>CAIGQZ010001336.1:3504036-3522948 GCA_903798205.1 Danio tinwini | reverse complement strand
AGACAGACAGACAGACAGACAGACAGACAGACAGACAGACAGACAGATAGATAGATAGATAGATAGATAGATAGATAGATAGATAGACAGACAGACAGATAGATAGATAGATAGATAGATAGATAGATAGATAGATAGATAGAGATAGATAGATAGATTTACAGATGGATGGACTAATAAAGTACAAAAATATAATATTATGAAAGACTGATAAGGAATGACACAAATTGCTTATGCAAATGTGTTTCAAATTAACTTCTTTGTCACATAAACAGAAATCGATTCAAAACAAAAAGCTTTAAGGTCTAAAGCTTTGTCCTCATCTCTAATGACATTAGCCTCATTGCAGACATTACGGAGTTTCCAATTTCATTTGACAGTTTATATAATTTGCAAGTTGTTTTATCTTCTTATTTAATTTTTGTTATTTTGAATTAAAACGAACAGTCGCCGAAGGTTAGCCAGCTTGTGCCTAACTGTTTTTCTTCTTCTTCTTGTTCCACTTCTGGGCCTTTATAATTAGATCATCCTTGTAAATTTCAAACGGTTGATTAGGACAGTACACTTTATCCTTATCATTCAACATACATTCGTCCATTTTTTCCTTCAATTGAGAGACAGATTTCAACTCATCTTCATAAGGGAAGTCACAGCTGACAGCAATGCTGAACACATCTGTAGATTCCAAGGGTTCAGAGAGCGACTGAAATCTCTAGAGAGAAAAAGGGGAAAGAATATTACCTGCATCCTCACCACACCCAGTATTTTTACAGTTTGATTTCTAAATCAATTTATTAACACATTCCAGTCCAGAGTTTTTGCTGTCCAGAGTTTTTTTTCACCTTCAAAGCACATTCATTTATTTTTGTAATAGCCAATAAATGCATAGTTGCATTATTTTACTTATTGTTAATTATTGGTCACTTACAATGTAAAATCTACAGTCTGGTTAAGAAAGATAACAAGACTGCCCTCATGGCCAAAGTCCTGTTATTTAGATTTCAGTTACCTGTAGGAAATGTATGTGATCATCAGTCTGTAAAAATTCCTCTAGCTCAGAGTTTCTCTTCTTAAGATCTTTGATCTCCTGCTCCAATTTCCTCAAGAGTCCTTCAGCTCGACTCACTTCAGTCTTTTCTCGATCTCTGATCATCTGTGTGACCTCAGATTGTCTTCTCTCAATGGACTGAATGAGTTCAGTAAAGATCCTCTTACTTTCCTTCGCTGCTGTCTGTGCAGAACTCTGTTAGGACACAAAAACAAGTCTGAATAGTCTTAAAAGAGCCTAAAACATGATTATTTGTATTGACATTGACCTTATTTTTTGTTTACCAGTAATTTCAGTTATAAAAGCCATTCCCTCCATTGAATTCTTCTCCTGTCTAAACTTACCGTATGTATCTGCACAGACTCTCTCAGGCCTCGTTTACACTAATACGTTTTAGTTTTTAGTTTTCATGCGCTTTGCTACGGTTACGCCATCCGTCCACACTACGCCAAAGTTTTCGAGCCCCAAAAATGTAGCTTTTTGGAAACGCTGAAGAGGCCATTTTCATTTTAAAACGCTGCTGCTGCGTGTCAGTGTGGATGGGGGAAAAAGGAGACATCTGAAAACGGAGGCGGGGCTGCAGATATTCACCTATCTGATTGGGGCTTTTCCCGCAATATTAAGTAGCCTACACAAAGTTCAGTTCGCAAGCTTGATATGGAAAACAAACTCCTGAGGACGTGTCGGGTAAATCTTCAAAAATGAACAGTGTACTTTATAACCTCATTCACATAACCCTGGCTATGTTGTTTCACTTTCTTAACAATAAAATTGAAACATGATATGAGGAACTGTCTATTTTCATTTTGATATTAACTTAACAAACACCAAAAATGTTGAGGCATCGTGTAGCTACATATATATGACCGACATCTTCAGTGTATGCATATTTATATCAAAACTGAGCCTATAACATTACTGCCTTTTTTCATTTTCTTCAAAAAATATAAAACATACTCTCTCTTTTGCTGAATATCACTTTTAATAATCAATAATGGCCATTATAAAAGTATAACGTACAATAAGTTTATACAATATAGGAAATAAAAGCAAGCGATCAGTCAAATGTGCAGAATCAGTGTATGTGGTTACATTAATGAATATATTAACTTATCTTTGCGCTCAGCCAAAACGCGTTATCTGAGAACAAATAATAGATTCCAAGGTTGGGGAATATGTCATTAGATATAGACAAGATGAATTAAATATCAGGTTTAACAAATATAGAAAGATCAGATCCAGCGGTAGGTCCTTGATGAACAGTTTGACGTGCACAGCTCTCATTGCTGCAGTGCATGCCAGCGTGTGTGTGTGTGGTCACGTGATGTGTTTTCAGCAGTGTAGTGTGGACGGAGAGCTGTTCAGAAACGCCACACTCCAGTGTGAACGTGGATCATTTTCATTCTAAAACACCGATTAAAACTAAAACATATTAGTGTAAATAGGGCCTCAGTTGCTGGAGCTTATTGTGCTTCTGAAATCTGTTCTGTATTTGTACGAAAGTCCTAAGAAGCCATGCATTAAAATATTTTTTCTCTCTTGTTTTGTCGTATCATATCAACATATCAACTCATTTTCTCATGGTCTCGACATAACAAAAAGTTGCCTACTTGTGATCATGACTTATTTTTTTGCTTTTATTTATTTATGTATTATTAGCATGTTTGCTCTCATTATGGCTGTTCTGAACGCCATTAATGTGTTGCACTAATGCGCGTTTGCAGTTGGGCTGTTCTCTCCCTGTTCGCAGGGCCGGTGCAGACTCTCTGGCCAGACATTTGCCAGATATTACTACTAGTACTACTACTACTAATAATAATAATTAATAAATAAATAAAAGCAACAAAATAAGTCTTAATCACAACATAACTTTTTGTTATGTCGAGATCACGAGAAAAATAAGTCGTTATCACGACAAAACAAAAGAGAAAATTATTTTAATGCCTCTTAGGACTTCTGTATATTTGTGTTTAAGCTGCTTTTTTTTAATTACTCACCTTGTGAGTCTCCACAGCCTCTTTTAGTTCCTGAATCTTCTTCTTTCTCTCCTGGATTTTCACCTGCAGATTTCTGTGTGTGTCTTTCAAATGTTTCTGTTGAATGAATGAAAATATATTGTATAAGTGGGATGTTTAAAGTAGCTTTGGTTATTTTTTCATAAAAAAATGTTTAGCTATTCAATGGTGCTGTACATGAATGCATATTTATGTAAATTTACCTGTTTATCCGTTCTCTCAGATGAAGCAGATACAGTGTCATGATTTTTATGTTCATCAATCGTACACAACAAGCATATACTCTTCTGGTCAGTCCGACAGTAAACCTCCAGCAGTTTATCATGTTTTGGGCAGATCATCTCCTGGATTCGTCCAGTGGCATCAGTTATCTTGTGTCGTTTACCTGAGTGAAACTCCTCATGACGCTCAAAGTGAGTCTGACAATAAGATTCCAGACACAGCAGACACGACTTGATAGCTTTATATTTCCTCCCAGTACAAACATCACACTCCACATCTCCAGGTCCAGCACAACTGTGTGCAGGATGAACAGTCTGTATTTTGGTCATCTTTAGTTTCTCCACCACTTCAGCCAGCATGGTGTTTTTACCTAAAGCAGGTCTTGTAGTGAAGGTCTGTCTGCACTGAGGGCAGCTGTAAACTCTCCTCTGCTCATCTTGATTCCAGCAGTCAGTAATGCAGCTCATACAGTAACTGTGTCCACAGGGGATGGTCACTGGGTCCTTCAGGAGATCCAGACAGACTGAACAGCTGAATTGATTCCGAGGCACAGAAATACTGGCTTCTGCCATTTCGCGGAGTTTTCTCACAGGCAGAAACGAACACAGAGAAGCTTAAGTTTCGTTTCCTTTGAATGCGCAACTGAAATGAGCTTCTTGGTGTTGAAGAGATGTGTGCAAAAACAAGTAAGGTGTGACTCAACAGTCTGCACTGATAATGATTAAAAACATCCACTAGATGTCAGTCTTACACTAGAGCCAGGAGTATAAGAAGCTTTGACTTTGAAGTTTTGACCACATTTACATATTACTTCAATACATGTAAACATTTAATTGTAATACATTTACATAATGCAAGTTAAATCATAACTAAATATAATGCATGCGTAATTGGAAAGTTGAAGTTGTCCTGTGGTTGATTTTTTTTCCAATGATCATTCATAGAGATATGCTAAACCATGGAAATGTGGGAGGTTCACTACGTTTATAAACTCTTTAAAAGACGTCCAAGTTATGCTTCAGGCACTTATGATAAAAGTTGCCATACTTTTTTTTTTGTCGAATAATTCCGTACTTGACCACAAATGACCATACCGTGAGCATCAGGCACCATTGCTTTTCTCATTCCCACGTAAATCCCACTAATTTGTGCGACTATTAATTAACACACACATTTGCATCTAGCCAACTTTAGTTTATGTTCTACATCAGCCAGACCTTCACAAGAGTTCAGTGAAGTGTTTGGCAGCCAAAACAAAGAATGTTACCTTATTTTTATGTTTATTTAAGCTTATATTAAACTTACTATGTATGTGGGACTCTTATTTTAAAAACAGGAGACGCATGGAAACCAGCTAGCTGCACCATGTTTCTACAGTGAGTTGCTAATCGTCACTTAGTAGTAATGTGTGGATCGATACTAAAATATTGATATCTCCGATACCAGTTTTGTATGTTCTAGAATCGATTATCTTATCAAAATATTGATATTTCAGTAATTTGGAGCAAATATGTAGTTTATTTGAAGTAGAAATACAGCGGAAAGTAACCACAATATCCCTAGTTAATCTAAATAATGTAAACTTAGTCGGAACTACTTGTTCTTCCGCCTGCCAAGTCATGTGCGTAATATAGCACTGAACAACGGCAGAGCACACTAGCCAGCCACTCAGTCCGTTGGCACGTTGTTCAGTCATGCTTTTATTGGATATGGGTGACTGCAAGCGAAGTTATGTGTAGAGCTATTTCGCTTCCATAAACTCAAACAATGCGGTTTGTAACATGGGTAACAAAACAGTGAGGTACTGTGGTAATACCACAAACCTAATCGAACATCTACATATAAATCACAAGACAGAGCATGACAACGTCATGACTAGGCGATCAGAAGAAGAGGAAAAATATGAGGCACAGGTGCTGCTAGGGCGAGACAGACATCGCTTTTAGCAAGCAGGCACTATCCAGGTACAGAGGGAAAAAATGTGGTGATGGGGCTGTATTTTGGGGGCTTGGGTTTTTGTGGCAATGAATATGTAAGTTGGCTCTTTTTTTTTGTATGATAATTTTTCACCAATAAACAAGAATAACCCGTAATATGTCTCACATTCAGTATGGAGTGACACTTTTAAGTACACTACTTGTTACTTTAATTTCCCAAACAGTAATATTTGGGCAAAGTATCGGTATCGGATCGATATCGTTGATACTCGCCTTCATTTTACTTGGTATCGGATCGGATAGGAAACCAGTGGTATTGCACATTACTAGTGATTAGTATGTCACATTTGTCCTGCTTAGTTTGACCCACTCTTACATAAACATTAAGATTCATGTGATAATCTGAAGATTTGTAAGGATTTAAACGTGACAAAGTTTGATTCTTGAGCATGGATCTATCCAAAACCCAGGAAAAAGAGGTTGAGTGAATGTGGTCTGGACTCTGTGGATGAGGCTCATTGTTGTGTAACACTGAAGAAGGACAGCATTCATGCTTTGTGATCACATACACTCTTATTCTGGATGAGCTGGAAGACGCAGGGAGTTCAGTATGTGTGTTATTGTGCCAGAATGAGTAACGGGACTTAGAACCGAACAATCTCCAGGACTGATCATTATATCCAAATCCACTTGCAGTTGCATCCACCTTCCCATTCATTGATGCTCTTATAAGAGACAGCCACACCGACTCTGTACAGTCTCTCTTTCCCACTCAACTCCACCTCCCAGTAAGAGTGTCCACTCACACTCTACACAACACACCATTAAACTTGTCAAATCTGTTAGGATGATCTGGATACCGCCAGTGGCGTAGTGGTAGGGCATGCAGGGCACACACTGTGGGGGGTGGGGGGGGGAGAGGTTGCTCATTTTGGTAATTTTTTTATGGCAACTGACGCAAACCAACCAACTGATAAAAAAAATGACCATAAAAAAAAACTCCCCTTTCTTTAGGGGTTTGGTGCCTGCGCTAGCTGCATAAACAACAAAACCATCCACATTCTGTGCTTCAATAAAAGGCGATAAAGCAAATTATAAATAAAGCCCCTTTTACACCGCACACGCAATGTTTTTGTTTCAGCGCCCATGTTAACAGAGCTTTCACATGGTTACACCGTGACCGCACCCGCACGCAGAAGCACTGAATGATGTAACTAGGCTACATAATTTGCAATAAAAATACCATAAAGTGGTATTGGAGGAAATTGCCGCAGTTAAAAGAAAAGTATAAGTACAAACAGGCTTAACATTTACACCCGCCAAATGCGGGTAGATTTCAGTTTTGGCAGGTAAGACAGACACTGCCACTAGCCACTTTGGCTGGTTGAAAATAATTTAAGGGTGACCCAATATTCGTGCAAATGTGATCTTAGAATCGAGAAGCAGCATGACTGACAAAAATAACTGCATTCGCGCGAGCAATAGAAAGCAGGTGAATAACGAATGAGAGGATGATCAGTCGCGCTAAAAGCTGATGTGATGCGCGCGACTAAAACGCGTGCGCGCTCCTGTTTTCTTGTTTGAAGCAACCATACCTGAAACGCAACTGTGATCGGTTCTCTTTCAAATAGACCAAACAAAAAGTTATGCTCATACACCCACAGTCTTGCTGCTTTCAAGAGCTCCAAATATGTCTTTTTGTAAGCAGCACCGGTTGCTTTCGCTTTAAACAGATTATTAATTGGCCTTAACTGTGTGATCATCCTTTCATTATCACACACAGTATATTTTTCACCTACTTTCTTTTGCCAACGGTTATTTTTGTTAATATGGTTTAACTGTTTTACAACAACATTGCTGTAATATGAGATTAACTCTCTATATATGTGTAGTTAACTTGTGATCTGAGAGACTTTTAGAGAGGACAGATTACTGTGCATATGTTTAATACATGACATTAAACATTTTTAAAAGTCAATTGTTTTTCTTTGTTTAGTTTTTTTAAGAAATGTTTTGTTAAATAAAAAGTATAGTATACAGATATTCAGCTTGTTTTGACTTTTAAAATTTGTGGCTAAAAATAATTATTGTTTGGTGTGGTCAGAGATAAATTTGGTAAATCCTTAATTTTGAGTTCTGAAAAGTCATGTAAAATAAAAACTGTTTGTAGTATAACATTATGAAACCATGACCCACTCATACACGACAAACACAACGTGAAATGAATGAGGAGGTATGTGGACAAAACACAAAAAAATTCTAATTCAAGTAACTTTAGCATGTAAAAGTCAAATTTATGCATATAAAAAATATTTCCCCAACAACAAAATTGTGGCTAGTGAAAATGCAGAGTGGCTAGTAACGTTGAAAAACTACTATAGCCACTGTGGCTGGTGATCAAAAAAGTTAATGTCAAGCCCTGAGTACAAACATTTTAAAGAAGATAGATAGATCTGTGCGCTGCATGCACTTTGCCAGTGTGAACACCAATATGCTCTGTACGCGCCGCGCAGTCAACCGCTTCTGCTTTGTTGGCGAGTGAGGTGTGAAAATGAGGATTTAATATCCTAATATAAGGATTTAACACTTCAAACAGGATTTCACTTAAATAACATATACATTTGTATGATTTTTATAGTTTATAGTACACTTTACAAACACAGACAGACGGCGCATATGTTCTCTCTCTCTCTCTCTCTCTCTCTCTCTCTCTCTCTCTCTCACAGACACACACAAGCTGACAATGAGTTATATTCAAAGTATTCGCAATTTTGCACAGTTATTCAGTTTCTAATTATTATTCTTATGTTTAAGTAAAAATGACATTTTAAAATGATGAATCCTTCATTACGTCTGTACGTTAGTCACATTAAATTGTTCGACAAGCCATTTAGCTAGGTTGTCAATAACGAATGCCATAAATATTATTATCAGACCCTGCAAACATTTCAAGTTGATTATCCTGTCACAGTTAGATTTTTGTCTAATATGTAGAAGTTTAGTTTTTGTAAACGAAAATATACAAACTACCCCCCCCCATCCCCCCACCGCTCTTCAGTTTATTATCCAACCCCACTCTTCACCAGGGGGCCCCGTCAATAATCCCTGCAAGGGGCCCCCCGCATTTTGCGCTACGCCACTGGATACCGCTGGACTGTATCAGTGCAAGTCGCCACTGTGTTGCCCTCAGTCAGACAGATGCGTTGATGTGCTGTGATTTGATCCAGAGAGAGCTGCTGGAAATCTGAAAAAGATAAAGTGCAGTATAATCGTTTTGTTTGCTCATTTTTGCCCATGAGTGTTTCAATGTTAATGTGTTAAAATTAGTGCATCAGATAAATATAGAATATAGGACACTATAGTGGAACTATTTAGTGACCTTTTATTTAATTTGTTATTTATTATTATTAATTTTGTGATTATTATTATTTTATTTAATTTAATATTTTTTTACACTGGCTTACACTGTTGGAAACAGTGTCCTTGTCTTCCTTGTCTTGGTTTCAAGTGCTGAGAAGTTGACTTTTGTTGATGTGGAAACAAACAAACTATTAGTGAAACAGCAACAGAGAGAAAACATGTTATTTATTAAAAACTATTTCTCTCCGTATTATAGTTGTTTAAATAGTATTATAGACATTCTGTACTTTACATGAAATTTCTGTGTGTATGTTTTTGTTGGAATCCTTCTTTGTCTTAATTTTATAAGTCATATTTGTTTTTTGTTGCTATCAAAAATGGTTACTTTACCTTGTCCATGTATGTTTTAAATCTCCTCTTTACAGATCTGCTCTAATGTTAATTTCAGTTGAGAGACAGATTTGCTCACGTCTTCATAGGGACAGTCAGAACTGACAGCAGTGCTGGATAAATCTGTAGATTCCAAGGGTTCAGTAAGAGACTGGAATCTCTAGACAGAGAATAATTTTATAAATAATTTTGTCTTCTTCAGTTTCTCCACCACTTCAGCAAACACCACATTCTTCTTTCAAGAGTTCCCACTTAGATATGCTTAGCATTTAAGCAGGTTTGGCATGCTGTCCCGGGAGAGAACCCTGAGCTCGGAGATACTTGAGCTCAAGGCTCCCACCCGGTCAATAAGCATATTGGGGGATCCGAGATCAGGTAGTTCTCAAGAGCTCCCCTTAGAAAAAGGGAGGAAAAGGAGGAGATGGGGTGGAAGGGGGGATTCTTCCAAAATGAAGATAGAGCAGTAGGGAGAAAATGATCCATATATAGTAAGCTTGGATCGTTCTGATTGGATTATTACTGATTACAGATGAGAAGCCAGACGTGCTCAATCATATCACGTGCTCCTCTCGCTTAAAGCAGGTCTTGGAGTGAAGGTCTGTCTGCACTGAGGGCAGCTGTAAACTCTCCTCTGCTCATCTTGATTCCAGCAGTCAGTAATGCAGCTCATACAGTAACTGTGTCCACAGGGGATGGTCACTGGGTCCTTCAGGAGATCCAGACAAATCAGACAGTTGAACTGATCTACTAAATCACTCCTGTCTGCCATTTTACTGTGTACTGGCAGAATGAAAGAAGCAAAATGTCTTATCTACACTTTCATGTTCTTTGAAATGAGAATTAGTTTCCTGGTCTAGAATTGATGTGTGCAAAACACCAATGTCAGGTGTGACTCACCTGTATTTTCAAACCCTTTGACCTCAACCTTCTTCTGAAGATCTACACCCCCTTCAGGAGCCACTGGTTAGAAAGTGAACGCCACCTTGTGGTACCATCGCAGAAAGGCTTTAATCACTTTCCTAAAGCTTTTCATTTAATGTTCCTCGCTGGTAGAATGATTTTGCCATTCTCATACGGATTGATGATTCATTAGTATCATTCAAAAACAATTAATAACCCATCTCTTCTGTGATCACCTGAACCCCTGTGAACAAAACCAGGACCAGGATCTCTCCCCCAAATCGCCACACGACAACCCCGAACTGAATATTCCTCACACAGGTAAATGGGCTTGACAATCCACCTGCCGAAACACTTGCCTCTAAGTTTCTATGTATGATAGAAATCAAAGTACATTGGCAGTGCTCATTCACTCCTTTAAGTGGACTATGTTAGAGAACTAATGTTGGTAATAGTGAATGATGGTATCGGCGGCGATTTCAGATGCAGCCCTGACTTAAGGTGCATGTGAGTGTCAGACAGGGAGGGGTGTATTTTGTGGGGGAATAGAGGAGAGGTAACCCACCCCCCAATATTCAACACTTGCAATTATAACCCCCAATATCTACTTGTAAAAATAGTAATTACAAAATAAATAAATAAAGTGCCCCCCAACATATTCAAACCAAAACTATGCCATTGGTGTGAGATGATTCTTTCCTCCATAGAGAAACAGTTAAGAATGAATTTTGCCAGGGCAGTATCAGGACAGTTGTAAGATGATCATAGACTACTGAATAAAAAAATCTAATAAACATGCAATTAAATTAGTGAAAAAACACACAAAATCATAATTGAGGCTATACCTAAAACGTCTCTTTTTGCTTATATCTCAACGCTTTGGCCAAAGTTCACAAAATTAGTCTTATTACTTTTAGAGTGACATTCTGAGTCCAATAATATCCAATATCCCTTGTTTGCCATTTTGGGTGTCGGCCATTTTGAATTTTGTCAAAAAATACTATATATTACAAACGGTATCATCATCGGTATCAAACAGAGGTATCATCACAAAAAATTGGTATGCATTTTCAACACCATGTCCTGAAAGTTTCTAAGCCTTGTGGCCAAACGATATAAAGAAATTGAATGCTAATAACTTCTGCTACGTTGGCCTCATTTTCATGAGGCTCGGATGAGACTTATATTCCTTGGATAATTCTCCAAACTTTCTGTCCACTAATTTGATTCAGTTTGAAATGTTACTTTTTCGAACTCCTCCTAGATGTTTTGTCCAAATTACACAAATTCAGACTCCAATCATCTTGAGACCATGCTAACAAAAATGTATGGAATTTGTGTCGATGGGTGTAAAAGTTTTTGTTTATTGCACCGACAATTGCGCTGGCATGATGCCAAACTACATCTGAGGCTGTATCTCTACAATACTTAAAGATATTGACACCAAACTTTGTGTGTCATTGTCACCTCACAGTGACCACAACACATACATTTGTTATAAGTGCCACCTATTGGTCAATAATTATGAACCAATTAATCAGTCATATTCATTGTTTTCATGTTTTCTTTAAATTATATTGAGTAAAATAAACTTCACATGAGACACGGTGGCTTAGTGGTTAGCAATGTTTCCTCACAGCAAGAAGGTCAGTTCAAGTCCCGGCTGGGTCAGTAGCCATTTCTGTGTGGAGTTTCCATTTTCTCTCTGTGTTGGCGTGGGTTTCCTCCAGGTGCTTCGGTTTACCGCACATTCCAGACATGCGCTAAAGGTGAATTGAATAATCTAAATTGGCCGTAGTGTATGAGTGTGTAAATGAGAGTATATGGGTGTTTCTCAGTACTGACTTGCAACTGAAAGGGCATCTGCTTTGTAAAACATATGCTGGATAAGTTGGCGGTTCATTCCGATGTGGCAACCCCTGATGAATAAAGGGACTAAGCCAAAGGAAGATGAATGAATGAGTAAACTTCACATTTATTCAGAACTCATTGTTTCACTTGATCTGATGCTCTCTGTAGAGCTTGCTGCTCATGGCCTTTGGACTGCTTGGCCCCATTATTGCTGCTTGCAGCTATATATATATATATATTTTTTTTTTTTTTGTTATTATTAATTGTCACAATATCCCACAATGTCAGAAATTAAATACATTTTACCCTGAGGCAAAAACAGGCATTCATGGCTTCCACCCACAATGTATAAATCCGTAGTGAGTTCAAAAATAAGTGGAACCATACAGCAATAACAGCAAACACAAACATTCTGTGCATAGTGGAACTTTATTGTGGCTACATGTACTTGTGCAACATTATTAATTCCACATATTTGTTTGTCATCCCAAGTGTCTCTTTTTTCAACATACTGTAGTACTTAAGTTCATTCAGTAGCATACAATACAAGTTAGAGGTTAAAACAAATCTGTGCTAGATGAAAATTACTGTATTGTAAAACTGTACAGGGAGTGCAGAATTATTAGGCAAATGAGTATTTTGACCACATCATCCTCTTTATGCATGTTGTCTTACTCTAAGCTGTATAGGCTCGAAAGCCTACTACTAATTAAGCATATTAGGTGATGTGCATCTCTGTAATGAGAAGGGGTGTGGTCTAATGACATCAACACCCTATATCATAATTGTGCATAATTATTAGGCAAGTGTGCATAATTATTAGGCAACTTCCTTTCCTTTGGCAAAATGGGTCAAAAGAAGGACTTGACAGGCTCCGAAAAGTCAAAAATAGTGAGAAATCTTGCAGAGGGATGCAGCACTCTTAAAATTGCCAAGCTTCTGAAGCGTGATCATCAAACAATCAATCGTTTCATTCAAAATAGTCAACAGGGTCGCAAGAAGCGTATGGAAAAACCAAGGCGCAAAATAACTGCCCATGAACTGAGAAAAGTCAAGCGTGCAGCTGCCAAGATGCCACCAGTTTTGCCATATTTCAGAGCTGCAACATCACTGGAGTGCCCAAAAGCACAAGGTGTGCAATACTCAGAGACATGGCCAAGGTAAGAAAGGCTAAAAAATGACCACCACTGAACAAGACACACAAGCTGAAACGTCAAGACTGGGCCAAGAAATATCTCAAGACTGATTTTTCTAAGGTTTTATGGACTGATGAAATGAGAGTGAGTCATAATGGGCTAGATGAATGGGCCCGTGGCTGGATCGATAAAGGGCAGAGAGCTCCAGTCCGACTCAGACGCCAGCAAGGTGGAGGTGGAGTACTGGTTTGGGCTGGTATCATCAAAGATGAGCTTGTGGGGCCTTTTCGGGTTGAGGATGGAGTCAAGCTCAACTCCCAGTCCTACTGCCAGTTTCTGGAAAACACCTTCTTCAAGCAGTGGTACAGGAAGAAGTCTGCATCCTTCAAGAAAAACATGATTTTCATGCAAGACAATGCTCCATCCCATGCGTCCAAGTACTCCACAGAGTGGCTGGCAAGAAAGGGTCTAAAAGAAGAAAAACTAATGATATGGCCTCCTTGTTCACCTGATCTGAACTCTATAGAGAACCTGTGGTCCATCATCAAATGTGAGATTTACAAGGAGGGAAAACAGTACACCTCTCTGAACAGTGTCTGGGAGGCTGTAGTTGCTGCTGCACGCAATGTTGATGGTGAACAGATCAAAACACTGACAGAATCCATGGATGGCAAGCTTTTGAGTGTCCTTGCAAAGAAAGCTGGCTATATTGGTCACTGATTTGTTTTTGTTTTGTTTTTGAATGTCAGAAATGTATATTTGTGAATGTTGAGATGTTATATTGGTTTCACTGGTGTATATATTTGGGTATATATTTGTTTATTGTTAAGTTGCCTAATAATTATGCATAGTAATAGTCACCTGCTCACACAGATATCCTCCTAAAATAGCTCAAACTAAAAACTACTTCTGAAAACGTTCAGCTTTGATATTAATTAGTTTTTTGGGGTTCATTGAGAACATGGTTGTTGTTCAATAATAAAATGAATCCTCAAAAATACAACTTGCCTTATAATTCTGCACTCCCTGTATACACAGCCATCACAGCAAAATGTTTCACTTATGTTCAGACAAACTGACAAAAAATATTTATATAACATAATAATGTGATCTAAGACACATCAAGTCGTTTACTAATCAGAAGCAAAAGGTATTTACTGTAGTAATTGGTATTCCATGACTGAAAACTCTTGCAGCAATTTGTAAAACTTACCATTTATAAGACAATAAGGCAAGTTGAAAATATATGGACATATTGATTCATTAATTGAACATTAAGATCAACTGAAATCAATGATAGAAAAATGTATTAAACTGAATGGTAAAATATGCAGATCAAAAGCTTGATAATAATAGCTTTGTAAAAGGCAGTTATTGTGAATGAAACATTTATATAGACAACACACATTTTGTGTAGTGAAAATGATATTTTGTGATAGTGTATTGTACTAACACAATTAAAAATATCCTGAAATGAAATGAGGCACTTTTGATGATCTGTTGTGATTGGTGTACTAACAGTTCAAAAATGTACCACTTATTGCCAAACTAATAGAAAAAAAACTGTAATGATTACAATAGGGTTGTCACGATACTGAAATTCAGTACCAGTTGATATGGAAATTTAAAAAACGTTCATTTCCTGCAAACATTTAAGTGCTGTTAAGCCTGTTTTTAAACAACTCTGATTTGCCATTGTGTTCACATGCTCAACAGAAATGACTGTGATTGGCTGTGAAGGTCATCAGTTCATCTAACTCACTGCTGTTTACTAAATGTGACCACAGATAGAGGGACACTGGAGCGTCATGTCGATCAGCTGGTTTGTTTATAAGCTGACATACAGTAGGAGCGATCCACTGATGAATTGCTGCTTTGAAATGCTCCAGTGTCCCTGTATCTGTGGTTGCACTCAGTAAACAGGTAAGTTCTGTGAACTGATGACCTTTACAGTTAGGCATGGGCCGGTATAAGATTCTCATTTAAGATTTTTGGATAAAAATATCACGATTTTATGGTGTGACGGTATTGTGATTACTGCTCTAAAATAATTTATTTTTAAATGTCTGGGTAAAAAACTAAAGCTTTTTCCCCTTTAAACACAATATATTTAATTTTTTGAAAGATTTATGATTTTTTGGAGCAGTAAACCAGTCAAGCTAAATAATTCAAATAAATCATTGACTTTTGCTCTTGTTCCACAAACACTGATTTCTTTACAGTTTAAAACAGCATGTTTGGATATGTTATCTGCTGGAGATACTATTGTCCTAAAAACAAACAAACAAAAAACATTAAAAAAAATTGTACACATACCTTAGTAATGGTATAGAAGGAAATTTTGACAGTTTTAAAACCTTGACTTTCCCAAACGGCGGTATACCTTGAAAACGGTTATCGTCCCATGCCTATTCACAGCCAATCACAGTCATTTCTGTTGAGCACGTGAACAAAATAGCAAATCAGCTCTGTTTAAGAACGTGCTCAACAGCACCTAAAAGTTAGCGGGAAATGGACGTTTTTAAAATTTCAGTATCGATTGGTACCGAATTCCAGTATTGTGACAACCCTAGATTACAATCATTTTACCACACACTCTGATTCGCTCTTATAGTACAAACACAGTTGGATTGATCTCGTTTTTATTAATGACATAAGATATGAGCATTCAGTGGTTTAAATATAATAATGAATAGAAAACTAGAATGTATCTTTTTACTAATCGTCAAAATTATCGTCGTCTGGGTGACATGATTTCAGATGACGCAGATTCACCGTTGACTTATAAACCCAAAACCCAGGATAGAGCGGTTGAGTGAGCGTGGTCTGGACTCTGTGAATGAGGCTTATTTTTGTGTCAGAAACGCTGAAGAAGGACAGAATTCCTGCTCTGTGATCCACATACACTCCTATTCTGCAGGAGATGGGAAATACACAGAGTTTCTTCTGTTGGTCATTGTGCCTAAATGTGTAACGAGACTTAGAGCAGAACAAACTCCAGGACTGATTATTACATCCAAATCCACTTATATATCTCTGTGCCTTCCTCTTGATGCTCTTATAAGCGAGCGCTACACCCATCCCATAATCACCCTCATTCGGTCTCCACTCCACCTCCCAGTAACAGCGTCCGCTCACACTCTCTCTACACAACACCCCAGAAAAGTTGTCAAATCTGTCAGGATGATCAGGATACCGCTGGACTTTGTCAGTATTAGTCGCCACTCTGTTGCCATCAGACAGACGGAGGTGTTTATGGGCTGTGTTTGGATCCAGAGTGAGCTGCTGGAAATCTGAGAAAGGTAAAGTATGTATTTTTCAGTGTCATTCTGCGTAATCCAACATAACAAAAAAAATACAAGCATCACAATAATAAATATTGGTACATCATTATGTGAATATCAGTCAAGCATGTGATGCTATTATGGGGACCTGTTATGCCCCTACAAGATGTAAAATAAGTCTCTGAGGGCGTACTCACACTATGTACAGTTGTGTTGAACCGGGCCAAATAACGCTTGTCCCCCCTCCCATCTCCCCCGACGGCCCACGCTCACATTACATTTGGGCCTGAGCATGCTTACGTCATCGATGATGCACTGTTCAGTTTAGGAAGAGAAGTGCTCTCGCTCAGCACAGTGGAGATTTCTTTAGTTATATCGTTTAAGTCGTTTGATATGCGGTGACATGCAGTCTAATATTTCGCCGAACAGATCAGCCAATTTTGACGCTCATAAAGTCCTCGTGCTGCAAGAATTAGGAGGTTTGCTGAAGGTGCAGCTGTCGTGCAGTAAGGGGTTTGCATCTTTAATAAACTATGACAGTTTGCGTTCATTGAACAGCACGAATGATTAATTAATACATATGATACAGTCCCTTAAAAGTCACGTCTCACTTTCAGTTTCGGGCTTAGGCACACTTGCACTCTGCCAAGTTAACCGTGCTTGAGCCCGGTTCAGAGCACTCACACTACTCAAACGATCTGGGAAACGGGCCTGGGCACGGTTTGGATAGCATAGTGTGAGTACACTCTGATCTCCCTAGAGCGTCTATGGGACATTTCAGCTCAAAATACGTCATAAATAATGTTTTATAACTCTTTGAAACTGCTCCTTTTTAGGCTTGACACGATACTGGAATTCGATATCAATCGATACTGAAATTTTAAAAACGTCCATTTCCAGCTAACATTTGAGCACGTTCTTAATCAGCGCTGATTTGCTATTATTTAAAGGGTCACAAAACAATTTTTGAGATGTTGACAGTCATATATATGTCCCACATTGCTAAAAACACTATAAGGACACCTATATTTCACTAAAAAGTGAAAATTTGTTGTTTTTGCGTTATTTTGAGCAAATTTGTTCCTCCGGTTTGAAAAGTATTTTTTTAAGCTACATCACGACGATTAGATCCTTGTCTATATTCCAGCGTGTAAACTGGCTGTCTGTACCGGCGGGTACAACGTGACATCTTCAACTTTCAGCATTAATTCTTGAGAAAGACTTGGTTTGAACCAATCAGCGCACTCTATTGTGAATGAGGTGCAACTTCATTAATATGCATGATAGCTTCGAAGAGTGTTTGTAGCTCTTACAATGTTCAGAGAGACGCCACTTTGTGTTGCCAACCATAATTAAAACAAGTGGAAGAAGAATTATTCGGACACATGGGTCATCAGTGTTGCGTTTATAAATGTGCCCCATTAAAGGTTTTGTTTCCATTTTTCCCACAATGAGAGAGGACCCACACATGTGGATTACAGTGGTCTGCTGACATGCCACAAAAATTTTTTTGTAAGGAATATTTTAACCCGAGAGCTTTTCGCATCTGGAAATGGTGAAATCTGGATTTGCCACTCATCTTCTTTAAAATAAAGACACAGTACCAGTTCATGTTGATTTTCCTACAGCTTTGGAAAGTGTGTGATCAGTGTTCTTTGTTTGTATTATTAAGATGGCAAAGTTAGTTAGTATCGTCAGCAGTACTCTTTCAGTTTTTAAAGACATACCTTAGTCAAAATGATTTTGTTACTAAGTTTACTGTAATATCACTACAGACTGAAAGATCCACTGTAAATGCTGCTCTCCGAATATAAACACCTTAAACCAGTGGTTCTTAAACTGTGGTACGCGTACCACTTGTGGTTTGCTGCCTTCCTTCCAGTGGTACGCGGAAGAATCACTGAATAATAAAAGAATAAAATGAACACACTTTTAACCCTTTGACGTGTACGATAACACAGAGACTCATGTGATCAGACATTATCGGCTGTTCCCTGAAGTGTACGATTATGCTAATGTGCTTTTAATGTTTACTTTAGTGCATTGCGTCACCAGATGTTAGAAATCAGTCTGCTTGGCGCAGAGCCAGAGAAAGATGCGCGCGGCGCTTACAGAGCAGATACACACACGCTAGAGAAGCTCTTCTGCAGACCGGTGCTGTTATGTTTCCGTTTCATATACTGCAAACTCATGATTTTTCCCATGCTGCATCACTGGTAAATAATTATTATAAATGTGTTAAACGTGTGCTCGTAGTTGTGTAAAATAATGTGTGTTTTCGATAAATAAAGTTATTTGTTTTGTAAAGCAGCGTACGCGGCTTTCAGTTTAGTGTGTTACATCATATTTAGTTTGGATGTGATTCAAATGGCGCGAGACACAGAACATAGACTCGAGCAACTTTGCCATGCTTGAAGCTTAGAGGTAGAATATAATTAAAGTTATTCTTCGTGTGCACAGACGGAGGGACCGCGAACCGTACCCGAGTCTGCTTGAAAACAGTGGTCGGTGCGCGGTTAACGCGAATTTCATGGTTTACTTATGCGATCTCATTCGCACCAGATAGCAGAAATACCGCACATATGAATTGGTAAAGCACTGTATGCATTTAATCACTCGCTTTCTGACACACATAGGCCTACTGTAAATGACCTGCAGCCGATCTAATTACTAATTGAAGTAATCATATATTTAAAATACAAGTTTAGATTTCAAAGATATACAAATATGTCATATGTACATGCAACTTCCAAATTGCAACTTGCAAAA
>CAIGQZ010001336.1:3487266-3503636 GCA_903798205.1 Danio tinwini | reverse complement strand
GAATGTTTTTTACCCGCTTTCTTTTGCTTGCTGTTATTTTTGTTAATATAGTTTAATAATCATCCTTTACAATAATTTTGCTTTAATATGTTGTTGTATGAGGCGACGCAGTGGCGCAGTAGGTAGTGCTGTCGCCTCACAGCAAGAACGGCGCTGGGTCGCAGGTTCGAACCTCGGCTGGGCTGGGTCAGTTGGCGTTTCTGTGTGGAGTTTGCATGTTCTCCCTGCGTTCGTGTGGGTTTCCTCCGGGTGCTCCAGTTTCCCCCACAGTCTAAAGACATGCGGTGTATATATATGTATATATATATATATATATATAGCCCATATTTATCAGGTCCAAGGTTTTGATGAATAAGCTATACATTAATACTTTACAAGTACAGCAGTTTTCTTTTTGACTTTTTAAAAACAGTGCCGTTTTTAATTAACTTTTAAAAGCACATTGGCTGACAATAATACATATTCTTAATAATAGGAATGAATCTGCCTCGTTTTTTAACTGTGCAGTGCTGCAGCTGCTTAATTAGGCCTACTACGCTATAGTATTTCAGTACTGGTCATTATGGTGGTACTTGGAGAGACAATTTTTGTCTGAGGTGGTACTTGGTGAAAAAAGTTTGAGAACCACTGCCCTAAACTATTACTATCGTGTAGAATTTTTGTCACATTTTGTGACAATATTTAACTAGTGTTCGGAAAATACCTCACATGATCATTAAGAAGACAAATTCTTTTAAACAATGTAAAAATAATGTCCTATTAATATAGTGCCCATTTGAACAGCATGTATCGTTTTAGTAACTTACATTGTAGGAAGTCCTTCCTGGTCTTGGGTTCAATCTGGTAAATAATACTGATTTGTGTTGCTATGGAAAAAAAACAGACAACATTAATGTTACTGCAGAGTAAAAAGCTTACATTTTATATCCATATCTATCATCTATCTTGCTGTCTCCTCACAGCTGTATCTCACTGTTACTGGAAAGAGCAGGCCAGGTTTCTAAACACTCAATAGTGAGTTTTCACTTACATCACAATTTCATCAGTTAATCATATATGCAGCCATTATGGAGATACTTGGATGTAGACAACAGTATATATTAGGGCTGAACAACATTGCAGGATTAGATTATTTATTAAAGATTAAGATATTATTAAATATTAGTATTTATAATTATGATGACCAACAGTGTCAGTTCAGTTTTCAGAGTTTAAGTTCAGTTCAGTTTAGCTCAGTGTAATGTGGTTAATAATCACTACTGAGAGTCCAAACACTGAGGAGCAATTCCATCGATGCGCAGCTCTACAGATCCCGAACCATGCAAGCCAGTGGCGACAGAGGCGAGGAAAAAACTTCACCAATTGGCGAAAGTAAAGAATTAAAAAAAAAAAAAAAAAAAAACCTTGAGGGAACCCAGGCTCAGTTGGGCACGACCATTTCTCCTATGGCCAAACGTCTTGTGCAGAGCTGCAGACTAGGCGCCGGAAGCTGGAGAATGCTGGACCTCAGCGAAGACTCGTCTGTCCTTGGAGCGTCACAGGAATCAGTCGCATGCTCTCACTTCACCATGACCACCACAGCAGCTGCTCAGGATACGGCCTGGTCCAGGATTATGAAGACCTTAGGATCATCTTGTTGCTGGTCTTGGATCGCATCAGTGGTGCTGCATAGTATAAAGCACTTAAAGCACTTTTTATTTATTTATGTATTTTTGCTTGAACTCTTTCCAAATAGAGCTATTCAAATCATCTGGTGAAATTATATTCATATCGCAATATATATTGCAGTAAAACAAAATATTGCAATGTCAGATTTTTCCAATATTGTACAGCTCTAGTTAGGCCTGTCACAATAAGGAATTTTTGTTGTGCGATATATTGTCACAGAAATTGTTGCGATAAGCGATATTATCGTCATTTTTAGATCATTTTATGCCACTTATTATAAAATGATTATATAACAGCATAATGCAAACAGCCATAAACGCTTTAAAATATGTATCATTCTTAAGGTTATTTGATATCATTTGATGTTAAAAAGTTAAATCTCCTATTACTGTATATACTATTAAATGTCCTATTAGTTAAATGCCCAATTTTAAACTTACGCCCCATTCACACGGGGCTTCAGCGTCAACGCTTGACAGAGGGCGTGTCTGAAGCTGAGGCTGACACAATTGTCATAGCAGCGTCAGCCAATGAAATTAGCAATAGGCCACTGTCTGAGCTGGTGCATTTGCATACAGCGGTCTTATTGGCTGACGCTTCTGTCGGCGCTTGAAATGTTGAGCAAGTCCCAACTTTTGCAGCGAGCAACGCCACTGAAGCGGCGCTAACGGATCCACAATGCAGTTTGGCAATGCCTGACGTCACCCATTTAAAGTGAACAGGAAGCGTTGAAGCTGACGCCCCATGTGAATGGGGCGTTACACACTGGAGAGGTAGAACATACAGTAAATGTCATTGTAAAATGGCTTAAATGTTATTTGTGAATTCGTAAATATATATTGCGATGGCAAAAATTATTAAAGTCATCCCCAAGTATTGCACGACAAGTCGATATACTGATTATTGTGACAGGCCTAGCCCTAGTATTTATTGCAGTTATCAACAACTGAATGCATTGTTTTGCTTATTTATGCCATCCAAACCATGAAAAAAACATATCTAACCTGCTAAATCATATAGAAAGACTTGATGTGCAGCAAAACGAGTAATATATTGACAAACTGAAGTTAGTATGCTTTCTTCAGCTTGATTTGTTAAATCTCCAGCAGTCTTTACTCTAGCAGTACTCTAAATAGTTTTATTTCTGGTCCGACTCAATTAAATTGAGTGCAATACTTTCTCCTACACACTTGTACACAGCACCTTATAACCTGTATATTTATAACAAATCTGTACCTACAATTCAACATCCAGAGCTTTTTGACTAATTGCATCTCTGTTTAATGGTTGTCGTCTTTTTTCATATTTATTTTGTGTTGTCACTTGTCACTTTATGTACGCTGGAAGCTTCTGTAGCCTTGTATGTGTAAGCACACTTCGCAATAAAACCGATTCTGATTCTGAATACAGACCAAAACTTGACAATTATGGTCATTTCTAGCAGCAGTAATCAGCAAAATATGCAAGTTTGGTTCAGTTTAGTGGCATTGTTTACGTTCTGCTCTACAATATGCTCAACTGATGATGTGCCATGAAACTCTCTATAGGTGTGATTCCAATCCCCTGTGATGTTTTTGGACTCTTTTGTGTTTTATTATTCTCTGTTCGCTCCCTCTGTGTGTCTGAAATCACATACATTCCTACTATATAGTATGAAAAAAAAAAAAAAAAAAAAGAGTATGTGAACTGAGTAGTGTCTGATTTTATAGTACTCAAAATGGCATACTACTGATAAAGACTCTGAAGTGTGCATCAAAATGGACAGTTTTCTATCCCATGAGGCTTCAGGAGAGACTATATGAATGGAAGTGAACTGATGTGTGTAGGTCATGTGCCAATATCACAGATGTAAAAGGATGTCCATACTACCTTGGGGTTCTTTCTGGGAAATAATATTGCTTTTAGTGGTTTTGCGATACTTTACCTTGACTATGTAGGGTTTCTGTCTTCCTTGTGCAGAACTCTTCCATTTGTTCTTTCATTTGAGAGACAGATTTCCTCACGTCTTCATAAGGGGAGTCAGAACTGACAGCAAAACTGAATACATCTGTAGATTCCAAGAGTTCAGAGAGAGACTGAAATCTCTAGAGAGAATAAACACAAAAACATCATTAAATCATATTCATGCATCCTCACCACCACCCAGAGTTTGTGTTTCTAAATTAATCCTTAATAACACATTCCAGCTCCAGGGTTTTCGGAGTCTGTTAATTTGACCTTCATGAACGTCCATTGCTCTGTTTTAATAGGCATTTGATACTTATTCCTATCGTTAAACTGCTAATAAAGTATTGGTCACATAGTCCTGTTATTCAGATCTCAGTTACCTGTAGGAAATGTATGTGATCATCAGTGTGTGAAAGTTGCTCCAGCTCAGAGTTTCTCTTCTTCAGATCTTCAATCTCCTGCTCCAGTTTCTTCAAGAGTCCTTCAGCTTGACTCACTTCAGTCTTTTCTCGATCTCTGATCATCTGTGTGACCTCAGATCGTCTTCTCTCAATAGACTGGATGAGTTCAGTAAAGATCCTCTCACAGTCCTCCACTGCTGTCTGTGCAGAACTCTGGCAGAGAACACAGGCAATCAGACCAGCCTGAAACCATCAAGATGCTTTTTGTCACATTTTATAACTCACCTTGTGGGTCTTCACAGCCTCTTTCAGCTCCTGAACCTTCTTCTCTCTCTCCTGGATTGTCTGCTGCAGATTTCTCTGCATGTTTTCCAAATGTTTCTGTTGAACAAATGAGAATATGCTGTGTAAAGGTAAAGTTTGTATAGCTTTAAAGCTTTATTATTATTATTATTGAAACAATTTTTTTTTGTTATGGAATCTTAAGTGTTGCTGTACATTAATGCACATGATTTTCTTCTCTACCTGTTTCCTTGATCTCTCAGATGAAGAAGAAACAGTGTTATGATTTTTATGTTCATCCATTGTACACAGTAAACATATACTCTTCTGGTCAGTCCGACAGTAAACCTCCAGCAGTTTATCATGTTTTGGGCAGATCATCTCCTGGATTCGTCCACTGGCATCAGTTATCTTGTGTCGTTTACCGGTGCGAAAAGCCTCATGATGCTCAAAGTGAGTCTGACAGTAAGATTCCAGACACAGCAGACACGACTTGATGGCTTTATATTTTATCCCAGTACAAACATCACACTCCACATCTCCAGGTCCAGCATAACTGGGAGCAGGATCAACTTTTTGGACTTTTGCCATCTTCACTTTCTCCACCACTTCAGCCAGCATGGTGTTTTTACCTAAAGCAGGTCTTGTAGTAAAGGTCTGTCTGCACTGAGGGCAGCTGTAAACTCTCCTCTGCTCATCTTGATTCCAGCAGTCAGTAATGCAGCTCATACAGTAACTGTGTCCACAGGGGATAGTCACTGGGTCCTTCAGGAGATCCAGACAGACTGAGCAGCTGAATTGATTCCGAGCCACAGAAATACTGGCTTCTGCCATTTCACCGAGTTTTCTCACAGACAGCAACAAACACAGAGAGACTTAAGTTTCGTTTTCTTCTCAATGCGGAGTTGAAATAGCTTCCTGTGTTGTAGAGACGTGTGCAAAACAAGTATGGTGTGACTCAACAGTATGTTACTGACAGTAATAAAAGCATCCACTAGGTGTCAGTCTTACACTAGAACCAGGGCTAAATGACGGACTAAGTAAGGCACTTTGGATTTGGCATTTTCACATAATAGCACAATGTTAATGTGAACGTTTAAGAACAATAATTTAACAGAATGCAAGTATGTCATAACTAATAGGGCACAATTAACTGGAAACACTGATGTAGATTTTAAGTTGTAATCTGGATGGTTCCTACCCCTGCTGAAAAAAACAGCTTAAACCAGCCTAGGCTGGTTGGCTGGTTTTAACTGGTTGACCAGCCTGGTTTTAGAGGGGTTTTGGCTCAGCCTGGTTTAAGCTGGACATAGCTGGTTTTGGCTGGGCTCCCAGCCTAGCTAGGCTGGTCAAGCTGGTTTTAGCTGGTCATCTTCCAGCCTGACCAGCTAAGACCAGGCTGGAAATGGCTGGAAACCCGCCTGGAAATAATAATAATAATAATAATAATACATTTTATTTATAACACGCTTTTCTAAGACCCAAAGTGCTTACAAAGTAAAAACAACAAAGCATAGTAAAACAATAAAAAATACAAAAAAACACAGTAAGAAAAAAGAGATATCACAAATTAAAAACAGTACTAAAAAGATGAGTTTTAAATAGCTTCTTAAAACAGTCCAAGGAGCCAGCATTCCTAATGTTTGTGGGAAGAGCATTCCACATTTTGGGTGCATGGAAAGAGAACACCGTACTGTACCTCCCATGGTGCTGAGTTTCAGCGAGGCTGAAACAGCGTAGGACCTGAAGCAAAGCGTAGACAGCGAGAGGCAGAGAAAATGGATATCAGGTCACAAATGTAACCTGGAGCAGAACCATGAACTGCTTTCTATGTAAAATCAATGTCTTAAAATCAATATGAGACTTGACGGGCAGCCAGTGAAGCTGTTGGAGTACAGGAGTGATGTGAGACCAAGATGATGTATGTGTCAACACATGGGCAGCAGAATTTTGGATGTATTGTAAAATCTTGAGAGAATTAGCTGGTGACCCCCATAACAGAAAATTGCAAAAATCCAAGCAAGACGTGATAAAAGCATGGACAAGTCATTCAGCGTCAGGCCTAGAGAGGAAAGTACATAAGTGGGTTGTATTTTGAAGATGATAAAAGGTCGTTTTAGTTATATGTTTAAAATGAGGCTTCAGACTAAACAGAGTCCAGGAGAACACCAAGATTACGCACCTGCGGAGATGGTGATAAGACAGAACCATCTACTGTTAACTCAAATTCACTACACCTCTTGATGTTAGAAAGAGTGCCAACCAATAAAATCTCGTTTTTTTTAACTATTCAGTTCAAGATAATTATGTTGCATCCAGGCTTTAATTTCAATTAAGCAAGCGTTAAGCGATGACATTGATGCAGATGAATTGGGAAAAGTGTTAATTTAAATCTGTGTCATCGGCATAACAATGATATCTAATCCTAAATTTTTGCATGGCCAAAAAACCAGGCTGGTCGACCAGCTAAAACCAGCTAACCAGCCAAGGCTGGTTTAAGCTGTTTTTTTCAGTAGGGACATCAGTTCTGGGATACAAAATGCATCTGTTGCACTCTTTAAAGTTCGTCCTGGAAACAAACAAACAAAAAAGCCACCCAATCAATAAGAAAGCTGGAGTTCCTGTTACTGAAAATAAACACATATGGGAGGGTCACTGCATAAACTTTTTAAAAGTCATCCAAGTTTTGCCTCAGCCACTTGTAAGTGGAATTATTAATCCCTATTATTATATCGTATACAATGACTTGCATTAACCTGTAAGCATCACACTACAAATAAAGAAGAAAGTCATATATAGATTTTCTTTATGTGGCAGCTTGTTAAAACTCTTTTACTACCGGATAAACTGGTTTGTTTATTTATTTGATCTGATTCTTCTGCATCTGTGCTCGTTTTCTCTAGCTCCACTTCACCACTTGAGACAGAATATTATGGAAATGCATATTTTCAGCTTCTCAGACACACATAGATAGTTTACAAAGGTTTCTATACATTATTCCAGTTTATCCTGAGTGTTTGTAAATAGATATTACTATAAAAGAGATACTTTAAAAGATATTAAAACAGCCTTCTTTTTTCTGTAGTGTTTTGCATCCATCCTGGGGTGCGTTTCCAAAAACCATCGTTAGCCCACTAAGGTCGCAAATTCTGTCGTTATAAACATAGTTTTGTTGAATTGGTGTTTTCCAAATCCATCGTTTAACAAACATTCGCAAACTGCGTCGCAAATTTGTATGCTTGCAACTACACCTCTGGAGCTGTAGTTAGAAACATAGTTCCTGGTTGTGTTCTATTCCCCCCCCCCCCCCCCCCAAACCTATAAATTTAGAACATTCTAACATTTAAACTTGGATTTTTTTTAAGTCATCACTCTTAGGTGTAATTTGCTTTCAAAGTATTTTTTACAGTTCAGTTTTAGTGATTACATGTTTACAAATGCGCTCCCTTCGCAGTGCACTTTGAAAACATTGATGTCATTTTGAACACAGCCGTGGCTCATGCTTTTATTTTATAGTAGGTTATTTATCAAGTATCTTTACTGTATATGACATGGGCCTGTTGGTTAGAACATTTCTGCAGTGGTTTGCATGTGTCACAATGTAAAAGTAGATTTTCAAAAAAAAAAAAAATGAAAAACAATATCCTACTTAATAATAATAATATTAAACATTTTATTAAAGTGGGATTTTTTTTTACATTTCCTAATAAATAATAAGTGTTAAATTTCATTCATTCATTCATTTTCTTTTCAGCTTAGTCCCTTTATTAATCTGGGGTCGCCACAGCGGGATGAACCGCCAACTTATCCAGAATATGTTTTATGCAGCGGATGCCCTTCCAGCTGCAACCCATCACTGGGAAAATATTAAATTTCATTTCTTAATAAATTGCCACATTATTTATATGATTTATATATGAGATTAGAATACGTGTTAGATTTTGTAAGTGATTTTATGTTAATGTAGAATAGATTATGTGATGTTCTCAATAATATTTGTAAAGGAAACACAGGCCCTATATATGCCGTTTACATATATTTCAATTAATATGGAAAGCAAGTGCATGTTTTTACCAAAACTAATATTGGATTTTTTTTATCCATGTTTGTGTAAAACAATATAATTTGCTCAAAGAAATTAAGGGGTTCTTCTGTAAAGAAGTTTTACTCCACCCCGTTTAGAGAGTCATTATGGGCATTTTACGTTACAACTAACATGGTTCAAATGATGGATCTGCGACAGAGAAACTAAGGTTTTGGGAAACACTTGTCACTTCATTGTTCTTTTCCCAAACGATGCATCATACTATGATAGTTCAGCCGCGAGTTATAGTTGTTTGGGAAATGCACCCCTGAGCGTGTCTAAGAACATGGCGTAATGCAGCTCACCATGACGTAGATTCTTATTCTCTATTGGATATTGCAAGAGTCATTTCGCTTTATCAAATTTTGCTAATTTGCTTCATAGCATCAGTTATGAAAGATCAAGGTACACAGCAAAATCATCTGAGTAAAATTTACTCATTTTAGTGAGTATTTGGTTCCTCTTTAAATAAGGGCAAACAGGTTGGTAAAAAGTAAAGCTGCTGTTTGTGGAGTTGCTTAATGATCCTCTGCTGAGATTTTAAAAGATTCAATGTATTATATTTCAGCTGATTTCATCTTAGGCTGTGACTGAAGTGAGATGTAGTTTTGCGTTTCTCCTCTGTGTTTCTGCTTAACAGCAGGTGTTCATCATCAGTGCTCAATCACCCCCTAATCAATCATTTTATTGTCTCATTAACTTTAGTAACTTTAACTCAATTTAGAGAGGGACAAAATACTATCTAAACTGAGTCGATTTTACTCAGAGGAATTTGCTGTGTATTACCTAAATGATATGGGAATATCAGTTGCTTATTTAGGCAAAATAAAGAAACATAGAAGTTTACCAGGTGTGTCTTTATGACATTGCTGTCAGTGAAGTACAATGGTGAGTGATTGGAACTACTGAATGGGTATCTGTGGTTGTGAGGTTATTAATCAAAATCGATGAAACATTGGATTCTTATAAGTATGCAAGGTCATGAGGTGTGAAGAATGCTCATTTACTCTTTTATTTTTGTGCAATTACAGTCATTTTGGTCATACAGATAAGTGTAAGACATCATTTAAAACTAAGCATGAATACAGTCACAACAAAATTTGCATTTGTAAAATAAAGAAACCAACTGGGGTGCATTTCTTGCAATCTCAGGCTCCGTGATCTTCATTTAGAAATGAACATACATTAGTTCCAGATTTCCTGTGTTTTTGAGAAGTTTGTGAATTATTGATTGTGGTGATTGTGGATACCGCCAACCCTGTCTTCTTCTTCCATCAACAAAGACAAACTTTATCACAATGATTTACTTTTTTGCACACTGGTCTGTTATTGTGAGGATATTTCCACACCCCTAATCCCCATGATGCAACATTTTAACAAATGTGACTTTAGTTTAACATTTAAACAATGTTTCTTTAGTTGTCACTTATTTACCATTATGTAAAGTCCTACACCAGGCATGGGCAAACTCCTTATTTTGCTCCAACACTAATCAAACACACCTCAACATCAGTGTCTTAAAGATCACTAGAAAGCTACACTGCTGCTACTCGATTTTAGTGTATAGTGTCACACTTGTACTAAATATTTTGACCCAATCTTAAATAAACAAGATTCATGTGATAATCTGAAGATTCATCACAATTTAAATGTGGCAAAGTTTGACTCTTGAGCCTTCATCTAACCAAAACCCAGGATAGAGCGGTTGAGTGAATGTGGTCTGGACTCTGTGGATGAGGCTCATTGTTGTGTCAGAGACACTGAAGAAGGACAGAACACCTGCTCTGTGATCCACATACACTCCTATTCTGAAGGAGATGGAGGACACAGGGAGTTTAATCTGTTTGTTATTGTGCCAGAATGTGTAATAGGACTTAGAGCATAACAATCTCCAGGACTGATCATTATATCCAAATCCACGTGCAGTTGTGTCCACCTTCCGGTTGATGATCTTATAAGAGACAGCCACACTGACTCTATACAGTCTCTCATTCCCCCTCAACTCCACCTCCCAGTAACAGCGTCCGCTCACACTCTCTCTACACAACACACCATTAAACTTGTCAAATCTGTCAGGATGATCAGGATACTGCTGGACTGTATCAGTGCAATTCGCCACTGTGTTGTCCTCAGTCAGACAGATGCGTTGATGTGCTGTGTTTTGATCCAGAGAGAGCTGCTGAAAATCTGAATAAGATAAGGTGCAGTATAGACTTTAATGTTAATCTGTTAAATTTAGTGTGAGGGACAACTGGAAAAGCATTAGATAAATACTGAATACAGGACACTACAGCTGAACAATTTAGTGACCTTTTATTTCATTCATTATTATTAATGTTGTGATTTACACTGGCTTACACTGTTGAAAGTCCTTCCTGGTCTTGGGTTCAGACTGAGAAGTGCTCAGAGGTGCTGAGAAGTAGATTTTTGTAGCTGTAGAAACAAACAGACAATATTAGTGTAACAGCAATATAGAAAACATACATGTTATTTACTAAAAACTTTCTC
Source organism: Danio tinwini (assembly GCA_903798205.1). NCBI lineage: Eukaryota > Metazoa > Chordata > Actinopteri > Cypriniformes > Danionidae > Danio > Danio tinwini. Next base: position 3,492,746 of record CAIGQZ010001336.1, on the reverse strand, counting down.
TTTTGGTGTTATAGTTGTATACATAGTATTATAGACATTCTGTTCTATACATAAAGTTTCTCTGTGTTTTTGTTGGAATCCTTCCTTGTCTCAGTTTTATCCTTCATAAGTCATATTAGTTTTTTGTTGTTATCAAAAATGGTTACTTTACCTTGTCCATGTATGTTTTGAATCTCCTCTTTACAGATCTGCTCTGTTATTTTCAGTTGAGAGACAGATTTGCTCACGTCTTCGTAAGGAAAGTCAGAACTGACTGCAGTGCTGGATAAATCTGTAGATTCCAAGTGTTTAGAGAGAGACTGGAATCTCTAGAGAAAATAATAGAAAACAATACAAAATACAAAGAAACATCATTACCTGCATCCTCGTGGCCAACATTTATATTTGTTTACATTTCTAAATCAATCTTTAGTGACTTGTTTCACCTCATGCTTTTTAATTGGAATCTACGGAACAAAATCAGTGACAAAAGTATTGAAATAAAAAGCTTGTCAAGGACCAGGGGGGGGGCCAAGTCGAAGCACTCACTCTGGTCCCCCGGGCTCTGCACTGGTTGGGGAAATTCCAAATTTAACCAAAAACTCAATTACAATTGGCTTAAGATTGGCAAGCAAAATTCGAGACATTGCAACCTGCAGAACCTGGGAACTTTAAAAAAAAAATAATAAAATGAATAAATAAATAAAAAAACCTTGTTGAATAACACTAACTGAAAAAAAAAATACATTGAATTAGCAAGTGCTTTCATTTTAATGACTTGAATTGCCAGTGTTTGTAATTTTAGGTCCTGAAATTTAACGTAGCTGTTTATTTAAGCAGTAAATATTTCAGTTCAAAACACATTTTCATACTTAAATTCAATATTTCATATTCAACGTCCAGATTTCACTTCCAAAATATTCAGTTCTTTTTAAAAATTGGATGTATAATATTTAGTGTTGCTCTATATTAATTCACACAATTTGCATAATTTTCTTCTCTACCTGTTTCTCCATTCTCTCAAATCAAAGCAAAGGTTTTATCATGTGGCTGGCCACATATAGAAAAGATCTTCTTAATTTATATTCAGTCCATACCTTTTTCTTTATCCTCTCTGATGTAGTCGATACAGTGTCATGATTTTTATGTTCATCCATTGTACACAATAAGCATATACTCTTCTGGTCAGTCCGACAGTAAACCTTCAGCAGTTTATCATGTTTTGGGCAGATCATCTCCTGGATTCGTCGGCTGGCATCAGTAATTTTGTGTCGTTTACCGGTGCGAAAAGCCTCATGATGCTCAAAGTGAGTCTGACAATAAGATTCCAGACACAACAGACACGACTTGATGGCTTTATATTTCCTCCCAGTACAAACATCACACGCCACATCTCCAGGTCCAGCATAACTGGGAGCAGGATCAACTGTTTGAACTTTTGTCATCTTCAGCTTCTCCAACATTTCTGCCATCATCACATTCTTGTTTAAAGCAGGTCTTGTAGTGAAGGTCTGTCTGCACTGAGGGCAGCTGTAAACTCTCCTCTGCTCATCTTGATTCCAGCAGTCAATAATGCAGCACATACAGTAACTGTGTCCACAGGGGATGGTCACTGAGTCCTTAAGGAGATCCAGACAAATCGGACAGTTGAACTGATCTACTGAAATACTCCCGTCTGCCATTTTACTGTGTACTGGCAGCAAGAAAGAAACACAATGTCTCCTCTACACTTTCGTTTTCTTTTGAATGAGGAGCTGAAATAATCCTGGTCTAGAAGCGATATGTGCAAAACACCAATGTCAGGTGTGACCCACCTGTATTTTACTGCTCATATTAAAGAGCATCCACTGGATTCAATATTAATAATAACATAGAGTTTTTTTTTGTGGGGTGGGGTGGGGTACACTGTCGACTCACAGCAAGAAGGTCGCAGGTTCTAGTCCCGGCTGGGTCAGTTGGCATTTCTGTGTGGAGTTTGCATGTTTTCCCTGTGTTGGCGTGGGTTTCCTCTGTGTACTCTGGTTTCCCCCACAATCCAAAGACATGCACTTATAAGTGAATTGGATAAAACAAAAGTGGCCGAAGTGTATGTGTGTGTGAATGTGAGAGTGTATGGGTGTTTCCCAGTACTGGGTTGCTGCTGGAAAGGCATCCGCTGTGTGAAACATATGCCGAAATTGTTGGCGGTTCATTCCTCTGTGGCAACACATGATAAATCCAGAACTAAGCCAATGGAAAATGAATGAATGAATGATTAATTTTTGTTGTCACATCACTTAAAGCATGGGTGTACAATACAACCCAGAGCCATTGTCCACAAAATTTAAGCTCTGGCCAGTTCCAACACACCTTCCTGGAGGCTTGACTAACTGGTTCAGGTGTGTTTAATTAGGATTACATTCTTCTGTAAAAAATGTGTACACCCATGATTGTCAATTATTTTTTTTCCTCAGGGGAGTATATGTCTAAGACTGTTGAACAAAAAAAGAAATTATATAAACTGGAAGTTTGTCATCTGAAAGTGTAACTACCCGCTGGTTATTAAAACAGTCCACGCTTCCCAAATACTGATGTCCATATCTTATTTATTGAACACCATGAAAACTAAAGACAAACAAACAAACCAATCAGTTTCACACAACATATATAAAAGGACATCACGTAAACAAAAGAAATGACAAACAATATTTCCTTTACGGTGCTGGCCTCATAACAAGCACTAGAATAATCAGAAGCATTAAACATGGGTCTGCTAAGATTGTTGTCCCTGTTTCAACTCTGCAACTTTGTGTCTTGCAGAACTTTATCGCTTTTCCACAACCAAAAAAGCTTACAACTTACCAAAATGTTTAGAGATGGAGATGATGAATATAGTGTTTAGAGAGATGGGGTAGTGGTAAAAGTAAATATTGTGATCAATGAGATGGGCTTGTTGGAGGGAAATTTTGTTGTGATGGGAGAGGGTAACCTAGTGGGGGTGAGTGGAGAGGTGGGAGTGGATGTTGCAATGATAGAGATGGGGGTAGTGGAGAGAAAAATTGTTGTGACTGGAGAAGTGGGGAAAATACAGGTGGTGAAATGGGAGGTGGAGATAGTGGAGGGACAAATAGGGGAGGAGAGGCTGGTGGAGGGGCAATATTTTGTGAGCAAGGAAAAGGGGGTAATGCAGATAATGAAAAGAAATGTGGAGGTGGATCCAGTGATAGGAGAGTCAGGGGTGCTTTTGCTTCATCTCTTTCAGATATCTTTTCCTCCTCCTTTTTGCACAAACTGTACAGTTGCTCTTTGAGTTGAGAGACAGATTTTTGCACATCATCAAACGAAAGAAGAGAACTGTCCTTAATTGATTCATTTGAAGATTTAGGAAGTGCAACAAGATGCTGGAAAGTCTGAAAACAGAAAAGAAAAAGTCTTAATTGGCTACACACAACCCGAACTACAACCTCATACTGTGTTGTGTGTTTATTCAAGTTACTTTTTATTTAGCGAATGACTGAAATCTCTAGAGAGAATAAACAGTAAAAGATCATCATTACCTGCATCCTCACCACCAACCACATGTCTGAGTTTTTAATCAAAATTTAGTGACTTGAAACAAAGTCAGGGGCTCTGTGGGGTTCTAGGGCCTCATTTATAACCGTTGTGTACACACAATACAGACTCTGAAATATGCATACTCCTTTTTCTACAAAAACTTGACCAGAAAATTTTTGAGACAAAGCATTGCGATACTGATGTTGAGCTGAGGGAATGACAGCATTTTTTTACTTAAATGTTGATGTAACTGAACATGTTGCTCATAGATTCACTTATCCAAAAATATCTTGTACAAACCACTTTAATCATTATTTTCAGTCCTAATAATTAATACAGTGTTTTTGTGCAATAATGATATAATAAATGATCAAATAAAAATACAATGTTGTACTGTCTGTAATTATTTATGAAGTGTGCGATGGGTGGCTTCATTGCCAATGTCTTTTGGGTTCATTATAACCATTGTGAAGTAAACTTTAGCAATAGGCAATGTAGAACCACTAAATAGGCGAGTGAAAAATCTTATTCAAGTAAAAGTTATTTGAGTCAAAAAGTAGCCCTTTTAAAAGTACTCAAGAGAGGTGAGTATTACACTGAAAGTCTGATGTGTTTACATGCAATTTGTGCAGGTTCTAAGATTGTATTTGCAAGCAACTGACAAATAGTAGTAGGCAAATTAAACTTTAGTGACAAGGCAGCACTGGCCCGATCATCATTCAAATCACATTTCAAAGCATTTTGGCTTTCCTGTAAAATATGATTATGACGGAAGTAATTGTGGTGGCACCTTTTTGGGTTATTAAATGTGTTTTCTGTCACAATTTGTTTAGCCTGCATTAATGGATTTAGTGAAGCTACATAATTGGTCATTAAAAGATCGGGATCCCAATTCAAACACCCACGCAACATAAATTATAAAGCTGCATTTAAATTTGCATTTGTTCAAGAGATATTCATTTTTTTAATTTTTCAGTTAGATACAAAGTTATAAAAACAACACAGAAGTACTGGGATAACAGCTTATAGTTCAGATATAAACACTGATGTTTATGATGAAGATTAACATCACAGTTTAATGCAACTTGACTGTTGAAAGTTGAAGCATTTACATTGTTTAACCAATAGGTGGCGACAAACAACCATCAAAAGTATGTCACTGAATAATTCTTACAAGAAAACACACCTAGTAATAAAACATTAAGTGGAGTTTATTTATTAACTCATTTTGAGAGGATCACATGCTTGAAATTGAACACAGCAAAGCACACTTAAGATTGAACACAAGCTTTAGCCAAATTATGATTCACCAATGGACGATTCCTTAGTCACTATAAATACCATAAGTTCCATATCAAATCCAAAATCGGCATCATAGACCTGCTTCCAGTAAGTAGCTATATCTTAAGAGCTATCCCTTTCTGTTCATTCGCTACTACAGCAGGGGGGAGTTTTCAAGATCTACCTGAGCTCAAACTCCCCTCTCGCCCTGCAATGGGAGGGAGCCCAGGGCTCGAGGATCTTATGAACTCAGGGCTCTCTCCCGGGACAGCATGCCAAACACACTTTATAACCAATCATCAGCTAAGTGTGACATCTTGTTTTTAAGAGTAAGTCATTGAACCATTGATAAAAAATTTGACTAAAAAATGAATATAATGTGCTGTGCAAGATTTTGTTATATTTGTTGAAACCAAAACTTTTTTGCAGTAATTTTCTTGTGATAAATGGAAAGCAAATGACATTTGTCTTCTTTTTTTTTTCTTGCTGATCCAAAAAATGGTGCGATGCGTGACTCATAAACAGTATTGATCTGAAACATGAGATACGTGATGCCACTACAATACATCTCTGTCACTCTCTTTTGTCCATTTGAATTGGAATTTAGCCCAAACTTTATTCACAACACCACTCTTGTCAGTGTGTGTGTGTGTGTGTGTGTGTGTGTGTGTGTGTGTGTGTGTGTG
>CAIGQZ010001336.1:3460899-3479434 GCA_903798205.1 Danio tinwini | reverse complement strand
GGAGTGCTGGAGGTGGTGATTGGACAGATGGAGGTGGTAGGGGTTGCTGAGGACGGAGAGCTGGGAGTGCTGGAGCTGGTGATTGGACAGATGGAGGTGGTAGGGGTTGCTGAGAACGGGGAGGTAGGAGTGGTGGATTTGATGATTGGATGAATGGAGGTGTTGGTGGAAGTGGTTGCTGAGCACGGAGAGCTGGGGGTGGTGGAGGTGGTGGTTGGAAAGGTGGGGGTGGTGAGGGTGGTGGTTGGACAGATGGAGGTGTTGGTGGAAGTGGTAGCTGAGAACGGAGAGGTGGCGGTGGTGAGGGTGGTGATTGGAGAGACGGAAGCCGTGGTGGGAGTGGATGTTGTGTTCTGAGAGGTAGGGGTGGTCTTGCTTCACCACTGTTAGATATCTTTTTCTCCTCCTCTCTGCACAAACTGTACAGTTGCTCTTTCAGTTCAGAGATAGATTTTCGCACATCAGAACTGTTCTTAATGGATCCATCTGAGGTTTCAAGAGGTGAAACAAGTGTCTGGAAACACTGTGAAGAATACAGAAAAGAGAAAAAGCTTAATTGGCGACACACTTCTACAACTTGAAGTATAGGCTGATACTGTGCTGATGTATTCAAGCTACTTGTAATAGATTTACATTTACATTTAGCAGATGCTTTTGTCCAAAGCAATTTACAATTGAGGAGGCATTCAGTGATGCAAGAAGAGGAAATACACACAAGAAGTGCTAATTATTCAAAGGAACTATTAATACTCAGAGAAGGAGGAGGAAGTGTTTATTCTTAGAAAGAGAAAAGTGTTTCTACAGGTGGTTTGTCAAGCCCACTCACCTGTGTAAGGCACACTGAGAATTGCATAATGTTTTGAGGTAGTCGTGTGGTTTTGTGGAGGGATTTATAATAATAATAATAATAATAATAATAATAATAATAATAATAATAATAATAATAACATCTGACATTTATATAGCGCTTTTTCTGGACACTTTTTCTTTGCACATTGGGGGGGGGGGGTATCCTCATTCACCACCAGTGTGCAGCATCCACCTGGATGACATGATGGCAGACAGCACACCAGCTGATTAGTGGAGAGGAGACAGTGATGAAGCCAAATATCATATAAGGATGGTTAGGAGGCCATGATGGACAGAGGCCAGTGGGCAAATTTGGCCTGGATGCCAGGGTTTTTTAATTACCACAGAGAGACAGGACCTTGGTTTAACGTCTCATCCGAAAGAATGAGCATTATAGAGTCCCCTTTACTGTACCGGGGCGTTAGGACCCATACAGACCACAGATTGAGCGCCCCCTGCTGGTCTCACTAACACCACTTCCGGCAGCAACCTAGCTTTCCCATGTGGTCCCCCATCCAGGAATTAACCGGGCACAGCCCTGCTTAGCTTTAGTGGGCTACCATGTGAGAGTTGCAGAGAGCTAGCTACCAGCTATTTATTATTTTCTTTAGCTATATCAACGGAACATTGAAATATTTTGGGTTTTTAAAGATGTCAGCCAATCATATTAGTTGTCATCGATGGACATGCCTCAGAATGACAGAGTCAATCATTTTCCTTTGGCTCTCTATTTCAGAGGTCATCACAGCAGAATGAACTAATCAACTATTCCAGCATATGTTTTACATGGCAGATGCCCTTCCAGCCACAACCCAGAACTGGGAAACACCCATACACTACTGCAATTCACCTATAGTCAGGTGCATGTGTTTGGACTGTGAGGGAAACCAGAGCACCCGGAGGAAACCCATGCCAACATGGAGAGAACATGCAAACTCTACCCAGAAATGCCAACGGGCCCAGCCGGGACTCAAACCAGTGACCTTACTGCTGTGAGGCGAGAGTGCTAACCACTGAGCCACCATGCTGCCCATAGAATGACATCTATAATAATAATTTCCATGATAAATCCTAGCATTGTTGTTCAGACGTCCATTACCTGTAAAAAACAGATGTGATCATTTGTGACTGAAAGCTGCATCAGCTCAGCTTCTTTCCACATCAGATCTGCAATCTCCTGCTCCAGTTGACCCACATCCAGTTGTCCTTCATCTCGACTGGCTGCAGTGTTTTCTTGATCTCTGATCACTGTGACCGCAGTGGAGTAGGCTGGTTCAGCAACTCTCGGACTGTCTTGCACTGTTTGTGCAGAGCACTGTTGAAAATACAGACCATTGACTCGTGTTAAATACTGCAGACTTTAGTGGAACAGAAACAACATATTCACGTAAGTACATTTCCCTAAACACAACTGCAACTGCTCTTCTCAACACTCAAACAAATGAGTAATCCCTGACCTCAGGAGTCTTCACAAGCTTTTTCAGTTCCTGGAGCTTTTTCTCCTTTTCCTGGATTATCTGCTGGAAACTTCTCTGTGTTTCTTCCAACTGTTCCTGTTAAAGAATTAAGCAAAATAAAAGGATTACTACAGAGAGCCAAAGCGGTTTATTAGAAATTGTTCTGTTAAAAACAATGCATGATTTGTTCTAGGGCTGCACAATATATCGTTTCAGCATCTGTGCAATGCTGAGGATTCATAAGAGTTGACCAGAAGCCACAGTTTAGGTTACATGAGATTTGTGGAGACACTGCAGTGTTTAACATAATATAGTAAAGTTTGATCATTTGCATTTGTTTTTAAGGTCTGTGATTGTGAGCATTTCAAGTTTTCAAGTTCAAGCTTAAAGTATTCAGGCACCATAGACGTTTACATTAGATGTCGCCTACGCTGTTGTTGTCTATTGGAAGGAATGCATCAATAGAGCCGCCATTTGAATACAGAGTAGCGCTCCTTTGAAATGAATGTGGGACCAAGGTGCAGTGGAGGACTGGCCATCCAGAGCCATAGATATATAAACATGTATTCATATATCTACGATAGGGAGTTTTCCCAGTGGTCAGTATGCAAATATTTTTTAAAAATTATAATTTTCTACATCGATAGATATGTGACCGCATGGCCATTGCCGACAAAGAGCATGTGTTTGTGTGCCTGGAAATGTACTATCCTCCCTCCCTGTTAAATTTGATTTAATCCATGTCCTGAAACACACCCCCTCTTCTGCATTCACTTCTAATTGTAGGGAGGGAGCGATTTGTTTGTGGATGAATCTCCGGTATAAACGACTCATGCGAACCATCGATATCTCTGTGTCTCAATGTGCATATCCACCTTTTTAGCTAAATAGTATATAACATTTGTAATATTCAATAATTTAGGCTGGACAGTATGCACATTGAGGGGCAGGCACTGTTATCGGGCACCCTTATAAGTAATAGCCGTTACTTCACTTAGCTGACAATAAGTATCTGGCATGGCAGCGTCTTCTCGTCATATTTCATTTACATTGTTTGCTGATTTTATTCAACAAAACTAGCATAAGCCTAGAGTTATAGTGCTAGTTGGTGCTACTTTGCCTTATGGTCAGTGCAGTAAGTGACTGTATTATCATCAATAATGTTATATGTTGAGCACAAAAGGTTGTAACATACAAAAACTTAAACTAAATCTTACCTATGAATGGTTATACCTTTATTCTTTGTTTTCTTTGTTTGCTCGTTACTACACCCTTACACAGGGCAAAAGTCTAGCATCTTTAGATTGGCTTTGGTCTTGATTAGTGCAGCTGAATGACTTTTGTCTTGGAAGCACTGTACAAATATGGCGGAAGTATTGACGCATGCTCAGGGTTCGTATGCAATATCTAGTGTATATATCTATGTTCAGGCACAAGAAATTGTACAGTTTGTAACTTTAATAAAGATGAATTTAAAGTGACACCTTATTTTGAGACATATTTTGGGAAAATGCCTTGAAAAGTTTCCAAAACTCAACAATACACTTTGGGCAAATATACTACCCCTTTGTTGAGAGTGGCTGTTTATGCCTCATTGACTTCCATTATAACGACAATTGCAAAGCCATTTCATATGGAGTTATTTGGATGTGTGCATAAGAGAGACCTTTGCACACTTACCTTGATATGTCTGAAAATGAAAATAAGCAGTTTTAGCTCTCAGAACATAAGGTGCATCCCAAATCGCATACTTATGCACTATTCTACACCATTTTGTAGTATAAATAGTGTACAGTGCATTCACACTGAAAATTCTAAAAAATATTAAGTGCACTTTAAATACCCGGATGATGCACTTATTCAACCGGTAAAATCAAGTGTGTAATGTTGGACACTTCATGCACTCAACGCCCGCTGCTTTGCTCACATAGTGAAAGGTGCAGAGCTTTCGGCCACTGATGTTAAATTACTTTATTTATTTTGGATTGTCAAAGCAAAATTCTTCTACGAGAGTGATTATAACGCCTCCTTATGGTGAATGCGGTTATACTCATGGCAGGTTTTATTTGGTAGTTTGGTAATTTATTTCACTAAGGGTGCTTTCACACTAGCACTTTTGGTCCGCACCCAGGTTTTTTTGACGTCAGAATTCAATACAATTAGCTAATGTGAATGCTGTCTTCTGAACTCGGGTGCGCACCTGTGAACCCTACCCAAATCTGTCTGAAAAAGGTGGTCTGGGGTATGGTTCGCACAAACTCTGTCCCGGTTCACTTTTGATATGAATGCAATCCTACCAAATAACGAAAGTGTACAACTGTACAACAAACTTTTTTTTATTTTTTATAACATTAATTTGTGTGTTTGTCTGTGTATCACCTCTTTTTACCTTGTCAACAAATAGGGCTGACCCATTGCAAACACATTGATAATGTCTGCTTGTCTCCTCCAAAAAGGACTTTTGCAGACATATCGATATGTTGTGAACGTTTTTAATATTTTTGCGGCAGATAGACGCATGTTTCTAAGATTCAGCAAAAGCAAAGAGCATAGAATCACCAAGAGGCGACACTCTGTTGCTGTTTGGGAAACAGCCACTAGATGCCGCTAGTGTCACGCGGTGGCTATTTTGGAATGAAAATTCCAATAGAACAACAGCACAAATAACTAACGTTAGACTGAATGAATTACAGTATTGAGTTAAAAATGAGTTAAAATATTATATATTTATACACCCCATTGAAAAGCAACATTTTAAACAATATCTCAATAAAAATAAATCAATTTTTTTTATGTTGACAAGATTAATTTAAATATAATATCTGTTTAACTTATGACATGAAAGTAAGGTTAACAAAATAACTTAAATTAATTTTTGTTTTACTTAAATTAGAGTGATGCAATGAGTGTACCCCACATCAAAAACTACTTGATTTAGTTTGTATGGCCTTTCTGGTTTTTAATGACAGCACCAAGACAAGACAAGTTGGCTTTATTTTGCAACATCCATCTTTTCCATTCTTCAAAAATGACCATCTTTTAGAGTTGCTTAGAGAGATGCTTAAATGACGTCTCTTCAGATTTCCCCATATGTGTTTAATTGTATTCAGATCAGGAGACATAATATATTAACATAGATGTGTATGTGTGTGAATATGATGAATTTGTGTCAGAATTCAATCATTTTGTTCATTTTGCACAACCAATTCAATCAGTGGCTTTTTACATAAAGCTTTATTAGTCTTTATTAGTCTATTAGTCAAAAAGTGTCAGTCTGTTATCAACATCCCATTCTGAAAGTTCAGTTCATTTAATTTAACATGTCAGTATTAATTTATAATATGCCAGTGCCTAAACTATTAAATTAAAGTAGTTTAAAGTAATTTGACCTGAAAGACAGTTTCAAGAAAATAAGTATGGTTAAAATATAAACAGGTGGTTCATTCCGCTGTGGCGACCCCGGATTAATAAAGGGACTAAGCCGACAAGAAAATGAATTAATAAATGAATGAATAAAATATAAACACGAAGTCTGTAAAATAAACTATTAAAAGTGCTGATGATTGTGATTGTAAGTGTTGTATTGTCGTCTTTCAAGTTGTATCTCAGCTTTAATGTTTAATCTCAGCTTTTTAAATAAATAAATACAAAACAAAGCAGCTGCTTGTCATCACGACAGCAATAAGATCCAATGGACGGCCAATCGCTTTTACTCTAAAGTGGCAGAATCGCAGGCCTGTTGCTGAGAGCTGCTGTTGCAATGGAACATTCTATTGAGCATCGCTTCTTGGTGATTCTAAGCTCTTTGGTAAAAGCAGAATGACCTTGATGTGTGAGCAATTCCATTTTGGGCACCTTGGCTTTCGTGGCCGTCCATCCCCTAGCAACCGATATACACACAACGGCAGTTCGATGATGCAAACGTACCGGAAATCAAAAGGAAAAAAGAGGATGTGAACACAAACCATCCAAGAAGGTGGCAAGGGGGACAATCGTACTTGGGTTCAGACCAGGCAATTGAACTTAGTATGAAAGCACCCTAATTTGGCAGCCATCAAACGTCATCTGGGAAACGGTTTGAATTAGTAAAAAAAATTAGTGTTCCATTTGGGACAACACTACATATTATGCTATTAAGTGTGTAAGTGCATAAGTACATAGTGCATAAATGCATAGTGTACAGTGTGCCATTTTGGACGCAGCTACACTCTTAGAAATAAAGGTACACAAGCTGTCACTGGGGTGGTACCTTTTCAAAAGGTAAAAATTTGCAGCTAAATGGTCCAAAATAATATCTCAAGGGTACATATTGGTACCTAAAAAGTACAAAAGTGTTCCTCTTAAAATTTGTAGGCACTAATATATACTTCTGAGGTACCAATATGGACCCTTCAAGTACAATTGTGTACCTTTTGAAAAGGTACCACCCCAGTGACAGCTCTCGTACCTTTATTTTTGAGAGTGTATAGTAAAAAATAGTAAGTGTATTTATACACGCACACTGTTATCTGTTGTTTTACTCCATAGAACTCCATATAAAAGCTTGAAACTTTTTTTTGTAGAGGCCGATCTAAAGGGTTAATGCTTGCAACTGATGATCAACAGTAAAAAATACAAATTTGACCTCTGTCCAACAGGGAAAACCAGCAACAATCATGAATGCATGATTATATGCTGTCATGGCTGTCAAAAAATGTCATTATAATGGAAGTTAATGGGCCAAAAACAGTCACTAACATAAAGAAAGTGCAGTCAAATTAAACAATGCACAAGAGTTAACTCCCAGAAAACCATAAAGCATTGTTTATTTCACTGTTAATCATTGCTTTCTTGTATTTTTCTGTGCTTAAAATTGTATTATATATTATGCAGATGGAATCCCTTACAAAATCATCAAAACCAATCTAAATGGTTTATTTCCAAATAGAGATGAAATTTGATTCATATCTCAATATATATTGCAGAATTATTGGTAAGCCTTTACAATAACAGTACATGAATAATGATGTCTTAATATGTAAACTAAACATTTACTTTATTATGAACTAATGATGAGTTAATGCGTGCGCTAATCATCAGAATCAGAAAGAGCTTTATTGCCAGGTATGTTCACATACACATACAAGGAATTTGTTTTCGTGACAGAGCATCTACAGTGCAACAGAATTACAGAGACAGGACTAAAAAAATAAATAATAATAATAAATATATTTTTAAAAGTTGTGAATGCAAATAAACAAATTGACAAGTGTATGTACAGATATATTACTATATACAACGTTATATGTGCAGCTGTTATGTGCCATCATGAACTAACATTAACTACAACATGAGTTCATGTGCGAATAACAGCTACCTTAATTACTTCTTAGTACATGTTGTTAATGAAAGTATTAGTTAACAATTAAGTTTAAGCTAAACGTAACCAACATGACCTCATGAGCTGTTAATGTATAGTTATGTCATGACTTTACTTGGAGGGGCACATTATCATTAACACATCCTTAACTACATATGAGCTCCTGTGTTTAAACTGTTCATGTTAATGTTGACTGAACACTTTTCTGTTGTTATTTAGTGTAAACGCACTAGAGAGACGTGCACAAGGAGTTCATGAGTAGTTAAGAATGGGTTAATGATGATGTACCCCTTCAAGTAAAGTCATGATATAATTATACATTAACATATCCAGTGTTGGGAGTAATGCGTTACAAAAGTAATGTATTACAGTAATGTATTACATTTTCCTGTAACGCAGTAGTGGAAGGCATCACTAATACATTTTTAGTAATATTTTACTCGGTACATGTTCAGTAACGCGTGCGTTTTTGCCCGACATTAACAAATATAAAAATACTGCAGTTATATTTCCTGTTCGTGGTGAGTGAATATACGTATGTGTTGTCATTAATCTCCCTCTGGCTATCGGAACTTTTTACTTTGACCGCGGAATGATTTCAGCTTCTGAGCTCGAGGTCTGGGGCTATTTTGGCTCAGCCCGGTTCGCAGTAACGTTAAGCCTACACGCAGCGAAAAAGCGGCAAATAGATGAAAATGGCAGATGACAGTACATTCGTGAGATTGACGTACGCGCATATGGCGTTATTTCACTGACAAATGTTGTAAGCGCAGTATTACAAGTCCATTTCCTCTGTTCATAGACAAAACTCCTCGCGTGCACTCAAAACACTGGCTGGTCTGCTCACGTGCGAATGATCTGCTCTCGCTCTGTCAAATGATGCAGACTTACAATTTGTGCCCTGTGTTTCCTCCTCTTTTCCTGCTTTTGCTCTCCAGAGATCCTCCTGTTACATTGTTATCCCAAGAATGTTGATATGGTTTATATATTGCTACACTATAACTACAGGTTAAGGTCAATTCTTTAATAAATACTAGTGTTTTTGAGTGTTAGGTGTACTACCTATGTTTTAGGCTAGTATTATTTACAATATATAGTCAAGCTATTCACAGATATTGCCAGATAACAACTTACCTCTACCATACTTTAACCAAATAATTTGTGAATCTGACTGTCATCCTTTCTTGCATTGTCTTGAGCCTTCACGTTGGCAATTATACACTATATTGTTAGATAGCTGTAAAGTTGGTTTTATATTTGCACATTCATTCATTTAGAAGTCTCTATATTACCGTGTTACTTTGAATATTCGATCGGAATTAGCATGCAAGTATGACATCAAAACAACCTTAACACTATCTAATTGACTGTGAACAATGTTGTACTTTGATAGTCACTGGCTGCTTATATGATTTCCCTATTTAGTATTTGCAAAGAATACTTTTCTGAAATTATATTATAAGGAGAAAGTCTGAATATCCAAATATAAAACCAACTTTACCTCTATTATTGTTAGTAGCCTGGATAGGTCACAGTCATTCTGCTACATCATATCTCTTTCTACTGGATGTAACATGCTCTGCCGTACATTTGGTCGTTTTAGAATGTTAAGTTCTAATTCTGTAGTTTTTTTTGGTGAAAGTAACTAAAAAGTAATATAAGAGTAATGTAACATATTACAATTTTGAGACAGTAATATTGTAATGTAAGGGATTACTTTTAAATAACAGTAACAAGTAATCTGTAATGTATTACAGTTTGGAAGTAACTTGCACAACACTGAACATATCATGAGTTCATGACTGTTAAATTAAGCATAAACCATGATCATGATTTGTGATTAGCGCATGCATTAATTAATCATTTGTTCATAATAAAGTAATGCTTAGTTTACATAATAACATATAATTATGTATGTACTGTTATTGTATAAAGTGTTGCCCAATTTTTTTTCCAATCATATTTTTTCAACATTGTGCATCCCTTATTTGTGTGCAGTACTCTATATTGTGATACTTTTAAATTGTTTTAAGTTTCCTACCTGTTTCTCTGTCCTCTCCACCACGGCTGCTACGGTATCATGATTTCTGTGTTCATCCATCGTGCATAAATAGCAGATGCAGCACTGATCAGTACGACAGAAGATTTCCAGTTGTTTATTATGTTTAGAGCAGATCATCTGCTTCAGTTGTCCAGTAGCATCGGTCACTTTGTGTCTGCCCGAGTGAAACTCCTCATGGCGCTCAAAGTGAGTCTGACAGTAAGATTCCAGACACACCAGACAGGATATCACAGCTTTATATTTTCTCCCAGAGCAAACATCACACTCCACATCTCCAAGTCCTGCATACCTGAGAGCATTTAATAATCCAGTCTTCATTTTCTCCACCATTTCTGCCATCACCACGTTCTTGTTTAAAGCAGGTTTCCGTTTGAAGGTCTGTCTGCACTGAGGGCAGCTGTAAACTTTCAATTGATAATTCCAGTATTCAGTAATGCAGTTCATACAGTAACTGTGTCCACATGGGATGGTCACTGGTTTCTTCAGGATGTCCAGACAGATCGAACAGATGAACTGATCTTGAGCTACTGAAATACTGGCTTCTGCCATTTCAGGCAAAGCAGCTCAACCAGCAAACGGCTCAATATTGAAATAATTTCCTTGTTCTGAGTTTGAGATCAAGGTGCACAAAGCAGGAGTGTCTATAATATCAATTTTATTGCCAATATATTACAGTCTCAAGTTCACTCTGTTTCAACTTTGACTCTGAAATCCGACACTGACATTTTTACCAGTTCAGTTGCTTTCAAAATTTACTAAGCACATATTTAATCGCGATATTTGTGCTTTAAAATTTAGACACTTTAAATATTTTTTTAATATAAGTGTTTATCTCTGTGGTTTTAGGTTTATTCAGTAAAGAGTAAAAATACATAAATATGAAACAATATAGGGCGACACAGTGGCTAAGTGCTTTGCACTGTCGCCTTACAGATGGTCGCTGGTTCGAGTCCCGGCTGTGTCAGTTGGCTCCACTGTGTGGAGTCTGCATATTCTCCCTGTGTTGGCGTGGGTTTCCTCCGGGTGCTTTGGTTTCCCCTACAAGTCCAAAGACATGCGCTATAGGTGAATTGAATAAACTAAATTGGCTGTATAGTGTATGTGTGTGAATGTAAGAGTGTTTCCCAGTACTGGGTTGCTGCTGGAAGGGTATCCTTGGTGTAAAACATATGCTGGATAAGTTGGCGGTTCATTCCGCTGTGGCAACCCCTGATGAATAAAAGGACTAAGCTGAAGGAAAATGAATGAATTAATGAATGAAACAATATATAAAATACAGAACATCTGATATCAAATAAGCATTTAACATTTTTTATTAATCTCCTAGAAGCCACATATTTTAGCAGCAGGTGAAAACATTTATTAATTATTAATACTATTATTCATTCATTCATTCATTCATTCATTTTCCTTTGGGTAGTCTCTATTTCAGCGGAATCAACTATAACACTCGCCAACTATACACTCTCGCATTCACACACCCACTCAAACACTACGGCCAATTTAGTTTGTCCAATTCACCTACACCGCATGTGTTTGGACTGTGGGGGAAACTCGAGCACTCGGATGCAACCCACGCCAACACAGGGAGAATATGCAAACTCCACACAGAAATGCCAACAGGCCCTGCTGGGACTTGAACCAGCGACCTTCTTGCAGTAAGTTGATTAGTGTAACACAATTATAATAGAGAATATTATCAATAGGATGTGGCTGGAAGGGCATCCGCTGCATAAACCATATGTTGGAATAGTTGGTGGTTTATTCCACTGTGGCGACCTCTGATAAATAAGGGACTAAGCTGAAGGAAAAATTAATGAATGAATATAATTTATAGAGGCACTATTAATAGCTGATATTAAAACATTTCAAATAAGCCATTAGTCAATGTTAATTAATGCATTTACTACATTTAACAACGAAGTACAATATTGTACAGCATTTATTAATCATAGTTCAACATTTACTAATGCATTATTAAAATCCAAAAACGCAGTGTTGATCATTTTTGTAAATTACACAGTATTTAACTGTAATATGAACTGAATTTTACTGTAGGACAGTTATGCAGTATGTTACTGTATTTTAAAGTTGCAATGTGAAAATGATTGTATATTTTACAGTAAATATATACAATACTGTAAATACAAATACAGCAAGATGCTGTAAATATGAATACAGTATTTTTGCTATAATTGATTTACAGTAAGTTACTGTAGATTCCGCAGGGAGTTGTTAACAGTGTGTGCTTGTTGACATTAGTTATGCACTGTGAGTTTGCAAGGACTAATAAACAATAACTTTAGTTTCATTAATTGACATTAACAAAGATGAATAAATTCTGTCAAAAATGGGCTGTTTATTGTTTGTTCATGTTAGTAAATACCTTAACAAACATTAATTCATTTTAAAGTGTTACCAGAACCATCAAATTGATGATGATTGCTATATATTATTTTTAATTATTTTAAGGATTCATTATAAAGTCAGGTCAAGCTGCCAGTGTCTGTTATTTCAAGTTAAACAAAATTAAGCAAATGCCGAATACATTTACTTCCTTCAGTTGAAGGAATTGAGGAGTGTCACATAGAGATAATCAAGCTATATAAATACACTTTGACCTGCTAGATGGAGGAAGTTCTTTGATATTTGTGTGACAACATAATAACAGCTTTATTTTTATATGCCTTTTGCCATATAAATCAACATCCAAGATTATATCCAATATTACAATGATTTAGTGAGGACTGTGAGGATGATTTCCGTGTTTTTACCTTGGCATATATTGCCAATACCTAACCATCTCACCACAGAGATATACTGTAGCAACACAAAGGTCAAAGGTTTGTTACAGGCACTAATCACAGTGATACTTTTACAGTAAATAGTCAGTCCTCTTGATATAGATCACTATTAAGAGGTTTATGGTTTCTTGTGCTTTGATATTTTTATATTTTTTACTGTCCTGCCAGAGTAATCTCACATCTTTTCTGTCCAATTACATGTGGATGATTGTTCAAGCAGCAACAGAACTTTCATCCTGTTTACCGAAAACATGATCAGACATGTTGCCATTAAAATCTTTTCATTTGCTTGCTGTTCGCTCATAAGCCATGTAGAGTGTGAAGAATTAGGAGGAAAGAGTCTTAAAACCCAAGTGGTCACATGTGAATGTATGTTAGTCTTTGGTAGAAACAGTAGTGTTCAGTTGACCGTTTGTAGTTAGCTGTATGATCAAATGCATGATGATGCAAGGTGAAAACAGGGTCTTAGTGGTGTACTGACTGTATGACAGAGGCTCAGTTTATGGGTTGAGAATGAAAGCAGTGAAGATCCATGTATTTTGTGGTGGAAAAAGGGTCTTGCTTTCTGTGCAGTTATTCATTTGCATGCTATATTTGGCTGGTAGAAATGTCGAAATACAAGACTTTTCTTTCTGTAATTTGGTCTGTTTATATGTTGATGTTTATCTTTGGTCAGCAGTATGGAAGAAACTAAGCCCAACTGTGACACATCATGAAATAAACTGAACCTAGAGCTTAAAAAAATCAAGCCTAAAAGTGTAGTGTTATCTACAGAATTAAATGCAGTTAATAAATACAAAGTGTCTGAATGACATCAGCTCAATTTCATATGGAAACATAACTAATAACAATATTAATAAATTTTATTTGTAATTTGTCTGTGTTACGCTCAACTGTTTCACATAAAGTGGCTAATTAGCTTGGATTCTTATGATTGCATATGTATAAAATCATACAATATTTGAGAAAATCGTACTAAAATGTATGAATATGATTGTACAAATTTATACACATTAGCCACTGAATCAAGTTATGAATAGCCATAGGATATCATTGGCTAATTAATAAATTTTTAGGGCTTGTATTGCTCATCAGGCCAATAAGAAACTACATACCCTTTGGTATTGTTTTACAAATCCCAACAGGCACAGGACATTCCAGCCTGATCTCACGAGGAAACGTAAGTATTTTACGTTTTGTCAGTTCAGTGGCTAATTCGTATGAGTTCAGTCGTATAAAAATGTACGATTTTAAAAAGGAGGCGTGGCACCTAACCCCACCCCTAACCCCAATCTTTATTGGGTGATGAGCAAATCGTACTAATTAGTACGAATTAGATTGTACAAATTCATACGAATTAGTCACTAAATCAAAAAGTTACGAATTGCCGTGAGATTGCGTTGGACATTTACATGTCAGATAGACTTTGTACCCCAACATCGTTGAGACATTGTACTTTGTACAATTTATAATTGCAGCAAACTGTGTGGAAGCATTAAGATGTGTAAGAAGATGTCCGAAATCTTGCATGCATTGACCCAGAGACTGTTTAGATGCATGTCACTGACGAAAAGATGACGGATGTTTACTGTATGATGACCGAAATAGCCTTAAACACCCAGCAGGCAAAAGACATCAACATGACGTCTGATTGACGTTGTACCTTAACGTCGTGGGGACAATGCATTTCGTTTGGAAATGAAAATCGGGTTGACATCAGAACCCAAAGTCAGGCTGACGTCAATGTCCAACGTACAACCTAAAATCAACCAAATATCAACGTCTAATGATGTTACAGCTTGATATTGTTTGGACGTTACCACTATGACGTCTATCAGACGTTGGATTTTGGTTGCCATACATGACAAATAAATGTCAGTATTTGACATCAATATGACGTTTGTTTAAGATGTTTGCTTGACGTTGGAACCTAAAATCCACCAAATATCACCGTCACTTGATGTTGTTATCGGACATCAATATAACATTGTCCTTAGATGCTGGCTAGACATTGAATTTTGGTCGCTTGTCATCACAATCTAAATCTAACCTAATATTAATGTCTTATGACGTTGTGTGCCTGCTGGGCAATAACTAAATGCACTACAGAATGTTACGTTTACACACATCCACAAATTACATGTAAATGCATCAGCTTTTCACAGCGTAATACTCACTACTCACTACTCTTGAGTATTTTTGAAAGATCTACTTTTTACTCATACTTTGAGCAATATTTTCAACAGATACTTTTACTCTACTTGCACTACATTTTTAGGCAAGATATGTTACTTTAACTTAAGTATGATTTTCAGTACTCTTTCCACCACTGCGAATAAACTGATGAACGTTGGTTAAAGATGTTGACTCAACGTTGGATTTTGGTCACTTTTTAACACAACCTAAAATCAACCAAATATCAACGTCATTTAATGTCATTATTAGACATCAAAATAACATTGTTCTTAGACGCTGGCTAAGACATTAAATTTTGGTCACCTGACGTCACAACCTAAATCTAACCTATTATTAACGTCTTATGATGTTGTGTTCCTGCTGGCATTAGTAGCTAAAATTGTCAAAATTTTCTATTCTAACTGACCATAGGACATATGAAACCCATTAAACTGTTGTTGATAAGTTTACAAAGATCACCACATATATAACAAGGACCCGTTGCAAAACAATAGCAGATGACACTAATAACAGTTTCCCAGCAGAGCGAAGTAAAGTCTCAGATCTTTTCTCAATTGCTACTATACATTAACCATGAATAGATTTGAAATAGAAATGATTAACTGGAGGAATCAGCTCAAAGTCTTTTAATGATGTAAACAAAGGCTTGGACTGCTGACCACAATCAGGTTTATCTGTTTATGAGTTATTAGGGGTTGTTAAGCTATGGCTATTCCAGGATCTGTGGTATGGTAAAATTGGCATTTATTGTGTACACAGCCTGATCTCATGAGGAAATGTAAGTATTTTACGTTTTGTCAGTTTAGTGGCTAATTTGTACGAATTCATACAAGTTCAGTCATACGAAAAGGTACGATTTTTAAAAGGAGGCATGGCACCCAACCCCACCCTTAAACCCAACCGTCATTGGGGGACGAGCAAATCGTACAAATTCATACGAATTAGCCACTAAATCAAAAAGTTATGAATTGCCGTGAGATTGTGTTGGTGTACAATATCAAATAGTACAATATCAAATAGTCTATTTTAATGTTTTTAATGTCCAGTTTATGTTATTTTGATTATGTTTGCGCTTCTCTCGCTAATAAATTTGTCTCTAAAATAATATAATCATAAAAATACTAGCTGCTCTGATGAAAAAAAATTGAAGTATGTTGATGTTGTTAAATTAAAATCTGAGAACAAGTCAATTAAGGAAGGAGATTACAAATTGCTGTACTCCGTAAGAAAGACTCTAATCAAATTGCCAAATACTGCTCTGTATCTGCAATAATAGGCAATTTTGCAAGTTTGGAAAAGACAATGTCATCTCTACTTTGCAGATATGCAATTTTTTTATTTACTTTTTTGTGCACAGGTGATTTGAGTGTATTAATAACGTCCTGTAAAAGATATACAGTAATTGTATTTATTTGCACATTGCTTGTAATGTGAGACATTATGGGCTCTTTGTGATTATTTGGAGCTGCTTTGCTTTAGGTATTAGTCATTCCAAATTAAATATTTAAAAATTTTAATTTCATATTATTGTGTTTGGCGTAAAACAAAGAGCAGACAAATCAAATGTCCAAATCGTGTGTGTGTATTATGTATAAAGGTATACTGAAGGCCTTTGTGATGGCATTTTAAGATCAATTACATTTGATTATTAATGTAATTGTGTAAGCCTTAAAATGTTACAAGAATGCATCAAAAATGTACGTTGTTTATTATTATCTTTCATTGATTTCAATATGATGGGTTGTTAAGTTGTCTTCTGATTCTGAATCTCAGCCAGAGCTTTTGAAATAGCCTCAATCCTTCTGCTGCTGGGTTTACGTTTTGAGAATGCTTAGATGGGAGAAAACAAGTAGAGTATCCATATCAGGGTAAAGAGGGGTCTCCACTGGCTGTTTTACTTTAAAAGAGAAAGAAAGAGAAACATATATTTACTGTATTTTCTCTAATTACAAATAAACAAATACCATTTGATTTGTTTTAATCTTACATGATTCTAAAGGAAAACTATTACAATTTTTTTACCTTTGCTAAATATCTTTTCCACCTCCTCTTTGCATTAACTTTCCAGTTTTTCTTTGAGATGAGAGACTGAGATTCTCACATCATCAAAAGAGGGAAGAGAGCTGACAGCAATGCTTGATACATCTGTAGATTCAGCAGGAGAAGGGAGAGACTGAAGACTCTATAGACAAAAAAGTAATAATAATTATTTAAAAAAATAGTATGCATTCTGGGTGTCACAGTGGTGCAGTGGTTAGCAGGATCGCCTCACAGCAAGAAGGTTGCTGGTTCGAGCCCAGGCTGGGTCAGTCTGCATTTCTGTGTGGAGTTTGCATGTTCTCCCCATTTTGCTGTGGGTTTCCTCCGGGTGCTCGGGTTTTCCCCAAAGTCCAAAGACATGCGGTATAGGTGAATTGAATAAGCTAACTTGGCTGTAGTGTATGTGTGTGAATGCAAAAGTGTATGGGTGTTTCCCAGTGTTTGGTTGCGGCCTTATCTGACCTATTCATTTCAGATTTTGGAGTCTCTTCTTATGTTCTGATGAGATGATTCAGGTGTGTTGGATTAAGAAGAGGTTGAAAATGTGTACTGCTAGTGTGCCTTCAGGAACATGGTTGGGAAACACAGTGCTAACCACTGAGCCACCATGCCGCCCACCTGCATTACATGCAAATAATACAAATTTGAAGACTTCTGATTGGGTATTGCGTTATTTAATGTGACTACTAACTACATCTTGCCTTAAGAATAACCACAGGAAGAACAAATTTAGTTTCAAACCAGCTAGTAGTTACTAAGCCTCTGGTGTGGACTTATAAACAGCTGGTGCAGCCCTACCCCAATCCCTGTGAATCTGGTGGGTCATGTTCTGTTATTCACATCAGTTACCTGTAGGAAGAAGATGTGATCATCTGAGTCTAAAAGCTGCTTCATCTCAGAGTTTTTCCTCTTCAGATCTTCAATCTCTTGCTCCAGTTTCTTCTCACTTCAGTCTTTTCTCGATCTCTGATCATCTGTGTGACCTCAGATCATCTTCTCTCAATGAAACGAATCAGTTCAGTAAAGATCCTCTCACAGTCCTCCACTGCTGTCTGTGCAGAGCGCTGTTAGAGAATACAAACAATCACACCAACACTCAGATCAGCCTGAAATAAATTGGTTACTATTATAGCTCTTGTTATAAACCCTTGTAATAAAAACAAAACAGGCCAATGGACACTTGATAGTAAAATTTGCTTGCATCTGGGTATATAGGGAAGCTGGCATGCTTCACCCATTCATAATAGAAACTCTGTCAGCCATGTTTGACGTTGTGGATTCTAGGGATCCTTCTACAAAATGCCACAACAGTGCAGATGCAAGCTAACTGAATGTACTGTATAACAATTATTTTCAACTACTTGATTCACTGGGTATTACTTTAGGATCTGTTCACCTGGTATGAGGAAATTGTGTCAGCAAGCACTACACTCATCTGGTCAGACAAGATTCATCATCAACATAATATGTGAGTTTCGTTCTGCTTTCCAAAATGGTAACACATCACGAAAACACTCTAATCTTTAAGCTTTTTTTTCATCCAATATTACAAACTCACCCTATGATTCTTCACTACGTCTTTCAGCTCTCGAATCCTTATATCTTTCTCCTGAATTGTCTGCTGGAATGTCCTCTGTTTCTCCTTCAGACTCATCTGTATGACAATCACATAACTATGAAAAAAAATCACATTTGTATAAAATTCATTATTGTGTGTGCGTGTGTGTGTGTGTGTGTGTGTGTGTGTGTGTGTGTGTGTGTGTGTGTG
>CAIGQZ010001336.1:3407685-3451709 GCA_903798205.1 Danio tinwini | reverse complement strand
TATTATTATTATTATTATTATTATTATTATTATTATTATTATTATTAGCCCCCTTAAGCTTTTTTTTTTTTTTGATTGTCTACAGAACAAACCATGGTAATACAATGACTTACCTAATTACCCTAACCTGCCTCTAAGCCTAAAATATCACTTTAAGCTGAATACTAATATCTTGAAATCCGTTTTTTACTACACTTGCAGAAATCAACAACTACAACAACAATATTTTGGATTATAGAAGTTAATGTATTTTTCTAACATTAACAAACAATCAACAATACATTTATTAAATTAATAAATTTTTTATTTCATTCATTTTTGACAATAATGAATCAAAAAATAGTTGTCTCTCTACTCAAAATGTAAAACCAACTATTAGAACTATACTAATTATTATGAAATATTTTGCCATAATGATTATTATTGATGGATGAAGATTTGGGTAACCTTTTTATCACTTTTAATAAAGGTGTACTTTTTGTTATTATTTGATTAATGTGTTATTATAGTCACTGCAGTCTACCCCACACTGTTGTATTAAATACAATGTATTATTAAAATATTTTTATTATTATTATTATTATTATTATTATTATTATTATTATTATTATTATTATACTGTAGTTATTTTAACTGGCATTGAAATTTTTAATTCACATTCATGGCATTTTGAATTAACCCCACTGCACTGTTCAAGTTACTATCCTTTTGTTCACGATGAAAACATCCACTGAATAAAACTGCTGTAAAAATGCATCAGATAAATATTTTTTTAAATAATTTTTTATATATAAATCTGTTAATTAGCCTCAGTCTTGATCAAAACTTCTTAACTTTGTAATTGCCAAGTTACCAATGATATTACTGATTTGGTGAAAAAAACACACAAAATGACGTATTTTCAATATAAAATGTGGAATGGATTTTTTTCTAGATTTTATCAGTCTTAAACATGTGAAAGATTTGTAACAACATTGCCTTTGATCCATTGTTACATTGTTAGACACAAAATCACCCCAGAGTGGATGAAAACATCCCCAACAGCACATAAGATTAGATTAGATTAGATTCAACTTTATTGTCATCACACATGTACAAGTACAAGGAAACGAAATGCAGTTTAGGTCTAACCAGGAGTGCAATAGCAGCAAGTGCAGGATACAGGTATAAGGTATAAAGTGCAGTTATAGAAAAACTATGGTGATATTTACAAATGGATGTACTATCAACATTATATACAGGTTGTGTTAGCTATGAACAGAGATTTACAATAGATGGATAAATGTACAGGTTGCTATTAATAATCAGAAGTGTGCAGATAGATAAACATAATTACAAATGTATATGTACAGTGGGTGTGTACATAATTTACAAATGTACATGTGCAGTAGGTGTGTACAGTTCAAATAAATGAATCAGTGCAATGAATATGTGCAATTTTTAAATGTGCAAATGTTAAGTAGTGCAGTGATTATGATGAGTCTGAGTTATGAGGAGAGGAGAGTGGGGTGTGTATTAGGGGGGCAAAAAGTCAGTGGGGAGCAGAGTTCAAGAGGGAGACAGCTCTGGGGAAGAAGCTGTTCTTTAGTCTGCTGGTTTTTGTCCGGGGGAGCCTGAAGCGCCTGCCAGAAGGCAGGAGAGAAAACAGTCTGTGAGCAGGGTAAAAGGTTAAAAGGTTAAAAGGTTAAAAGGTTAAAGATAAAGCAAAACATGAAGTGTTTATGTTTGCATATTGTCCCTAAGTGTAAATTAGTGTCAGAGTTCGAAGATTTTTTTTTATACATTAAATTACACCAACAGAAAACACAAACATTTTATATTTTTATACATTTTTATTTTATACAAAACTTTGTGTAAGTTACATGTGATTTGTGCAAAATAATTATGCCCCATCACCATACCAATACAATATTTTATGTTAAATGAATCTAGTAAACTTTAAATAGAAACATTAAAATTTAAACAAATATTGTGAATATCCTGAAAATAATCTGAATCAAATATTGAAATACAATATATAATGTTTAGTTACAACTACAAATGAAGAAACAAAGTCCCATTTTGTATTATTTTGCCAGTCCGATAGAAGCAGCAACAATTTGTATCATCCCCATTGTCTCTTATTTGACTAAAATACATGTGATAATATTTGCGTTATTACTCTAATGCAGTAATTGCAATTATAAAATACATGATTTAATTATTAATTATAAAATAAGATTGATTCGAAATAATAAGTTCTGATAAGATATAATTAGAACAATTATTTTCTTTACAAAAATAGTAAAAATGACTAGAAAATAATTCTGATTCATTATAAATCTGCCACAAACCATTTGTTTATTTAGTAGTTTTACAAAAAGCAGACTAATAGATAAGGTTGGAGGATGTAGATAAATATGTAATGACTTTCAAGGGAAACATTTTTTTGTTTTATTTTCTACCTTCCTAAGTAATGTATAATATGCAATTTAATATCTAAAATAACATCTTAAAGATTGGATAACAGATTTAAAGGCAAGTGTTGAGTTTTAGCTTACAGATTTCCAACAGTACAAATATTATAAAGCAAACACTTATACATTTCGACTTGTATCTCACAATGATGTGATAATTTCTAGATAGAATATATGTTTATTGTGTACATAAATAGACCCTTTTCCACATATTAGACCCTGTTTTGTTTTCAGAGTGGTTAATCTCAGTTTAATATAAAGAGTTCAGTGACCACAATGATCCTGTGTTGGCTGCAAAAAGGGAGGATGTAGCATAATCTGGGTAGTTATGTTGAAGATGACACAGTTTCACCTTTGAATCAAAACCTACCCAAAACCCAGGATAGAGCGGTTGAGTGAATGTGGTCTGGACTCTGTGGATGAGGCTCATTATTGTGCCAGAGACGCTGAAGAAGGACAGAATTCCTGCTCTGTGATCCACATACACTCCTATTCTTGAGGAACTTAGTGGTACACAGAGATTAGTTGGATTGTTGTTGTGCCAGAAAGAGCAGCTGGATTTAGAACAGCTCAATTTCCAGGACTGATAATTACATCCAAATTTACTTGTATTTTCTTGTCCTTTCCTGCTGACACTTTTAAAGGAGACCACTATACCGACATCATATGGACTATTACTCCCACTCAACTCCACCTCCCAGTAACAGCGTCCACTCACACTCTCTCTACACAACACCTGAGAAAGGATGTCAAATCTGTCAGGATGATCAGGATAAAACTGCGCAATGTCTGTGTCAGTAGCCACTGTGTTGCCCTCAGACAGACAGATGTGTTTATTTACTGTATTTTGATCCAGAGAGAGATGCAGGAAATCTGATAAAGACACATTCAAAAATATGCACTTAAACATATTTCATATGTCAGTCAGTTTGTTTTGTAGTGTTGCTTTGGTGAGTGCAGTATATATATAATGCTGCTATAATAATAATTTGCCAATATTGAAAAAGGATAGTTGATGAAAACTCTTTTACTCAATGTTTACTTATTTTAAAACTTAATGAGTTTCTTTCTTCTGTTGAACACAAAAGAAGATATTCTGAAAAATGTTGGAACCATTTACATTCATAGAAATTGTTTTTCCCAACGTCAGTGGTTACAGGTTTTTGCCTTTCTTCTGAATGTTTTCTTTTGTGTTCAACAAAGGAGATAAATTCATAAAGGAACCACTTGAGGGTGTATCAGTTGTGAGCGAATGTTCATTTCTGAGAGAACCATTCCAGGCTATAGAACTTGCAGTATCACTGGTGTTATGGTAAAACAATCTTAATACAATACAGGGAGTGCAGAATTATTAGGCAAGTTGTATTTTTGAGGATTCATTTTATTATTGAACAACAACCATGTTCTCAATGAACCCAAAAAACTCATTAATATCAAAGCTGAATATTTTTGGAAGTAGTTTTTAGTGACCAATTTAGCCACCTTTCTTTGCAAGGACACTCAAAAGCCTGCCATCCATGTATTCTGTCAGTGTTTTGATCTGTTCACCATCAACATTGCGTGCAGCAGCAACTACAGCCTCCCAGACACTGTTCAGAGAGGTGCACTGTTTTCCCTCCTTGTAAATCTCACATTTGATGATGGACCACAGGTTCTCTATGGGGTTCAGATCAGGTGAACAAGAAGGCCATGTCATTATGTCATGTGGAGTACTTGGATGCGTGTGATGGAGCATTGTCCTGCATGAAAATCATGTTTTTTTCTTGAAGGATGCAGACTTCTTCCTGTACCACTGCTTGAAGAAGGTGTCTTCCAGAAACTGGCAGTAGGACTGGGAGTTGAGCTTGACTCCATCCTCAACCCGAAAAGGCCCCACAAGCTCATCTTTGATGATACCAGCCTAAACCAGTACTCCACCTCCACCTGAGTATTGCACACCTTGTGCTTTTGGGCACTCCAGTGATGTTGCAGATCTGAAATATGGCAAAACTGGTGGCAAGTGGCATCTTGGCAGCTGCACATTTGACTTTTCTCAGTTCATGGGCAGTTATTTTGCACCTTGGTTTTTCCACACGCTTCTTGTGACCCTGTTGACTATTTTGAATGAAACGCTTGACTGTTCGATGATCACGCTTCAGAAGCTTGCCAATTTTAAGAGTGTTGCATCCCTCTGCAAGATATCTCACTATTTTTGACTTTTCTGAGCCTGTCAAGTCCTTCTTTTGACCCATTTTGCTAAAGGAAAGGAAGTTGCCTAATAATTATGCACACCTGATATAGGGTGTTGATGTCATTAGACCACACCCCTTCTCATTACAGAGATGCACATCACCTAATATGCTTAATTGGTGGTAGGCCTTCGAGCCTATACAGCTTGGAGTAAGACAACATGCATAAAGAGGATGATGTGGTCAAAATACTCATTTGCCTAATAATTCTGCACTCCCTGTAGTAAAAAGGGTTTCTTATTTCCAGTGTCAATAGAGTGGGGGAACTATGACGTCAATTTGTATGCAAAAACCCGGAAGCAAGTTAGAATTTTAGCAGTTCCGGTTCCCTCGTCCCAAAGTCAATGTTTTTTTTTTTTTCAAGTTCCTCCCCTCTATAGGCATCTGCCACAAAAGACTTTATTAACCAATTTTTGTCTAGTTACTGGACCTCCCTCGCTCTATATAATTTTTGTATTCACTGTAGAATTCCTGCAGACTGACAAACTTGTTTGTAAAATGCATTGGTGAATCGTGTTTGACTGACTGTGTTCAGTGATATAGAAAGAAACTTATCTACCACAAATATTGAATGTCTTTTTGTCTTTTTATGCCGGGTATTCTATGTGAATTCATTTATTTGGCATCATAATACTGAAATCTTGAGATGATTTATCTATCAAAATCAGCAACAACACAAATCCTTAAAAGAATTAAATAGACCAAATCTGACATATAAATTAAGAACAGAGTTTGTGTGTTGTGTGTTTTAGAAAGTACTTACATTGTAGGAAGTCATTTCTGGTCTGGGGTTCAGTCTGATAACTTCTGTTGATTGCTGATGCCATGGAAACTGACCGCTGTAGTTTTGCTGTTATGTAAAAAGTATACAGTATAGCTTACTGTGATTAAGCAGGCCATGTTTCTGGACATCTTTGACAGGCTTAAAAAAATGTGTCTTATAAATAAAGTGAACTGATATCATCACTGTTAACTGATTTACACTGTAATCATTTCTAATGCTAATATTAAAAGCTGGCTCCAAATAGACATGGGGTGACATGGTGGCTCAGTGTTTAGCACTGTCGCCTCACAGTAAGAAGGTGTAGCACATGTTTTTGGTCTGTGGAGGAAACCGGAGCACCCGGAGGAAACCCACACGAACACGGGGAGAACATGCAAACTCCATACAGAAATGCCAACTGACCCAGCCAGGGCTCCAACCAGCGACCTTCTTGCTATGAGGCAACAGTGCTAAGCACTGAGCCACTATGCTGCTTTCTTCTACTTTATATTAACACTTTTCCGAATTTGTTGTACTTTACCTTGGCCAGATATCCTTTGCATCTCCACTTCACACAAACTCTCCAGTTTTTGCTTCAAAGCAGTGACAGATGTTACCACATCACCAAAAGAGGAAGCAGAATTGAAAGTAATAATTGATCTGTCTGTAAAGTCAGGAAATGATGAAAAAGGCCGGAATGTCTAAGTAAAAAAGCAAGGAACAATTCAAAACTTTAACAATCTTTAAATAGAATTTTATATTGTTTGTTTGCTAAAATTTTTAAAGCCATTTTTGTGTAGTTTTCATATAGATTGACGGGCTCTTGACATACAACTTTATAGGATTTTACTTATATTCAGACATATAATAATAATAATAATAATAATAATAATAAATTAATCAGACATAGTTAATAGATTATATATTAAGATCACAGAAATGTCTCAATAGTAAATAAATGCCGCCACAATAATCGTCACAAACAAATTGTAATCTTGCTCACTGAGTGCAATGCGTATTAATCAATACATTACGAAAAAACGCAAAACATTTGAGTCAGTTCAAGCAGTGATACTTTGTTCTCCTCTCTCTTCTCCAAAGTAGAAAAAGAAAGACGGAGAGGCTACATATTGCGTTCATTTAATATTGCCATAGAGGAAGCAGAAAGTCCTCCTCAAGAGCTGCGCTACTACAATTATCCCGAAATGAAAAGTTTATTTCAGGAAATCAGTGGAATTTCAATACATTGCTTGTGATACTTCATACATGCACGTATGTAAACAAATCTTGAACAGAGACATTATAATAGATGTCGGCCGCGTTGAAAAGTCGAAGCAATGAATCAAAAGCGGACCATGCTTTTTAGTATGTCTATCCAGGGGTGTAGAGGACATTTTAAAAGTGGGAAGGACAGCTGAATAAGATCCAAAACTTACGTTCATATAGTTATTATTCACCAGTTACTAAATTGTCTTTCTCAAAAAGTGAGGGAGGCATATCCCCCCGTCCCACTTGGTTGCTACTGTGTCTATGGGCAGTACGACACACACACACACACACCGCTCCAAGAAGCAGCAAGGTCCGCCACATTCTGTGTTTATTTTATGCACTGTGTTTGTCAAAACGTTATCTGTAGCTCAAATGACGGCATTCTGTATTTAGCTTTTTGCTTGTACGGTGGCTCTGAACTGTCAAAACACCTCTCAAAGTGCTTTTTCGGATGCAAAAAGCGGAAAAATTTGAACCCGGTTCGAATTTTTTTTTATGACGGATGAAAGATTCGGAGGCTACAGAAGATTCACACTACGTGAGGTAGAATTTATTTTTTAACGTGCGAAAATTACGGACGAAATTTTCGGATTCAGTGTGCAATAACCTTAACACTTTTTCCAACATCAGCTGATGTAGTAAATCTCATGCACAATTTTTATGCACAAAGATTTTTATTTTCGATAAGCCAGCCTGGGTGTTTCCAGTAGGGGAGCGCAGGGCACAAAGTAACGCGGGGTTAAATGTAACACAGAGTTTTAAGGTTTTTGCTTAGGGTTAACCATGGCATGCTTCCATGGTTTTCACCAGTGTCGGCAGACGTCTTCCTGCCAATTATTGAAAAATGTCAGCAAAATTTGGATGAGAAACACATGATAAACCATTTTTGCAGCATAAAACTATATTTTACAGTTGATATTTTTTTATTTAAAAAAAATCGTTGAAAGTATGAATGTAAAATCTTATATTGTGATCACCGTCTTAGGCTAAAAGATGAAACCATTTTGAAAGATGTATAAAAGACACAGTGACTGTTAGCCAGTTTTGAGGAAAACATGACACAGCGGGGTTAGTTGTAACAGGGTGTTACAATTAAGCCACACACTGTTGGACACCAATTAAACTAACAAAATATTTTTTGAATTTTGAGTGTAATGTTGAAAACTTTTTAAATAAAAATGTTTTTAATAGAAAATATTGTGTTAGTAGAATATTTTTTTATTCCTAATAATGCAAATAAATAATAGATAAATGGATAATAATGCAAATAGATTCAAATGTGTTTATCCAATAAACAAAAAAAATGAATAAACATACTGTGCTATGTAGAATAAAAAAGAAATGAGCCAATTACTGAGGAAATACAGCTACTATTTAAAGTAAACTGAATTTAAATAAACTGTGAAATCTGCCTTTATAAGCATGTGTTACAGCTAACCCCGTCTGTTACAACTTGTCCCGCAGGTAACATTTTTTTAGTAACATTTTTACTTCTGGCAATACTGCACAGAAACCATAGGTTCGGCGATCATAATTCCAGTGCTCAATTGTAGGAGAGGCTTGTGTGTTGTTGGTAAACAAAAAAAAATGGTTTGTCTAACCCTATTACTTTGTTCATTATTTGAGCAAAACCAAAAAGTGTTACTTTGTGCCCCGCTCTCCCCTAAACTGTCATTCTATTATAAACTCTGGTGTACAAACAAGAAGCACTGCAGTCTAAGTCTTTAAAATATGAACATTAATTTTTTCACAGTAGACCTATATGAATTTTCAGTGCACAGCTGCTACATTTAACACTAACATGTCTATTTTACACTTGAACAACTAAATGGCTTGAACAACTGTCTTGACAAAGGCTCTTTGCATAAATACAAAACATTCCTGATTCATACCTTTTTGATTATAATCAATCAGTGGCTAAAAAAAGAGAAATGTGTTATGTGAAGCTGCAGTTGTTTGTTTGTTTTGCTTTATTACCTGTAGGAAATGTATGTGATCATTGATGTGTAAAATCTTCTCCAGCTCAGTGTTTCTCCTCTTCAGATCTTCAATCTCCTGCTGCAGTTTCTTCA
The DNA here is from genome assembly GCA_903798205.1 of Danio tinwini. Classification (NCBI taxonomy): domain Eukaryota; kingdom Metazoa; phylum Chordata; class Actinopteri; order Cypriniformes; family Danionidae; genus Danio; species Danio tinwini. Next base: position 3,442,921 of record CAIGQZ010001336.1, on the reverse strand, counting down.
AGAGTCCTTCAGCTTGACTCACTTCAGTCTTTTCTCGATCTCTGATCATCTGTGTGACGTCAGATCGTCTTCTCTCAATGAAACGAATCAGTTCAGTAAAGATCCTCTCACTGTTCTTCACTGCCGTCTGGGCAGAGCTCTGTTACAAAATACAGACAATCAGACCAGCACACAGATCAGCCTGAATATGTTCTAGTTAACCCCTTAAATGTGCTGTATGTAAGTTTTTGACTTTTCTAAAGCATAAAAATACCATAATATGTGTGCAGATATTTAAGAAACATCCCAAGTGAACATACTTGTTTAACTGAAAAACAATGCTGAAGTCAGATATTCTGCTTTGAAAATGTTTTTTTCCGTGCCGGAACGCTGTCTTTGTTTAGGTAAATTTAACCTGCACAATGCCATTTAGCCAATTATAATTCAGCACCCTGGGTTGCCTTGGTGGAAAACAGCGTATTTCATTCATTCATTCAGAAAGACTCTGAAAGCATGCGTCTGTGAGAGAAATGGGACAGTGTCAGTGGACAGTATCAGATGTCCAAATGAGACAGATTCAGTTCCACATGAGGTTATTAATTAGCAAATGATATAAATATTACAAATGTGAGCAGGTTACATTGTAACCGCGTGTCCTAACAACATGATTTATGACGAGATACGCAGTGATGAGCAATTTGGCTGTTTGCACCAGACGAAACACAAAATACAGCCATTCAGAAGCACAGAATCTGCACTTACTCACTAAATGGTAAGGTTTATAATTTATTTAATACATGTTTACTCTCTTTAACATCATTAAATGTAGATGCTGAATCACTCAAATGTGATTAATTCTAAAGTTCAACTTCAAACGGTTTATTGTATTTTTAAGATCTGAGGTGAACTATCTGCTGCTGCTTTCCGTATATGGCAATAAATGTCATGTAAAATGGCGTTCAAACTCACATTGTTAGCATTTAACACTGAATAAAGCACACCAGGTTTACCTGAAGTGATCATTGTTATAGTTTTCTGTTGTTCAGCTGTGAGAAATAGAAGCCGTTTCTAATATATCAATTCGAGGTGTTGGTTAGAACCAAAACTCATTTTAATATGGAAAATATTCATTTTATTGCGTGTTGTTGCTTTTATTTAGAACACAGTTTAAATCACTTGCTCCTGTACTCAATCTGGCAACCCTGCGCTAGCTTTTGTTTTGATTCAGGAGGGCAATACCTAGTTCAACCACTGGGTGTCAAACTTACATACTGCACCTTTAACTATCACACTACTTTTTGAATTCAGACTTCAGACGAAAAAAATGATATATTAAAATAAGTACTGGAAAAATGAACCATGAACTGTCTCTCTCCTCACAAATCACCTTATGAGATTGCATGGCGTCTTTCAGCTCCTTAAGCCTTTTCTCTTTCTCCTGAAGTGACTGGTTGAACTCTTTCTTCTTCTCCTCCAAAGTTCTCTGTTTAAAATTCAAAACACTCTGAATGCTCAAATATTGTATTTTATTAATACCTTTTTCTTATTTTATTAAGTTGACCAGTTACTTAATGCTTTTATTGTTATGTTTTTCCTACATATGTATGTTATGTAGGAAAAACACAATTCAAAACACACTTATCCGCTATAGAATTGTACTGACACAAATGACAAATCCTATGCGTTTACAAGTGTGTATAGTTCATTTTCAGACACTGTGTAAATGTTGATCATGACTTTGTTTCTCAAGATTCTTAAACCCAGAGAGGAGAACTCATCACACTGGCTTAAGTTCCTACCTGTTTCTCCGTCCTCTCTACCACAGCTGCCACAGTGTCGTGGTATCTGTGTTCATCCATCGTACACAAATAGCAGATGCAGCACTGATCAGTACGACAGAAGATTTCTAGTTGTTTATTATGTTTAGAGCAGATCATCTGCTTCAGTTGTCCAGTAGCTTCAGTCATTTTATGTCTGCCCATGTGAAAATCCTCATGACGCTCAAAGTGAGTCTGACAGTAAGATTCCAGACACACCAGACAGGACTTCACAGCTTTGCACTTCCTTCCAGTACAAATATCACACTCCACATCTCCAGGTCCAGCAAAATTTTGAGAAGAGCTGTTGAATGAAGGTGTCCTTAAAGCAGGTTTTGGGGTGAAGGTCTTTCTGCACTGAGGGCAGGTGTAAACTCTCTTCCCATTATCTTTCCAGCAGCAGTTTTTACAATAACCATGTCCACAGGGTATGGTCACTGGATACCTCAAAGGAGCCAGACAGATATAACAGCTGTCCTGATACAGAGCCATTGAAATATTAGCTCCTTCAAATTCACTATATGTATGCACATTCACCACACTCAGCAGCACTACTGCAGTTTCCCTGAACTACATACTAAAATACCTTTCTGGTTCTGAGATTTAAAGATGTGGGTGAAAACCAGTTTATCCATAAGGTATGACTCACCATTAAAAATATTTTCACTTTCTATTCAGGGAAAGTCATTTATTTATTAAATAAAAGCAGCATCATTACAAACCCATTTAACCTTTTCAGAATAAACTAAATTGACCATAGTGTGTGTGTGTGTGTGTGTGTGTGAATGAGTGTGTAACAAATGTGGCCGATCAGACACATAAGTATTTTGCTTTATTCCACAAACGATACACCATCAACTTCACCTAAAAAGACTGAAGAAAAGACTGGATGTTCAGTGAGTAATCCGATCAGTGTTGCCAGACGTACGATATTTATCGTATTTGTACGATAATTTCGACCTCTGTACGATGTACGATCAATAATGCAAAAATCCTATAATGTACGATAATTTCAGAATTTGATGGCATTTAAAATGAGTTTCATTGTAATCTTAGGGCTTCTAAACTTATTGATAGCTGCATCTTGTGTCTGCTGTCTGTGAGGAGAAGGTGAAGTTAGACACGTTTTCTATCCAATGACTGTAGTTTCTATTTCGTCTTATGTTACATCTTAGCCAATCAACGCGGGGAATGGCTCTCTCTCACGAGTTTGCTGTGCGCGGCCGTGCTTGAAGCAGTCGTTTTCAGGTTGAGGTCGGTCAAGTTTTAAAAAGTAGTGCTGAAAAGGAAGGTGAGAAGAACAGGGGAGTTTGCCCTTGATGTTCTCGTTTTTCCCCATTTAAATGCATCATGCGAACGTGTTTTTCCAAAGTTAATCTCATCAAAACAAAGCCACGAAATCGGCTCATTATAGATCCTCTGGATGGGCACGTGCACACCCTCAGACTAGTGTGTTAAAAATTCGGGAGGGTGCACTGCTTTCAAACCAAACAGCACTATGTTGCGGTCCATGTAGGCATCCAATTTGTACCACAAAATGAATTCCTCAACATCTGGCAACACACGCAGACAGTGACTTGGAGGTGGAGGTTTTTTTAACGTATTGTGGTAATTTGCACGTTGTGTCAAAATGCTATTTGTCTAGATAATAGCTGTATACTCTCAGTTTGACTAGTCTACGATAATTTTCCTCCAAATACGATAATTTTGAGGTTCTAGTATGATGCTTTCACATTTCCAATCTGGCAACACTGAATCCAATTCCAAGGTATTTACAGGTGAGTGAACTCCCCTTTGGTCAACTCGGCTCCGGAGGTTGGATACAAAACTTTCTTTATTAAGTTGGTGCCCAAGGTCACCGAGTGAACCCAAACTAGAGAAACTAGAATCCAGAAGAACCCCAAGTGAACACCCAGAGAACTCCAGGGAGCAGGCGTGGACCCTGACAAAATGAGTTAACCGCACAGCTTAGACATTCCCATCTCCGATAACTTTCTTTTTTTTCTTTCTGTCGAGAGTCTGCTCAAATTTAGAGCACCATGAAACCAAGTCAACATGACTAGTTTTGCAGCCTTAACTGAAAATCCTGACTTCAAGCCTCACGAGGACACAGAACTGACCACCAGCTAACCCTGTGCTCAACAGAGGGAGTTCTTTACCTCACAAAAGGAACGCAGTGTATGGTGTAAACTAAATGTAACCCTAAAGAGACCATAGAAGGGTTTAATTGATTATTTTTGGTTTGCTTGGTTTGGTCTTACAAAATCCAAGGTTTTTACATCATTACACTCTGTCAAACTCTTGTTTTTCTTCTTTTACTCTGTTCATTCCACTGTGGTGACCCCTGATAAATAACGAGACTTAAGGCTGATTTATACTTCTGCGTCAAGCGCACGCATATGGCACGCAGCATGGTCGTCGCATAGCCAGTGGTCGCATAGCCTCGTTGTTGCCATCGTCAAGGCTGACGCGCACCTCTCAAAAAATGTAACTACACGTTGCAATGACACGTAGCGCAAGCTCTGTGATTGGTCAGCTTGGTGTCGCTGACGAGTGTAGGCGGAACCGAAAGCCTAGTGAACCTATTGGAGCGAGTGTTTACAAGTGTTGAGTCCCGTGAAGAAGCTCCAGATGGAGTTTTGTTTTGTGTTTTATCTCATGATTAAAGTTGTTGCACGTCCACTAGTTCCCACCTCTTAATAAACGAGTTTGAGCTACTTGTACAATAAGGTAGCATTTTGAAAAAAACAAAACACTCACAAAAAAACTTAACACAGAGGAACATAAAAACCTCATTACCAGCTAGCACTTTGAAAGTATAAAGAAGTATAAATGCATGACTACATGCAAGACAGGCGCGTAAAACCAACCTTAAGCCGAAGGAAGATGAATGAATTAATATACGTAGAATGATAAAAAATGCATAATACCCATGAAAGAATACTTAAAAAAACATGTTAGTCTTCTCATCATCTTGATTCCAGCAGTCAGTAATGCAGTTCATACAGTAACTGTGTCCACAGGGGATGGTCACTGGCTCCTTCAGGAGATCCAGACAGACTGAATCTGAATTTACTCACTGGAATATGTCACTGCCAATTATGAAATGTTCTTATCTGACTTTTATTATTTATTCATCTTTAAAAAGCAGCTAAAAAGTGCTAATAAAGAAATAAAGGTGACTTCATGTTAGATTTAGATTCTTAGGGTCACAATCCAATTCCAAAGCAATTATTAGCTTTGTAACTGAAAGATGCTGGAAACAGAGTTGAGAATCCAATTGCAGTTTATTTAGAAATAATCAGTCAGGCAGGCAAGGGTCAACCACAGGAGCAAATGGGTACATGCAGGCAGGGGCAGACTTAACCAATAAGCGAGGTAAGCAGCTGCTTAGGGCCCTAGGGAATTAGAGGGGCCCGACCAATGCCAAGAAACCTATATAAATCATATAGCTCTTTTATACATTTTCTATCATATGTATTGTAAAATGCTTGCTGGGTTACTAGCATGCAGTCTGTTGTGTAAATGATGTCAGTGCTCTCATAACAGTTTGAGCATGAATCAGATGCAGAAAATGAAGAGGACAGAGCTGAACCCCTGCAAACATTAGTCTTGCAAGATGTTTTGGAATGGTATGTTTTTTGTTTTTTTGTAAGTGGAGGAATGTGGTCAAGCCAGCAGCATTTCAGAGAAACTGTTGAGTTTATAGGTCAAACATACAGAATAAAGATGCTCTTTCTAAATACCCAAATTACATATTTATTATTTGCATTCTAGCCTACTCCATACAATTTCATTACTAATCACTGCAATTTTAAATAGTGAAGCTTATTCATAAACTAATTTCGAGAGGATCACATGCTTATGATTGACCACATTAGCAATGCAGGATTCACCAATCGGATGTTTCCCCACTCATTAAAAATAACTAGTTTCTTTGTTATCTTTGCCTTGAAGAATCCCTCTTTCCACCCCTACTCCTCCCTCCTTTTCCTTGACAGGGTGGCATGGTGGCCCAGTGGTTAGCACTGTTGCCTCACAGCAAGAATGTCATTGGTTCAAAACCTTACTTGGCCAGTAGACGGTTCTCCCTGTGCCTGTATGGGTTTCCCACGGGTTCTCTGATTTCCTCCCACAGTCCAAAGACATACAACATAAGTGAATTGACCATATCAAATTGGCGCAATTGATGAGCTCTTAATAAGCAATTCTTAATTGCCGTTAGTCATAAATAAGGGAGGGAGTTCTCGAGACCTACATTAGCTCAAACTCCCCTCTAGACTTACAAACGGAAAGGAGCCCCGGGCTTGAGGCTCTTATGAGCTCAGTTCAGGGCTCTCTCCTGGACAGCATGTCAAACATGCTTTATAGTCAATCAGCTAAGTGTGAACTTTTTAAATGTGGTTTAACCTCAGAGAGTGAATGACAATAGTAAACAAAGTACTCAAACATTCAAGTACTTTGTGTTACAAATATACCTTTACTTCATTCCAGTGTGTTACAATGGTCAGTTTCATATGCTATTGGGGTGATTAACCTGAAGGTATTTTTTGTAGTCCCCCAAACTTAATAAATTGTTAATTCATTCATTTTCTTTTCACCTTAGTCCCTTTAATAACCCGGGGTCGCCACAGCGGAATGAACCGCCAACTTATCCAGCACATGTTTTACGCAGCGGATGCCCTTCCAGCTGCAACCCATCTCTGGGAAACATCCATACACACTAATTCACACACACTCATACACTTCGGACAATTTAGCTTACCCAATTCACCCTTACTGCATGTCTTTGGACTGTGGGGAAAACCGGAGCACCCGGAGGAAACTCACGCGAATGCAGGGAGAACATGCAAACTCCACACAGAAATGCCAACTGACCCAGCCGAGGCTCAAACCACAAAGCACCACTTAATAAATTAATTTATTTTATTTATTTACACAGGGACAATGTACAACATGACATGTTGTGCCAGAGTTAGCTATAAAGCTAATTTACAACAATAATACTTAGGCAAAAGGTTGGAACAATTTTAACAATATTGAAAAAATACAAAATATATACTCACTTAAAATTAAATCAAATCAGTGGTTGCATATTGGATTTTCAAACCAAACATTAAGGACAGATTTAAAAATGTTAAAAGGAGTACTGTCTCTAATATGCAATGGTATTTTGCTCCATCTTTCTGCTGCTCTGCTGGTAAAAAACTGATGGTCCAAAAACGGTTCTCTTGAGTTTAATTGAAAAATCACCTCTAACCGATGACCTAGTCTGTCTTATATAGTCCTTAATTGCAGACAATTGTTTGAGAGGTGGCAAGATCATTAAAAGCTTTGTACATTAAACACACGTCAGCATAATACAAGAAATTGTTGAATGTTAGTCATTTATGTTGTTTCAAGAGTTCACACTTAGCTGATGATTGATTACAAAGCAAGTTTGGCATGCTGTCCCAGGAGAGAGCCCTGAGCTCGAAGGTTCTTGAGCCCTGGGCTCCCTCCTGTTTGCAGGGCGAGAGGGGAGCTCTGTGCTCAGGTAGATCTCGAGACTCCCCCCTTTTGATAAGAGTTGATGACAGAAAATAATTGCTATGAAGAGATATGCTGATGGATAAAAGTTTGACTAGTGCTAAATTTTTTGAATAGTGCTAAGTTTTTGGAATGTGGGAGGAAACTGGAGAACCCGGGGGAAACCCACGCGCGCACGGTAAGAACATGCTAACTTCGCACAGAAACGACAGCCGGTCTGTTAAAGGATTAGAACCGATGACATTTTTGCTGTGAGGCAACAGTGTTAATCACCGGGCCACCGTGCCGCCCTATGAAGGGAAAGGTGGAGGAGTAGGGGTGGAAGGGGGGATTCTTCAAATCGAAGATGACTGTAGTGAGAAACCCTGGCTCTTTATAGTGGGTTAGGAATCGTTTGATTGGTTGGTCATGCATAGTTAATGCATCGCCAGCCGTGTTTAATCATAATCACGTGATCCTCTCGAAATTAGTTTATAAATAAACTTCACTCAATACAGTAACAGTAATAATAGATCCTTGGCTTTTTAGCTAAGATTTTTACAGTTTGTTTATAGAAAATATACAATGGTTTTAATGTTGTAATGTTTGTGTGGGACCAATTTAGCACAATAATAGCCCGTTTCCACTGAGTGGTACAGAATGGTACGGGTCAGGTTGGTACGGGTCACCTTTATCAAGCTTGCGTTTCCACTGCCAAAAGGGTACCAATGGTGGGCGTGGTGTATGACAGAAAGTTTCAGTCGACGTCATTCTCGCTAGAGGAAATGTCAAAGTAAAGCTGTACGGGTCGTTCATATGAGAAACACTTCTCACAAAACAGATGTTTCATACACGTAAATACTTGTGTTTAAATGTTCTTGACTAACCTTTCTATGAACATAATTTGATTATAACTGCAGATCAATAATAAAAATAGCCTACTGTAACATCAGCGATTATAAATTACAATTAACGGTATAAATGCAACATATATGAACACATACAGCCTCTTACAGTCTCTGATATGTTACTAATTACAGAAAAACTACACACAGCATACATTTAGTTCTTATTTGGCTTCAAAAACATGCAACATATAGCTCACAGTCAGTGCAAACCTCTCATCTGTATCTTTAATCTTCACCAACTCATGTAGCCTCTTGGTACTGTAGAAAGTAAATCTGTTATTTCGAGTTCATAATAGTCTAAAAGGTGATGATAATAGTTAAACATGGCAGTTTGTTCATGTTTTAGGCTGCTGAAAGAATCATTTGCTTTGTTTTTCCAGCTTTTGCTTTGTTTTTCCGCACTTCCCTCTCGCGTTTGTTTGTTTCTGAAAGGATCAGATGTCAGAAGCATTTCAATAATCATGCGCATGTTGTTATCTTTAGCCTAAGAAGTTTGTTATTTCGCGTGGCGAGCTCTCTGGAGAAAGTGACACCGCTCTTGTGAATGACATGCATCAATTTTATCAAAAAAATTTTGAGCCATTTTTCTTGCAGAATAGTGGCAAGGTCACTATGTGATGCAGGTGGGGAAAACGTTTCCTGACTCACTCCTCCAAAACACCCCAAAGTGGTTTAATAATGTTTAGGTCTGGTGACTGTGCGGGCCACGGGAGATGTTCAACTTCACTTTCATGTTCATCAAACCACTCTGTCACCAGTCTTGCTGTGTGCATTGGTGCATTATCATCCTGATGTTTTTCCTTGGCTCTCAACAAAGGCGGTCGCACTTTTTCCCTCTCCGTCCCTTATCTTCCCTGGCTGGCTCTTCTTGTCTCGTTTTATTCTATCTCTGAGGCTCTCCGTGTCCTGCTATCCAAACGAATAAGGAATTATGGATCTGATCAACTGGTCTCTGAACGCGATTGACACCATCTTCTCGACGAGAAGTTTGGGCTCGGGAGAGCCCACTTGTCCTGCCGGGACGTTTGCACCTGGATACGTGATGGACGGGTGGGAGAAGTGGCGCGTCGTGTGCCTGGCTGCTCTGTCCCTGGAGGACATTGAAGATATCTACTATTCGGAACTTTGATAACAGGGTTTCTGCTGATGGGCTTATGCGGGGCCCCGGGGTATCGACGATTGATGAAAGCGGTCAGTGCTGCTCAAAACCCCACTAAGCTGGCCGGCTTGATTGAAATTATAATGGGCAGATATGCTGCTAATCAGACTGCTGTATTAGACCGCAAATTGGAAAACATCGGGGTGAAATTAGCAGCTTTGCAACAAGATTTGGCCAGGACTGGAGACCAGCGACGGACATTAAATATCTGTGAAATTGGCAGATATTGACCTAAATTTGAAATACTTTCTTCTCTTTCGGCTCCCAGTGTTTTTCCAGCCAGACGGCCTCGGCTGGAGAAAAACTACTTTTCCCGGATAGCAAGATAAGGAGACGCTCTGAAATTCCTGCTCCCTGTCAAGGACACCTGTTGGCTTACACACACACACACACACACACACATACACAGCTACAGATAGACTTTCACTACCTAACCCTTCTTCCCACGCCTTCGTGTGCTTTCATCCACTGGAGGGGGTAGGCGGGTCTGTGACCAGCGCCTTCATGGCTGCAGGAGCGGACGGCTGCCCGCCCTTGCCGGACTATATCCACACCCCCTTTCCCACCCCCTGTTGCGATGTATGTCATGTCTATGTGTTTATGTGCTTGACTGCTGGGGCTTTTTTTTATCTCCCTGATCTCACACTGCTCTAACTCAAGAGCAAGGTGGGAGGAAGTTTTTTTGCCTCTCTTTCCTGAATTCTATCTTACTTCCTTTTTCTAAATGCTACCTCCCGTTGACCTGTCTTCCCCTGAAATGTGATGTTTGTGTATGGTCGGGGGGGTCCAATTTCACTATATGTCAGTGTATGTGAATACATGGAGGTATATGTGACAAATAAAAGCTTGATTGATTGATATACCACACTGCTTTCAGGATACAATGTTTGAACCACTAGGTGCACGTAGTCCTTCAGAATGGTTTGGTAGTCCTTGGCAGCCTGTAATGTGCCCATCTAGCACAAGTATTGGGCCTAAGGAATGCTAAGATATTGGAGCCCAAACCATCACCGATCCACAACTATGCTTCACTCTAGGCATGCAACAGTCTGGGTGATACTCTTCTTTGGGGCTTTTCCACAACGTAACTCGCATTTATGAAGTGTGATACACACAGGTGAGTGGGCTTACCAAACCACCTGTAGAAACACTTTCTTTCTCTTGTTCTCTCTCAAAAAAAAAAACTCTAGCACCTAATTTTCTGAGCACAAACCAGTTCCTTTAATTAGCATTTCTTGTGTGTATTACCTCTTCATGTTGAATCGCTGAATGTCTCCTCAATTGTAAGTTGCTTTGGACAAAAGCATCTGCTAAATTACTAAATGTTAATCTCCCGGAAGTGGGAAAGATGGTGAAGGTGGACTCATCAAAGAATACATGTTTCACACTGTCCACAACCCAAGGAAACTTATGAAATGGAAAAACACTAGCTGTGCATAAACCCCATTGAATAGCTATAGCTAACTTAGCTTAGCTTAGACTTACCGCTTAACAAGATCACTGTTGTTAGACCACCCCGCTTAAATGTGGCCTGATCACTGCTGTTAAATATTACAATGCACATAATTTGTTAAATTACAATATATAATTTAGAATGAACATTGAAGCAAATCAATTTGAAATAGGAATGGGTGGTTAAAAATACCCGTGAATCCCTATATACATATATGGCAAAAACTAAGCTCCTGAACAAGCTTGAACAGCATGTGTCTTTCCTGAAAGAGCTTATTTAAGACAATAAAAACTATAAACTGTTAATGCTTACCTCTTAACATGCTCACTGTTAATCTGCTCCTTCAAAATGTCGTCTGATCAGTGCCGTTGTTAAGATTTAAACGCAAACATCTCAATCAAATCCACATAATTGAGTGAATTTTCTTAAAATAAAGGTGAAGCCATCTTTCTTCAATTTTATTAGCTTAATTGGTTTCTCGAATTAAGCCTAATAATTGCACTGGAATGCTTAAAACAATAAGTGAAATTTATCTCTTGATTTTATTAGCAAATTCTTCTCAATATTTTATAATAAATCCAGAATATACATTTTTTAAAGAAAAAATGCACATTATTTTTAATGACCACATTAACTTTTTTAATGAAAATTATAAGCCTCAAGATTCATTTTTTACAGTGGGCTCAATGTGTAATACACCATGTATTGTTTTACAAACACCTCTTCATGGCTAACAATATGCTGGTGGTGTAAATATGATCATTTTGCTAATAATCGATTCAAATGGTCTCATTAAAGGGCACCTATTTTAACCCTTTTTTAAGAGGTAATATTAATATTATGGTTCTTCTGAGTGTGCCAGTTTAGGTTCAGTTCAAAACACAATTCAGATTTTTTTATTATGATGTGTTAAAAAGTGTCATTTTGGGAGCGTGTACACAGTTTGCTGTTTTAGGGGCGTGTTGCTTCACATGAAAACTAGTTTCGACTTCCTGCCCAACTTAACATAGGGGCGGAGCCAAGAGCTCCCCCCGCTGTGTGTATTGCAAAAGACAGGCAGACAGAGAGAAGCAACACGAGAGTACCAGCATTCAAACGTACATGTAGGACTCAGAAACAGACCAAGCAGAGAGTTCAGAATCATGTGTCTTTGTATAGTTTTACAGCCAGCTGTGTGCTAGTTTAAAGCTCCGAACTTGTAGCCTACACAGAGACTAATAAAGCACAGTGAATTAACTGTGACTGAAGGGCATCACACACCGGATGCACCGCGACACGGCGCGCACATGACAGTTGAAAGTATCGCACACTTGCAGCGCCGGTGTGTCACCCGATAGAAACTTATGTTTAAAATTCAGAAATGTATGCCGCTGCGTCGCGCGACGCTGAGTGTCGCCGAGCGGCGCTTCTGGTGTAGGACCTGCTTGAGGCTATAACTAAAGGGCGTCATACACCGAATGCGCCACTCAGAGCCACGACGCGGCACACCAGACGCGCACATTCACATGTTATTTAAAATGAAACTATTCAGATAACGCTCTGTGGCACGGCAGAAATATGAACAATGTCCTGAGCAGGGCCAGCACGTCCATAGAGGCAGAATAGTGAGCAAACCCCACAGTCGTCACTTTCACCCGTGACAACACGAAATGCATGGCGCTGCGCATCGTTAGTTCGTTATTTCCAATGGAAGGACGCGCACGTGAGGCAACGCGCTCGCACTTTCCAGCTGCACCTAGTTAAGATGACAGGGAGCTTCTGTAAAATGCAAACCGCTGAAGTTTAAGGAAGACACAATGAAAAGTACACATGTATGCAAACCCACCAAAACTCACAAACACTGGCGTGGAGGAGAGCGATAACATGGTGAATGTTGAGCCCAATGAGCCTTACATCTAAAAATAGAGCAAAGGTGTTTCTTTGGTGACATCGCTTTGACTCACACGCTGAAAATGGCGGACGTGAAACAAACTGAGGATATGGTAATGCGCACCTGTCAATCAATATTGGTGGGCGGGGGGACCGCACTCCTACGTCAAGTTGCGGTCGATCTCAAAACTGCTCCAATTGGTCCACCGTTTTTATGTTGTTAAATTGAAAAAAAAGTGTGTTTATATCACCCCAATATGACGGTCTATACACTATACCTACACACATGTCTGTCCAAACAGCTTGAAAAGTAGATTTTTCACCAAAGGTGCCCTTTAATAGATTTCCTTAATATGCATATTAGGAATTGTATAAAAAAAATTGTGTTAGCAAAATTTGACTGCTGGCTGAATTGAACATGTTAAAGTAAATGTGAATATATACGTACTTTCCCCCTCTTTGTTTACAAAAAAATAATAAGAAGATAATAAGATAATAAGAAGATAATAAGAAGAACAATTGCAAGTAAAGTCAAAGTTACTCAAGCTGCATTCTGCTGTCTTACACTATCTGTTAAACTGGTGGTGAAGCAACAAATGATTGGGACATAATAGTAATTATTATGCCTATTATTACATTGTAGTATTTTCAAAGCAAATTGAAACTACCCCTTTAATAAGTACAAGAAACAAAAGGAAGGAGCTTTGATGCACTCAGACATTCTTATCCAGAGTATCAGTTACATCAGGTTTCCACTTTTTTTGTGTGCTAGAATGTTAAAACAGCCCACCTATGAATTGTCAATCACTGATGTACATTATTTAAAGAGTGCTGTATAGAACACTAAAATAAACACAAACATGTTCCTTTTTGAGTAATAACTAACTTTAATTGTGATATTGGTAAATTGAGCAAAATAAATGTCCTCACCAGTGCTCCAACCTGTGCACATTTCATTTGACACATCATCATCATTCAAAAAATGTAACTCTCACAACTGCAAATAAAGACAGATGTGGTTCAATTACCAAGGTACCAGTATACAAATATTGTATACCTTCACCAGTCCACTAGGAGAACATTCAAAGGACTTGCACGTGTAAAATATTCAATATCAATTAGGGTTGTCACGATACTGGAATTCGGTACCAATCAATACTGAAATTTTAAAACAAGTCAATTTTCCGCTAACATTTGAGCACGATCTTAAAGAGTGCTGATTTGCCATTGTGTTCACGTGCTCAACAGAAATGACTGTGATTGGCTGTGAAGGTCATGAGTTCACCGAAGTCACCGCTGTTTACTGAGTGTAACCACAGATAGAAGGACACTGGAGCGTTTCAAAGTCACGTTGACCAGCTGATTTGTCTATAAGCTGACATACAAGCAATCTGCTGTTGAATTGTGGCTTTAAAATGCTCCACTGACCCTGTACCTGTGGTTACAGTGAGTAAACAGCGGTGAGTTTGGTGAACTGATGACCTTCAAGGTCAATCACAGTCATTTATGTTGAGCACGTGAACACAATGGCAAACCAGCCTGCAAACCAGCTGTTTAGAAACGTGCTCAACAGCCCTCAAATGTTAGCAGGAAATGGACGTTTTTAAAATTTCAGTACAGATTGGTACCGAATTCCAGTATCATGACAACCCTAATATCAATGCAATTTTATCAAGGAAATGTGATGTTATTTGTGTTGGTAATCTAACATAGCAATTGCAATTATACCAGTTCCACGTTTTGACCCATTCTTAAACATTTAACGATTTAAGAGCCAAAAATATATATAAAAATATAACTTGAAAAGTGAAAATAGTGTTCTTTAGTTTGACTTTTACGTTTTGGGACAGGTCCTTATGGAATGGAATAGATTAAGAGACTCTTAATTTCTGGTTTATTATGTCCCAAATGAGCAGAATTATCCATCTAGTCTGGTATAGGATAATTAAAGTCTACAAATTTTGAGCCTTGAGCCTGGATCTACCCAAAACCCAGGATAGAGAGGTTGAGTGAATGTGGTCTGGACTCTGTGGATGAGGCTCATTGTTGTGTCAGAGACACTGAAGTAGGACAGCACTCCTGCTCTGTGATCAACATACACTCCTATTCTGGAGGATCTAGAGAGTGCAGGGAGTTTCGTCTTCGTGTTATTGTGCCAGAAAATGTAACAGGATCTAGAGCAGATCATTTTCCAGGATTGGTCATTATATCCAAATCCACTTGTAGTTCTCGTTCCCTTCCTGTTGATGCTCTTATAAGAGACCGCCACACCGACTCCATACAGTCTCTCATTCCCGCTCAACTCCACCTCCCAGTAACAGCGTCCGCTCACACTCTCTCTACACAACACACCAAAAAAGTTGGTAAATCTGTCAGGATGATCGGGACACTGATGGGCTGTGTGAGTGTAAGTTGCCACTGTGTTGCCCTCAGACAGACAGAGAGATTGATGCGCTGTGTTTCGATCCAGAGAAAGTTGAAGGAAATCTAAAAAAGATAAAACATCAATTCTATTTTAGCTTGCCATTTAGTTTTTTGCAGTTTTATGTAAATTTGGTAGGAAGGACAGTAAGCTAAATCAAAGACTATAGCTTACACAAGACATGTCACTTGTATAAATTTGAATGCAGAAAAGTGTAACAGTCAATAAGGTGAATGAAGTCCTGCTTTCTAGTACAGGAGCCAATCAGCAATTGCTATTCGCTTGTTAAGTTGTGACGTATGAAATACTGTGAAATACTGTTTCCGGGTCTAAGTCGCTACTCATTTGAATTGAGAAAATATTCGTTTATAACCACTTTTTAGTCATGTCACACATTAAAGTGATTTTTTTATAACATCATGGTGTACACATAGAGTCTCTGGACTTGCTGCATAACAAACACCAATATTTTAGCGATTTATTTAAAAAAAATTTATCACTTTCTGGCCATCTGATATTAGGCATGGATATATATATATATATATATATATATATATATATATATATATATATAGCAATCGTGATTTTTGAAAGTATTACATCATTTTGTAAACGGTTATTATTACCATTTGTTGAGTGTAACAGTCAATAAGGTGAATGAAGTCAAAACTTCTAGTACAGGAGGGGCTCAGACCAAATGTGAGTTTCTGCAGACTTTGTGTGATTTGACCGTTTAGGAATGAAACTAAAAACACGGTTGTTTCATTTTGTTGCTGATTTCTAATGTTTAATTGTAATCTTGGCAAGCAATTTTGGAGAATATGATGTTTCCCTATTCGAGCATAATGCCCGAAAGGCGTTTCAAAGATGGCCGCCAAGTGAAGTTACTTACTTTAAAGGGACTTTGGCTAAATACAGTATAGACTATAGTAGATGTGAATACATGTTACAATGAATGTGTAAATCCAAACATGAATTTCTTTAACAAGACAATTAAAGGCACAGCATGTAATCTTCACCACTAGAGGGCGTGTATTCACAACAAACAAAAGCGTATTTTCATGACACTGACTAAGTTTGGTATCATTGGAGTAATCATCTTCATTACATCCTATGCAATATAGAAGACTGTTGAATGAATGAATTGAATGTAAAAAAATCATACATACTGTGCCTTTAAAGTATGCTTCATTTTGGTTTAGAATATTCAGAGAATTCTGAGAGTGTACAATGTTAAATATTTACCCAGTGCTATAAAAGAAATACTTCTCATAATCACACAAATCTATTTAAATATTATGTGTTATAAATAAATGGCTTTGTGTGTTTTTGTATTAACTTACATTGTAGGAAGTCCTTCCTGGTCTTGGGTTCAGTCTGGTAAGTACTGTTGATTTTTGTTTCTTTGGAAATAAACAGACAACATTAGTGTCACTGAGATTTTAATTTCTTATATCCATCTCTTCACATTTCAGTTTGCTCACTGTAAATAAGCAAACTGGGACAAGTTTGTGAACACTGAATATGAATTAACATGTAAAAATACTGTGCTTTAAATCAAGTGCCTCTTTGTTTGTGTTTTTACAGTCCCATACAGTAAGAAATCATTCATGCTCAGTTTCATTCTTGTAAGTTAGACAAGATTTAGTAGCTATGTATAAAAAAATACCTTCACAAAATATGTTTTCAATCTCCTCTTTGCAGAACTGCTCCAGTTTTTCTTTCAGCTGAGAGACAGATTTCCCCACGTCTTGATTAAGAAGGACAGAACTGATATTGACTCTGGATATGTCGCTCATTTTTGAAGGTTCAGAGAGAGACTGGAATCTCTAGAGAGAATAAAAAAGGTGTGATTTCAGTGATTTGGTAACATTCCAGCACATACTTTATATTTACTGTCTTTATTATTTGTCATTCATTTGTAGTTTACAAAGAAAATGATGTTGTTGTTTTTTTTCCAAACCATTTTAGATTATAAAGAATACTTATTTATCAGTTACCTGTAGGAAATGTATGTGATCATCAGTGTGTGAAAGCTGCTCCAGTTTAGTGTTTCTCCTCTTCAGATCTTCAATCTCCTGCTCCAGTTTCTTCAAGAGTCCTTCAGCTCGACTCACTGCATCCTTTTCCTGATTTCTAATCCTCCATATAACTTCAGATTGGCTCTTCTCTATGAATCGAATGAGTTTGGTAAAGATCTTCTCACTATCCTTCTCTGCCGCCCGTGCAAGATGCTGTTAACATGCACAAATAATCATCATCTGATTTATTCAGTTTAGTATGTAATATATAGTGAGCTTCAGTGTGACTAAAACAAAAAAACTCTAAAGACTGTTCATCTGCTCTCCTAACATCCAGCTTTTATTTTTATTATTATCATCTGCTGTTCAAGTCAAGTTGGCTTTAAAGGTGCTGTATGTAAGCTTTTAACTCCTTTAAAGCATAAAAATACCATAATATGTGTGCAGAAATTTAAGAAACATCCAAATTGAACATACTTGTTTAACTGAAAAACAATGCTGAAGTCAGATATTCTGCTTTGAAAATGTTTTTTTCCGTGCCGGAACGCTGTCTTTGTTTAGGTAAATTTAACCTGCACAATGCCAGTTTAGCCCATTATAATTCAGCACTCCGGGTTGCCTTGTTGGAAAACAGCGTCTTTCATTCATTCATTCATTCAGAAAGGCTCTGAAAGCATGCGTCCGTGACCAAACAGGACAGTATCAGACGTCGAAATGAAACAAATTCAGTTCCACATGAGGTTATTAATTAGCAAATGACGTAAATATTACAAACATGAGCAGATTACATTGTAACCGCGTGTCCTAACAACACGCTTTGTGACGAGATACGCAGTTTTGAGCAGTTTGGCTGTTTGCACTAGACAAAACACGACAGAAATGTAAATACAGCCATTCAGAAGCACAGAATCTGCACTCACTCACAAAACGGTAAGGTTTAGAATCTATTCAAACTCACATTGTTAGCATTTAGCACTGAATAAAACACATGAGGTTTACCTGAGGTGATCACTGTCATAGGTTTCACATGTTCAGCTGTGAGAAATAGAAGCCGTTTCTAATATATCAATTTGAGGTGTTGGTTAGAACCAAAACTCCTTTTAATATGGAAAATATTCCCTCTATCGCGTGTCGTTGCTTTTATTTAGAACACAGTGTAAATCACTCGTTCCTGTACTCAATCTGGCATCCCAGGCTTGCGTTTATTTTGATCCAGGACTGCAATACCTAGTTCAACCACTGGGTGTCAAACTTACATACTGCACCTTTATTTGTCATTTCAACAATATACAGTGCAGTACACAGTGAAATGAAACAATGTTCCTCCAGGACCAAGGTGCTACATCTAACAACACAACGCAGGATGACACACTACTCTAAAAATTTAGAAGAATTAAATAAAATGAGAAAAAGATAAACTAAAATAAAAATAATAGTGCAAAATGCGGTTTGCGCAACATTTAGCACAAATAAGACAGGACAAGACCAGAAAAAGTAACGCAGACCAGTACACTATGGATGTTGTGCAAATATTGGATAAATATAAATACTGTACAGGTAAACATTTGTCATTGAGGTAGACATGTTGTACAGAGCAGTTTAAAAATAGCAGCATATTCACCCCATTAGTCTTCACAGCATCTTTCAGCTCCTGAATCATCTTCTCTTTCTCCTGGATCTTCTGCTGGAAATAAGTCTGTCTCTCTTCCAACTGTTTCTGGAAATAAATGAAGAATATCTAGTGCTATTATAAAAATATTCTCTAGCTAAATATTTTGATATTTTTCATCCTCACCTGTATATCCGTCCTCTCTGATGTAGTCGATACAGTGTCGTGATTTTTATGTTCGTCCACCGTGCACAGTAAACAAATGCACTTCTGGTCAGTGCGACAGTAAACCTCCAGCAGTTTATCATGTTTTGGGCAGATCATCTGCTTCAGTTGTCCAGTAGCTTCTGTCACTTTGTGTCTGCCCGAGTGAAACTCCTCATGACGCTCAAAGTGAGTTTGACAGTAAGACTGAAGACACACCAGACAGGATTTAACAGCTTTATATTTCCTTTCAGTGCAAACATCACACTCCACATCTCCAGGTTCAGCGTAACTGAGGGCTGGAGCTGTTTGAAATGATGCCCCTCTCAGTTTCTGCACTATTTCAGCAAACATCACGTTCTTGTTTAAAGCAGGCCTTGGAGTGAAGGTCTGTCTGCACTGAGGGCAGCTGTAAACTCTCCTCTGCTCATCTTGATTCCAGTAGTCTGTAATGCAGCTCATACAATAACTGTGTCCACAGGGGATGGTCACTGGGTCCTTCAGAAGATCCAGACAGATAGAACAGTTGAACTGATCCTCAGCAACTGAAATATTGGCTTCAGCCATTTGGTCTTCGATTCAAGACACTGAAAAAGAATAAAAAGAGGTATAAAAAAATGCCTGCACACTTCCTTCACAAACATAACTATTATTCAGTTCATGCTCTGCTTATTTTATTCAAGTTATTTTCATTTTTATGGAAACAAGCAGGTGCAGGACTTTTAGTGAAAGCAATTTTTTATTTGTTCCCACCTAACAAATTAGCATTTTTGCCAGATTAGAAATAGATCAAGTACATTTGCATATAGGTAGAAGATACAGTAAGTTAACCAGACAGTATTTCGTAAAATCTTTAAAACCTGCATGATTTGGACTGCATTGAGATTATTTAGCATGAAAAATAACTAGTGTCAGTACACCCAGCTAATAAATCTTTATTAAATTGGTCACACAAGGAGATAAATAAAAAAAAGTATTATGAAACAGTCTTGTGTGTACGTTCAGGGCTCAACAATAAGGACTGCCCGATGGCCCGGGGCCAGCGTGTGAGACGCTCAGGACAGTAGACAGGATTGTTACTGGTCCGATCGGGCCATTGCTGCATTGTCACTAACGTTTAATAGAATCTTCGTCTTAGAATCGAGAAACTGTTTGTGTTTTTAAGCCTTCAAATGCTACCCTGTCTGTGATGTCGTAAACATCATATTGCTTTTCGGTTCCTCTTATCTGATTGGATGTTGTGAGCACGTTATTTTTTCCATAAAAACCAGTACAGCAAAGAGACGGCAACATGGAGGCAACATCAAATGATCATCCTTAAAGAAAACGTTTGTTTCTAACATCTTGGAAGCAGACATTTATAAGGGTATACCACGACTAAAAAAACAAAGTGATGTTTTGTACAATTTTCTAACAGTTTGGCAGGTCAGCCACCTTTTGTTTTGCAATAAAATACCTGCATATTTTCCATATAGCTATAACATAAGTGTTTGCATAACACTTAGAATTTTGCTCATTACATACATTTTTTACATATTTAAACTCTAGATTTACAATTTTTTTTTATTTGTGGCTAAGAAATGGCTATTAAATTTTTTTTGGAGGGGCCAGTGAAAATATTGGCAGGGCAAGTAAAAATCTGAACCACTGGTCCAATCGGGACAGTAGAAAAAATCCTTAGTGTTGAACCCTGTACGTTGCTCGGCTACTACTTTTCCACAACAACAGTTTCTAGGATATACACTGGCGAAAAAATGATGGTGGAATGCTTTTTTTATTGATATTGTAACATTTGCTTTTTGGTTTTGTGAAGCCATGCTTCATATAGACCATTTCAATGTGGTCATGTCTTTGGTCCATGAACACTTTCTGCTTGTTATCAAACTATTTCATAACTATTGAATTTACATATTTATCAATGTGTGACTTCCTTTAAATTAACAGAAGCCATAGAAATTTAAAATGTCAAACAGGAAATACGTTGGGACCATTGTTATTGTTTGCATCCCTCAAAAGGGTCTGGTCATTTCGTGAAAGCAATACAACATGTGAGCCGTGGTTTACCGTGAATTTAAAACAAACTGCTCACATTGTTGTCTTTAATTGGGTCGTTTAGGGTTAAAAAAAATTGAAGTGGTAATACGAGGAGCTGA
Source organism: Danio tinwini (assembly GCA_903798205.1). NCBI lineage: Eukaryota > Metazoa > Chordata > Actinopteri > Cypriniformes > Danionidae > Danio > Danio tinwini. Next base: position 3,421,819 of record CAIGQZ010001336.1, on the reverse strand, counting down.
AAAATAGTAAATCTGCGAAAAGATTGACACTGTCATCTGTAATTCCACTGCAAACTTAACCCCGATAAAAAAGAAACAAAGGATTAGGTAATATAACAAAAATAACACAACTGCACTTAGTCCACAAAAGTAAACCAAAATATATACCCATATAACAAACACAACACTCATGAAAACGCATAATAAGCGTTATATGTAACGTTAACACGTATTTGTTGTATTAGAAAAGAGATACACCAAATATACGCTTTACCTTTAACGTTACTTGAGTAAATTCAGATAAATTCAGATACAGCTGTATGTTGTTCAAAGGAACTTGGCTGCCCATCATTTGTCTGCTACTTCGTTGTACTTTGGACTTAATGGCGGTTTGGTGCATTTCCGCCACCTACTGGAGCGGAGATTGAAGCGATGATGTAGAGATCATACCAAAGAGCTAAGAATGAGTGATTCTATGCTCTTTGATCATACTAATTATGGACGTGCTTTTATTTGTATTCAAAATATCTTTAATTAATTACTAAAATACATACATATATATGGTACGAGGTATTGTATGTGTAATCAACCACATACCACTTCTGATTTTAAATTCATTTTGATACTGATAATTTCGTTACCAGATATATTTCTTTTGTTGTCAAAATAATGTTTAGTTAATTAATTATAAAAACCACTGAATTGTAAGGGCAATCATAAAAAAATAAATCTTAAAAATAAACAGTTCTGGGAACAAGCATATTTTACTCACAGTGAGGTTTACTTTCTAAGATATTTGATCTCAGGTAACTAATTTGAATTGGTTTTACATAGCGTTTTAAATTATCTCAATAAACCCCCCTATTTCTTACAGAAAAGCTCAGCAAAAGAGAAAAGTCATTACGTGTGTGTGTGTGTGTGTGTGTGTGTGTGCGCGCGCGCGCCCTCTACCTCTCCTCTCTGGCTTCTATTTACAGTACACACTCGGTTACTTTCAGTTTCTCAAACGCAGAACAAGAAACTCTTCGGTTCAGGTAAAAATAAATGAGCTTTTATATCTGCTAAACAAGTTTGTAGTCTGTTTTCTAGCTGTCTAACTCCCCCCCCCCCCCCCCTCTCTCTCTCTTTCCAGTCACAGCAGGCTATTTGTCTTCTAGAGTATTTATTTGTTTGCTATAAGCGATGCTGAAGAATTGATGAAGCAGGTGTCACAGGAATGATTGTATTTAGCGAGTTTTAAAACACATTGTTGTTAATTTTTTTTATTTCACACACAATTAGTTGTGTTTATCTCTCTAAAATAAAATGGCTGAATCTAATGTTTTGTGGACTAAGAATCAGTTCAGCTGTTCAGTCTGTCTGGATCTCCTGAAGGACCCAGTGACCATCCCCTGTGGACACAGTTACTGTATGAGCTGCATTACTGACTGCTGGAATCAAGATGAGCAGAGGAGAGTTTACAGCTGCCCTCAGTGCAGACAGACCTTCACTCCAAGACCTGCTTTAAACAAGAATGTGATGTTTGCTGAAATGGTGGAGAAACTGAAGATGACAAAAGTCCAAACAGTTGATCCTGCTCCCAGTTACGCTGGACCTGGAGATCTGGAGTGTGATGTTTGTACTGGGATGAAATACAAAGCTGTTAAATCCTGTTTGATGTGTCTAAACTCTTATTGTGAAACTCACCTTGAACAACATGACAGTTTCTTTAAAGATAAGAGACATAATTTAATCAATGCCACTGGACGACTGAGAGAGATGATCTGTGCTCAACACGACAGATTGCTGGAGGTGTACTGTCGGACTGACCAGAAGTGCATTTGTTTACTGTGTACGATGGATGAACACAAAAATCATGATACTGTTTCAGCTAAAGCAGAGAGGGCTGAGAAACAGGTATGAACTAAAAGCTACTACTGTACAGTATATATAGCCTAGATGTCAGGGAAGTGTTTGTTTGTGCTTTACATGAAGAGCTATATGACTGAAAAATACATGTAACCTCAATGGGAAGCAGACAATTTTGCACAAAGCACCACTGGAACAGTTAACTAATTTAGAAAGACCTATATGTTGTAGTTTTTTTTACTTTTTTATTATAATTTTTTAATGCAGAATGCCATCAAATGACAACAAGAGAGGAAGACTTGTAGTAAATGATAATTTGAAACAAACATTATTATTTTTTACATTTGTGTCTGTTTATTTAGTATAATTTATTTGTTTGTGCCATTTTGGTTAAAAAAATCTAATTTTGTACTTAGTTTCACTTCAAAAAAGGAGGCCTGGAATTTGAAGTTTCTAAATTCAGTGATAAAGGGTTAAATCACCATAAGGTTAACTAAATGACACAACCTTTGAATTGTGGATTTAACACTAGAACTGCCATGGGGTCAATTTTACCCATCACTGTTATTCAAATGTGCATAACAGACCTTCAATAAAGCATTTCAGCCTCCCAGTCATTGACTTACTAAAATTGCCTTATTTACAATTCCCAGATATTAAACATTGCTTAGATAAAAGTAGATTAAAAAGTGGGACATTTATAATCCCAATTTATAATAATTGAATGACTCACCAAGGAATTTTACTGTACTTTCAATTTCACTCACTGAATTAGTGGTTATAATAATAAATAGTCACAATGACTAAAAAAATGCGATTTGTAGAGCTAATAAAAACACAAAATGCAATGAATGATGAAGAGTCTGGAGAAATAAGTTATGCATGTTTAGATATTTTAAATTTTATAAATTTAAATAAATTTATAAATTAAAATTTAGATATTTCAACCTATTTATGAATGTTTTATTGGTGTTGTTCTAAAATAATCTTGTTATCCTGAAGTAATCATTTTAGGAGTCTAGACCAGGGGTGCCCAAGCTCTGTCCTGGACGTCTGGTGTCCTGTAAAGTTTAGTTGCAACCCCAATCAGACACACCTGGGCTAGCTAATCTAGATCTTACTAGGCTTTCTAGAAACATCCTTGCAAGTGTGTTGAGGCAAGTTGGATCTAAATCTGCAGGACACCAGCCCTCTAGGACTGAGTTTGGACACCCCTGGTCTAGAAACTTTTTGTTAACAGTGTCGAAAAACAGTAAAATAGTATGTTTGTTTTTCTAGCAATTTCTAAACAAAATTTGTGCTGGGTAAAATTTACCCACACTGGCGATTTTAGGTATAGAGTGACCTCCGGTGGTTCTAGTATTATGGAAAAGTGCTGATTAGTGTGTTTGCATTTGTTCCATGATACAGAAACCCTTGGGGGACGTTCAAAGAAAATTTGTCCAGAGAATCAAGGAAAAACAGAAGCTGCTAAATGAGCTAAAAAAGGCTGTGGAGACTCATAAGGTTAGTTTTAAAGTTTTAACGAGAAAAGATTTAAGGATATTATAAGTCCTGCTCCTACTGAAACTCATTAAGAGCTGGTATGATTGCCTGTATTCTCTACCAGAGCTCTTCACAGACAGCAGTGGAGGACTGTGAGAGGATCTTTACTGAACTCATCCAGTCCATTGAGAGAGGACGATCTGAGGTCACACAGATGATCAGAGATCGAGAAAAGACTGAAGTGAGTCGAGCTGAAGGACTCTTGAAGAAACTGGAGCAGGAGATTGAAGATCTGAAAAGGAGAAACACTGAGCTGGAGCAGCTTTCACACACTGATGATCACATACATTTCCTACAGGTAACAGTGACATGGGAAACTTGAACTTTAGGATCATCCTATTATCACAGAGAGGTCAGATCATTGTATACAATTCACTTGATGCAGTCAGATTTTTTTTAATGTTTTGTCTTTATGGGCTTTTACACTAGGTAGTTATATTATTAACCATAGGATTAGCCACCAGGCCAGTTCTCTAAGAACTAAATTTCCCATATAACCATTTTCCTGATTGCATTCACACAGTCACTAGAGATTTTTATGTAAGCACACATGGACAGTGATATAAGCATCCAACAAAATCAACCAGTGGAGGATGGAGGAGCTGGTTTTCTAATGTGTTGTGATTAATATAAATGTAAATTTTATGCAACTGAAAAAGCAAAAAAAAGTGGACTAAACCACAAACTTGTAGTGCTAAATATCCCCAAGACTGCGAAAACAACACACTTTTGCTAATGGATCAAGAAGTCCAGTGCTTATACACAGGATGACGTTACTGATTCAAATCTGTTCTGTTCTCTTTGTCTCCTGTAGAGTATCCCGGTTCTCTCTGTTCCTCCTGCATCTTCAGACATCAGTGTCAGTTCTCTCCACTCTTATGATGATGTGGGTAAATCCATCTCAGTGCTAAGAGAGAAACTTGAGGACCTTTGCAAAGAGCACATAAAAGTAATATCTGGTAAAGGTAAATCATACAGGTTTATTTTCTATTAGTGCTGCACCGTATTGGAAAAATCTGACATTGTGATATTTTGCTTTTCTGCTAAATATCTGCTAAATGTATTGCAATATGCATACAATTTCACCAGATGGCCTGAGAAGCTCTGCTTGGAAAGAATTCATAAATTTAGACAGATTGGAATGACTCTGCAGAAGAGTTTATTTGCTTAAAGGTGCTGTATGTAAGTTTTTGACTCTTCTAAAGCAAAAAATACCATAAAATGTGTGCAGATATTCAAGAAACATCCTAAGTGAACATACTTGTTTAACTGAAAAACAATGCTGAAGTCAGATATTCTGCTTTGAAAATGTTTTTTCTGTGCCGGAACGCTGTCTTTGTTTAGGTAAATTTAACCTGCACAATGTCAGTTTAGCCAATTATATTTCAGCTATCCGGGTTGCTTTGTTGGAAAACAGCGTATTTCATTCATTCAGAAAGGCTCTGAAAGCATGCGTCCGTAACCAAAATGGACAGTATCAGACGTCAAAATGAGACAAATTCAGTTCCACATGAGGTTATTAATTAGAAAATTACATAAATATTATGAACATGAGCAGATTACATTGTAACCGTGTGTCCTAACAACACGCTTTGTGACTAGATACGCAGTGATGAGCAATTTGGCTGTTTGCACTAGACGAAACATGACAGAAATGTAAATACAGCCATTCAGAAGCACAGAATCTGCACTTACTCAGGAAACGGTAAAGTTTAGAATCTATTCAAACTCACATTGTTAGCATTTAGCACTGAATAAAACACATGAGGTTTACCTGAGGTGATCACTGTCATAGGTTTCACATGTTCAGCTGTGAGAAATAGAAGCCGTTTCTAATATATCAATTCGAGGTGTTGGTTAGAACCAAAACTTCTTTTAATATGGAAAATATTCCCTCTATCGCGTGTCGTTGCTTTTATTTGAAACACAGTGTAAATCACTCGCTCCTGTACTCAATCTGGCATCCCGGGCTAGCGTTTATTTTGATCCAGGAGTGCAATACCTAGTTCAACCACTGGGTGTCAAACTTACATACTGCACCTTTAAACTACAATAAACAAATTACAAGGAAAGATAAATAAAAAAAAGAGCAAAGATACAAGTGGAATAAACTTTGCTGTATGATTTTCTGGGGAGTCTTAACAGCATTCAGGTACACAAATCAAATAATCAAATGTAAAATAACAATGTATAGTCTACATCTCAGGTGTCAAAGGCAGTTACTGGAGGGCCGCAGCTCTGCACAGTTTAGTTCCAACCCTAATTAAACACACCTGATCAAACTAATTGAGTCCTTTAGGCTTGTTTGAAACCTACAGGTAAAGCTGCGGTCACACTAGAGTTTGAGCGTGCAAAATTCTGTCGTACGGCGCTGCGAAAAGGGGTGGGATTAAACGAGATGATTAGACATTAAAAAAGCGAGCGATTGGTCCATATTTAAAATTTCTGTCCAGAGAAGTCATGTTTTGATCCTCAATTGGTCTCATGTGATGCGATTTCACAGGTTAGAGTTCACCAAGCTTGAACTTTCCAGCGCAGCGAATTGCGAAAACTTGTCGCACAAGCTTGCGTTTCCGGTCTGACGCATTCGCGTGCATATGAATAAAAGTCTATGGGTGCTGTGTGCTGGAACTAAACTGTGCAGAGCTGCAGCCCTCCAGGAACTGAATTTGACACCCCTGGTCTGCATTGTGTAAATAATTTAATACAATTAACCTTTTATTGAAGTTACAAATGATACAATTTCTTGCACCTGAACGCTTTTTATACTCTCTTGAAATGCCCATACACTTGCAGGCCTTAAAAACACATGCAAATAATAAACTTTCACTCTATTGTGGTTAAAGTCAGCATGTGCTTTGATTTGTGGTTTCTGGTGAATTATAATCCTGACTTAACATTGCACATCCTGCAATGTAACCTTTTGAGCATGCTAAAATTGCAATATTAATGCTGATACCATGTATTGCGCAGCCGTATTTGTTATTTATTGTATTATGACCACAAAAACAAAGAGAGATAATTATTATAGAATTATAAATGGAATTGGTTTAATATTGCCTTTACATGTGTTACACTCTATATGTCTGTTGGTTTTGTTAGTTACATACATGGAGATTGTTGCCTCATCTGGACTCAAAACAAGAGATGAGTTCTTGCAATGTAAGTATTTCTAACCAAAAGCTAATACAAACTGTCAGACATTTATCAATCCTCAAGAAATAATAATCCTGATTTCCAACATGTTCTTATCAGGATCAAATTTTTCTGTCTTCTCAATATGTAAAAAAAAAAAAAAAAAAATATATATATATATATATATATATACATACATACATACATACATACATACATACATACATACATACATACATACATACACACACAGACACACAGACACACAGCTCGATAATAAGGACTGCCCGGGGCCAGCGTGCAAGACGCTCGGGCCTCTGTACAGAATGCCTAGTGCTGCCTTGTGACAAAAGTTTACTTTAGCTGCGACTGTCTTCAATTGCGTGCAAATACAATCTTAGGGCGCTTTCACACATAGACGTTTGTTTTGGAATCTGTCTCGTTTCCCTCGTTAGCACAGTTCGTTTATCATAGGTGAATCCAGAAATAGGATCCTCAGATCCGCGCCAATTAAATCTGTCCGAGATCGCCTGAATGAGGTGGTCTCTGCTCGATTGAGCGGATCGATTATAGTGAGAAAACAAAACAATCCAACGAACTAATGACTCAGGCTATATCACAGTGTATTATGATTGTGTAATAGCCAAATATACGGTTATATGAAGAGAGAATGATGAGCAGGGCGAGATGTCATTCCTACCAGCAAATGTGCATTTCATGTGTTATACGAAAGTTAAAGCATGCTGAAATATTACAGAGAGCTGTTTATTCGTTATGAAAATTGACCGAAGTTACCATCTGACAATTTTTTCATATTTTAATCTTATAATATGTTGTATTAGGCCTGTTGTTTTGTTCATTCTGCACTGACAGCTCGAAAGAAAGATCAAAATTGATTTGCTTCATGATCTGACTGCAGTCTCTGTTCATCTCTTATTGCTCTCTGTAATTTAAGCCTGTAATGTATAGTTCTAGCCAACGTTTCTTTAATAGATTAATTCAATAGATAGATTTTTACAAAACTTGACAACTGAAATGAGGCTCTGTATGAGAAAGATTTATATTTGGTGACTGTCTGTGGGTGTCAAAATTAAAGTGCACATTTTCACTTATAAAATATTATATACACAACTGGTCAAAGGTTTGGGGTCAGTATGATTGTTAAATGTTTTACAATAAGCTTCTCCTGCTCACCAAGGCTGCATTTATTATATCATAAATACACATAGTAAAATTGTGAAATGTTATTGCGCTATAAAATAACTGCTTCCAGTGAAGAAGAATTTTTATTATTATTATTATTATTATTATTATTATTATTATTATTATTATGAAGGGTAATATTAATAAAAGCAATAATGTCTGGAGTAATAATTTTATTCAAAACTACATACAATAAGAAAGCAGTTATATAAAATGTTATTAAATATTTAACTATTTAACTTTTATTTATATATATATATATATATATATATATATATATATATATATATACATTTAATAAATGTCGCCTTGATGAACTGAATAATTGTCCTTAAAAAACATGAAAAAAATAATAAAACTGACCCCAAACGTTTGACCGGTAGCATACATACATACATGCATACACACAATCAAATTTAGTTACATCACAATTGTATTTTTTTAAATTGTCAGTTGTATTAAAAAAAGTTATGCTGATTAAAAAGGTTAGGTATTACAATTATGTTTGGCTTTAGACACATTATTTAAAATGCTGTATGTGGCAAAGAAATAGCTGTTAACTTTTTTTTTTTTTTTGGTGGGGCCATTGAAAATTTTGGCAGGGCAAGTAAAAATCTGAACCACTGGCTCGATCAGGCCAGTAGAAACAATCCTTAGCATTGAACCCTGATATATATTTATAATTTTTGTTGCCCTGTTCAGATTACTGTCATCTCACCCTGGATTCAAACACAGCACATAAATATCTCCGTCTGTCTGAAGGAAACAGAGTGGCCACTTTTATTGGAGCCGACCAGAGTTACCCCGCTCACCCGGACCGATTTCATGACTTTTCCCAGGTGTTGTGCAGAGAGAGTGTGTGTGGACGCTGTTATTGGGAGGTGGAGTGGAGCGGGAATAGTGGTGTGGGAATATCGCTCTCATATAATAGCATCAGAAGAAAAGGAGAGAGTAATGATTGCGTGTTTGGATACAATGATCAGTCCTGGAGATTGTCCTGCTCTAACTCCAGTTATAAATTCAGACACAATAGCAATGTTGTTGATCTCCCTGTATCCTCCAGATCCTCCAGAATAGGGGTGTATGTGGATCACAGGGCAGGAATTCTGTCCTTCTTCAGCATCTCTGACACAACAATGAGCCTTATCCACAGAGTCCAGACCACGTTCACTCAACCGCTCTATCCTGGGTTTGGGATCAATTTTGGATCAACAATAAAACTTCTATTGTTGAGGTACTTCTGAATTATAGGGTAATATAGACATCTTGATGAAAAATGCAGATAGAAAATGTGGTATCTTATCTTTTTGGTGATTATCATTTTAAGCCACTCTTTTTATATTTTTTTATTATTAAATTGGTTTAATGAACTCATTAAATATCTCACAAGCTGTGCAGGTGACTTTGTGTCCAGGGCACAATACAGGGGAATCCTATTGGATTTATCTTTCTTTTGTTGTAGTTGTAATTAAACAATCCCGTAGGAGCTACTGATGCTTAGACACAATTCACGCCACACTTACAAGCGTTAGAGCTGTTTCTTCTTTAAGAAGAGAAGAGTTGTTTCTCCTTTAAGAGGAGGGGGGTTGGAGTTTTGGGAGTTATAAAAGTGACTGAAACCTGCCTCTGTACAATTTTGAATGCACGACAGCTACAATCCAGTGAATGTGTAAGAGTTAGATCCGTATAAGGTCTGAATTGTGTATCAAATATAAATGTGATCTCTAAACATATTTCAAATTAATACAGAGTTATTTTGATTGATTGGGGCATGGGGCTTCATTGTGACGCAGTGGGTAGCACGATCACTTCACAGCAGCAAGGTAGCTGGTTTGAGCCTCGGCTGGCTCAGTTGGCATTTCTGTGTGGAGTTTGCATGTTCTCCCTATGTTGGCGTGGGTTTCCTCTGGGTGCTCCGTTTTCCCCCACTTGTCCAAAGACATGGTGTAGGTGAATTGGGTAAGCTAAAAAATTGTGTGTGAATTAATGTGTATGGATGGATGTTTTCCAGTGATGGGTTGCAGCTGGAAAAAAGGGGATCTGCTGCGTAAAACATATGCTGGATAAGTTGGCGGTTCATTCCGCTGTGGCGACCCCAGATAAATAAAGGGACAAGCTGAAACGAAAATGAATGGTCATTGGGGCATTTAATACAATATGACAAATCATGTACTGTAGGCCTACTACCTACATAATATTTTGGACAGCTTAACCCAAAAGCGTTATAGATTAAATCCAGAGATGATGAAATCACCTTCATCCCTAATTAATCACAGCAATTTAATGCAGAACATTATAAAATTGTCTCATTGGACACCAAAGAAGCGTTTTCTCTTAAGAAGTTATCCTCAAGTCTCAATTGCAGTTTTTGTTCTCACCAACAGGTTGGAACATTTATACATATGGTGTGTGTGAATGTGAGAAGGTGTATTAGTTTTGTAAGAAAACTTCATCAATATTATCTGCAATTATAGGAAAAGATATACCAGTGCAACCAATTGTGCTACTTTTAAATGATTCCAGTTTGGGTTTGACGGAGCAACAAAGAAAGGTCTGGTTGGCAGGACTAACAACTGCAAAAAAGATGATTGCGCAAAGATGGCTCCCTCCACATTTATGATTCAGTGTTGTTAGAACTCTCAACAGCCAGAATAAATAAAGCTAGAGCCTCAACTTTGTGTTGAATGCGGCTGCAGACAAACTGGCAGAAAGACTAATGGAAAAGAGAAATTTGCTAAAACCTCAATCTTTAAATCTCTGATAGTCTGTGTGAATTTCTACTTACTTTATTTACTTTATTACTAAGCCTGTATGGATGTATATATGTATGTGTGTGTACGTATATGTATGGGTAGGTAAATACATACAGTATATGTATGTGTATCATTTTCTATAATATTTTAGACTGTAAATATACCCTGTATTTATTATGTTAATGTTTAAGATATTTGTATCTTATGTTTACATGTATATATTTTCTGTTAGTTATTTGTCTTGATTACAATGCTATTTGTGGGATGGCATGAACTTTGCCACTGCGGGGGGGATGTTTTTTCTGGGTGGGCTGGGTTTGGGTTGAGGAGTTGATCTTGTTGTTTATTGGAAGGAACATTTTTAAGATGCTGTGACCACTCGCTTGTAAAATCAATTAAAACTTAATGACAAAAAATGAAATTGTCTCATTGCAGGCTGCACTGGCACAGCTTGAACAGAAATTGAAAAAAACTATGTGTGAGCGCCCTCTTTTGGTCATTCTCCGCACTACTTTCGTTTTCTCGCAAAACCAGGAAACGCTTGGAAATTAGACTAACAGAAACTCGATGACTTGTTGCATATCCCTTTGTGTGCATGTGTTAATGGAGTGAAAATATCAGTAACTCAGTGTTGTTCAACTTAATGTTTTCGATAGGCTAGTGATTTGCTGATTGACCAACAGCACGTTTTGGGATTTCATTGAGCAAGAGAAACAGACTAAGATGCACAACTTTCTCACATAGGTGAGTTAAACCTTACAAACCGACCTGATTGTACCTTTTTCAATTCAATTCAATTCATCTTTATTTTTATAGCGCTTATACAATGTAGATTGTGTCAAAGCAGCTTCACATGGAAGTTTATAGTTCAAGACAACAACAACAAAATTACTTTAAAGCTGTATAATATACTTGGAAAATGGCAGAATCCAGTACTTCAGTTGTTGAGGATCAGTTCAGCTGTTCAATCTGTAAGGAACTCCTGAAGGACCCAGTGACCATCCCCTGTGGACACAGTTACTGTATGAGCTGCGTTACTGACTGCTGGAATCAAGATGAGCAGAGGAGAGTTTACAGCTGCCCTCAGTGCAGACAGACCTTCACTCCAAGACCTGCTTTAAACAAGAATGTGGTGATGGCAGAAATGGTGGAGAATTTAAAAAAGACAGGATTAAAATCTCGTGTAAATTATGCTGAACCTGGAGATGTGAAGTGTGATGTTTGTGCTGGAAGGAAACGCAAAGCCGTCAAGTCGTGTATGCGGTGTCTGAACTCCTACTGCGAAACCCACTTTGAATGTCATGAAGTCTTTCATTCAAGTAAGCGCCATAAAGTGACCGATGCCACTGGACGAATCCAGGAGATGATCTGCTCTAAACATGACCGACTGCTGGAGGTTTACTGTCGGACTGACCAGAAGTGTGTATGTTTAATGTGTGTGATGGATGAACACAAAAATCACGACACTGTATCAGCTGAAGCAGAGAGGACTGAGAAACAGGTATGAACACAAAACAATTAAGTTATGCAATGTCATATGTTAGGTAAACAAATGCATCCTGTTTGTTCCCAGCAAGCTTTTTTTGTTTTTAAAAGATGTCTAACATAGTTGTCTTGGCTAAAACAAGGCTAAATTTGGCATGTCAGTGAAAATCCTCTAAGAATAAGCATCAAATAAACAGAAATGAATGACTACACATAAGTCTGTCTACTTGACTAGTCTAGATTTAGACTATTCTTGAACATCTGTTAGATTTTCCCTGACAGACCAAGTTTAGCCTTGTTTTGGCCAAGCTGTCTACGTTTAGATGTCTATTAGACATCTATTAAACACAAAATTGTTTGCTGGGTCTGTGTGAAATCAAATTGTACAATGTTTATTTTGCTAACGCACATTGTTATTCTTTAGGTGAACAATTAGTCTGTGCTAGTTAATCCACTGAAACAATTTTTTGTTAATCTTTAATTACCTAAAAGCGTTAGAAAATATCATACAAAATAAGTGGATACGTTAGTAACAATTAGTAGTTGATTATAGTACTTCATTATAAAGAAATTCTAATATATTGGGGGGAAAAAATAGCCATTAACTATGTACTTTTACATATTTAATTCCTTGTGAACCTGAGAACTTCTCATGTTTATTTGTTTATTTAGAATCAAGCTGGCGAAACACAAACCCAATTACAGAACAGCATTCAGGAGAAGCAAAGCAAGCTCCAGCAGCTGAGAGAGTCTGTAGAGATACATAAGGTGAGGTTTGACAGCAGAAACTGTAATGGAGGTGGCATGGTGGCTCAGTGGTTAGCACTGTCACATCACAGCAAGAAGGTCGTTGGTTCGAGTCCTGGCTGGGCCAGTTGGCATTTTTGTGCAAGTTCTCCCGTGTTGGTGTGGGTTTCCTCCAGGTGCTGCGGTTTCCCCCACAGTCCAAAGACATGCGGTACAGATGAATTGGAGAAACTAAATTGACCGCAGTGTATGAGTGTGTGTGAATGAGCCTATTTACCAATTTGCAGCTGGAAGGGCATCCACTGTGTAAAACATATGCTGGAATAGTTGACGGTTCATTCCGCTGTGGTGACCCCTAATGAATGAGGGACTAAGCCGAAGGAAAATGAATAAAAGGATGAAAATGTAATGGAGTGAATGGATGTATAATTGAAAGAAAATAAAGACACATTAGGTAAATGTCAAGATAAACATATTTTAGGTTCTTACAAGACTTGTTTTTGTGTCCTAACAGAGCTCTGCACAGACAGCAGTGGATGATTGTGAGAGGATCTTTACAGAACTGATCCGCTGTATTAAGAGACGAAGATCGAAGGTCACACAGATGATCAGAGATCGAGAAAAGTCTGAAGTGAGTCGAGCTGAAGGACTCTTGAAGAAACTGGAGCAGGAGATTGAAGATCTGAAGAGGAGAAACACTGAGCTGGAGCAGCTTTCACACACTGATGATCACATACATTTCCTACAGGTTTGAGAAGATTATGTTGTACTGCAGACTATTTCTTTTGTTTTGTAACAGCAAATAGAGCAAATCTATGTTTGAAGGCTAATCACTTTGCTTGTTGGCAAGTTTGCACCTGAATATGCTGATGATTTCACTGTGATTACTATAGCATGTGAATTCCTCTGTCTTCATGAATGCATCTTGATAGTTCTGTTTCTGCATTTTGTTTATGTAGAGTTTGCAGTCTCTCGTCATCCTTGCTGAATCTACAGACAGCACCACTGTCAGTTCTCTCGCCTCTTATGAAGATGTGGGAAAATCTTTCTCTGTACTGAGAAAGAAATTTGAGGATTTCTGCAAAGAACAGATGAAAACAATTTCTGCTTCAGGTGAAACACAAACTCATCTAGTAAATTAGAGCTTAATCATGCAAAAGAGACATGGCTCACACAAATGTTTCCAAAAAAGACGCACACAGACAATAAGGTTAATATTATTAGCCCCCTAATTGATTGCCAACAAACCATTGTTATTATACAATGATTTTCCTAATTACCCTAACTTACCTAATATACCTAGTTAAGCCTTTAAATTACAGCTGAATACTAGTATCTTGAAAAATATCTGGTAAAAATTATGTATTGTGTGTCATCATAGCAAAGGTAAAATAAAACAGTTATTAGAAATTAAAATTCTGACTTCAACTATATATATA
>CAIGQZ010001336.1:3348360-3382254 GCA_903798205.1 Danio tinwini | reverse complement strand
TTCTGTCCGTCCATCCATCTATCTATTAATCCATCTATCCAACGTTCTATTTACAGTATCCATCCATTCATACGTCCGTCCGTCCGTCCGTCCGTCATTGATTGTTTTTTCATTGATCAATTTATCATCCTCTGTTAGTCCATCTCTCGTTCTGTCATTTTGTTATTTGTTTATTTTTTCCATCCCTGTATCCATCCATTCATCTGTCCATATGTACAGTGATCAAAAAAGTAATTGATACATCATTAAAAATACGTCATATAAAAATGATTTAAAATACTTTTCTAATTACTTAGTCTGAAAATTAGTTTAATTCTCGATTCAATACTACTTAAAGTATCTCTAAAACTTAAAGCACAGACAACAGAAATTGCACTCTTTAATTTTTTTACATTTGAGTCAAACATGGTCACTTAGCTTTATTAAAAATTTAAAAATACAAAATGTGTCAAAATATCAAATATTTCAATGTAATAACAGCATATTTCATACATACCTTAGATTGTTATTAATTTCTAACTCAGTTAATTTTTACTTAACCATGTGCATTTGTTGAATGAATTTAAATGTAATAAATTATTTAGCAAGATATACAATTGAACATTCGCTAAGCCCCGCCCTCCTTAGTTACTGTTGCTACGCCTTTCAAGCTTTCATGCCTGGCACGTCTTTTACAATATGTATGCGCTATGTCAGGCATTGCCAGTGATATAATTTGTCATTTTTGGTGAACAGGTGAGATATCTGAGAAAGCCAGACAAAAAAGCTGCTTTATACGCTGACCACTCAACAGCTTAGTTCATGCACAGCAGTATATATGAGAAACTTAAAACAATCTAATAATAACTAATTAAACTGTGGTTTCTCTTTTTTTTTGCCAAAAAGCCTGATAGACTATTGCTGTGCAATAAAATAAAGTGTTACTAACTGATGAGGAAACATGCATGGACAGTGTTTTTACATAGTTAATTCGTAGAAAGAGCAGTCAGAAAGGGGAAATTGATGAATTTGTACCAAATATTAGCATCATTGACCTATAGCAATGTACAGCACTGGTAACTGTCAGTATGTTTGTGTGCTTTTTATACAGTTTCTATTCTAATTTGCAGTTAAGCAGAAATAAATGAATAAATTTAAATGCAAATCAAAGTATAAATAGCAGAGGCGAACAAACAGATTTTCCCTACCTGCAAATATTAATCCGACACCAAAAATTTAAGCAGACACTAACCCGATTTATCTCCGTCACCAATAAATAAATCTCCAAAAGACTGACGAAAACATCAGTGAATTATAGCTCTGACATGGACATGATATAAGGGATATAAATGACTGAAAAACAGCTGCGGGTGAAGTATATTGATTGCAAGTGCTCAGTTTGTGATCACATCTCTGTTTTGTTCTGTTGATTTGTAATTTTAAATATACGTAGCTTGAAACAGATAGAAATATGATTGCTATTATGACTACTATGGTGAAGGTTTAAACGGAGCAGTGCTCATGATATTGAGCGAAAAAAGAAAAGAAAAAAAAGACAGCTGTGAAACATAACCTGCTTTGTATTTTTGTAGGAAACACAGTTTAGATCTTGTAGGGTGAAGTGTGTAAGTTATTGCCATCTATCATTGAATGTGTCAGGAATATTGAAAACAAAATCAACTTAACCCCACTCTTTTAGTGCACCTAATTGCTTGATCCACGCTGGCATTTCTCCTCTTGGGTTTTAGGTTTTGAAAAGAGAAAAAATTCCACCACCTCATTCAAACTTTTAGGATACCAGGTATCAGATTTGCATAATCCATATGCACAATGCTTTGGATTGTTTCCCTCACTCGAAAGTTTGACAGAGCACCTGCTCATAGCTACGTTGCTAAGCCACGATTGGTGTGTGGTGGTTTTTGGGTGTGGCTTAGCGAAGGGTCAATTACTCTCTTATGAATTCATACTAATCTTTTATTCAATGATTTCTTTTATCCCATTTAGTCATCTTAATAAATATAACCTTCTTTAGTTGAAAAATAGCATTATTCTGCAAAATTATTTTGTACATCAAAAGATGGGTGACACGGTGGTTCCGTGGCTAGCACTGTCACCTCACAGCAAGAAGGTCGCTGGTTCGAGTCCCAGCTGGGTCAGTTGGCATTTCTGTGTGGAGTTCTCCCTGTGTTCGCATGGGTTTCCAAAGACATGCTGTATAGGTGAATTGAATAAACTAAATTTACTGTATAGTTTATGTGTGTGAATGAGTGTGTATGGATGTTTCCCAGTACTGGGTTGCAGCTGGAAGAGCATCCGCTGGGTAAAACGTATGCTGGATAAGTAGGCAGTTCATTCTGTTGTGGTGACCCCTGATGAATGAACGAACTAAGCCAAAGGCAAATGAATGAACCTCAAAAGATTCATCTAGTCGTTTTCTCTGAAATGACACTGTTAATTATTTTAAAGGTTAGTATACAGTATGTAACTGTAAAATTACCTACACATTAAAGCTAAACCCATATTTTTCTGCAGAAAATGTATTTAATTACAGCTACTAGTTACTTTTTAACTAACTACACCCAGCACTGTATTTATCTATCTCTTACTATGATCTTTCACAAAATATTCTGAGCTTCTTTGAAACCTTTATTTTGAAGTGTTTATTTCAAAAATTTTGTTAACAAATAAGATGTATATTTTGTTCCTCATTTAGGAATCAATACATTCGGGGAAATTGTATTAATCATTTAGGATCAATACATTTCAGTATTGTACATTGGATAAGTATTATGGAAATGTAAAAAGTGCAATTTGCATTTGAGCAAATGTTGAGCATCAGCCTTGACCTGTGAAGGACTATTGATTGCCCTTGATGTGGACTTGTGAGAAATCGATTGGACTGATTGATCTTTTGGTTTCTTTTGACTGATGCATCTGAAAGACTCTAATTACATGAACCACTGATGCAAGAATGGCTTTCAAAGTAGAAGATGTTAAAAGCTGTGAGAGAACAAAAATGCTGTTATGAAATATAAATGTTAATGCTTTTAGCTACTTTCGATAAATGTGTCTAATGCAAATGTTGGCAACCCTTTTAAAGTAAATTCAGTGTCTTGGGCTTTATTGATTGAACACAAATTTGAAGGATCAACAAACATTGGGGTTGTTTTTAGCCCTTGCGTCAATATCTTCTCACTGGCACTCTGCCCAGACACACTCGCTGAGACTTATATACCTGTTTTATTCAAAAGCATAAATATTATTGGCTTAAATATACGTTCATGCTCTGTATTTAAGATGATGTGTTTGTCTAATTTGTCTTAATGTCTGTAATCAGGCTTATCTTAATTAGTCTGTTAATCTGAGAACATTTCAACCGCTGGCAACACAATTCATTACTTTGTAAAGGTGTATAATGACAAAATCTGGACATTGGGAATTACCAAGGAAAGAGGAACATTTTGTCAACATCAGAATGTGTGTGTGTGTGTGTGTGTGTGTGTGTGTCCACAGGTTCAGACAGGGTAATTGCCATTTTGAGGAAAACTAAACATCTAAAGGTCAGTCAAAACAAGCTTACCACATGCATATATACAGACCTTTAGGCCTACTCATTTACAAAAAAAAGAAAGAAAAGAGAAACTTTAAAACATTGCAGTTTTCCCCATATCAGTTATCATTCATTTGTTAAAATATCTTCAAAACTGTGAGAAATGTTACATTTGTTAAATGGAGCCTAGTTAAAAACAGTTTGCAACAAAACAAAAGCTATTTCTTAAAGTATATACGATTTTATTTACTTAGTATTTATTTATTATTTATTGTTTATTATTTTTATTATTATTATTACTATTTAAACAAGTATTAAAAATAAACATATAACTATATTTCTAACTATAAATGTGTTTTTATTTATAGTGTAACTGTAGTAAAAGTTCATTTTTTATTATTGTGTTATATTTTATTTATTTATGTTTTATTTATTGTTTTCTTTCAAGAATAAGGTTCAAGCTTTAAATTAAAAGTTACTTGTCAAATGTTTTCTCTATTTAAAGCCTTTTTGATGGGTTATTTTTACTATTTACCCCCCCCCCCCCAAACGTATGCTGGATAAGTTGCCGGTTCATTCCGCTGTGGCGACCCCTGACAAATAAAGGGACTAAGCCGAAAGCAAATGAATCAATGAATGAATAAAATAAAAAAAATAAATAAATATATTTACATTGTCCCAACAAATGTGGCTTAATTTAGGGCCTATATCACCAACAAGTTAATTCGCTATAAGTATGGCAAATAAATATATTAATTTCTGGGTGGAAAAAATTACCTAAGATATTTTCTCTTCAGTATATTTTAGCGATAATGACGTGTTTACGATATTTTGTAATGCAGACAGCTTATAGTTGTTCGATTTGTCAACGAGTCACTCTGTTGAATCGGTTCTTATTGATTCAAAGAACGGGCAGCTCATGCGATGTAGTGAATATTTTGATGCGGTTTTGAAAGTTGTTAGACAGAAAATTTACATTTTAGGACACAGACAACGAACATAATGATAGATGATGTTGCTATTTATCTATAGTTAAAAGAGACGTAGTTTATGTCGTTGAAGGGATGAAAAGAAAGTGTGAACACCTGCGCTTGTGGCGTCTGAAACATTTACTATGCTAAAGCTAACGTTAGGTAACTAACGTAACGTTATTTTCAAAACCATAGGTCAAATACAGAAACAAAATGTATTGAATTTATATGATCTTTATCTCGTTCGTGTTTATAAATATTTAAATATGTCACTCTCCTCAGTCTCGATAGTTGTTACCGTTACTAAAATGTCCCATTTGACATGAAGTGAAGGTTACTTAGCTACTTATTTAAGTCCAGGTAAGTTACTTCTTTTGGAGGACAAATGTAACGTCAGTGGTATATATTTTTAAAATAAATGTAGTAAATGGGATATAGTGTGCATTTCTGGTAATATTAACAATTTGTAAACGATTCACAACTGATAGACCTAAGTAAGGTTTTAAATTAGAACATAGAAAATAAAAGCTAACTTAGGTAACGGCTGTAAAAAGCATAGGTCAAAACACAGTAAACAAAATGCTGAAACTAATTGTATTTAAATTTATATTATCTGAATGTTGTTTGTGTTTATGAATATTTCCTCAGTCTCGTTAGTCGTTACCTAAATGTCCCATTGGACAGGAAGTGAATACTTGAATTAGTTAACGTATAGATAAATTAAACGTTGGCTGTAATTTTTCAGTAAATGCAGTACATGGGATATTTAATTAAAATATTAAATACATTTATTTATGCTAAATTTTCTAACTTAAAATGAACTAAAACAGTCTAATTAAAATATGGAATGTAGCTCTTCCATTGAAGACCAAAAATTAGATATGCCATGTTTATTTAAATCATAAGTAATATGTAAACAGCTACAGCACTGGGAGAGTAATGCCATTTGACTGGCAAATGAAAATGTGTTATCTTGTAAAATGTGCAATCTGTCCCGTGGCTCTGTTTAGTCACATAGAGGAATTCTAAAGCGAAAATGTATGTAAAAAAAAACAAAACAGTGTCGTTAGCTTGCATGTTGAATGCGACCCTGATATGTGTACATTATAGCACTGTAGTACCATTACCGTATATTTTAGTTTGTATATTTTTATTATAGTTACCATCATCATCACTTAATTTTTATTTAGTTTGTCTCGTTTTCATCAGTAGAAACTTGTTCGTCACAAAAATTTTTCGTCAACGAAATTAACACTGTACAATTTGTAAATGATTGACTATTGGAAACTAATGTTATCTGTCAACAAGACAGTCAACTGGTGGATGTTAGTAATATGTTTTAAATTAGAATTATTATATGTTATTATCCTTATCTATTATTATCCTCATAATTTGCAGCAGTATTTGCATTTGCGGGGGTTTTCTAATCTACAACAATCTATTGTGGAGCAATTTCCAAGTGATATCAGTTTCACCATTTTTAAAGCATATTATCCACGTATACACTGATCAAACGGTTGAATTTGTCTACTTTTTTATACTGTTAATAATGTAATTGTTTTGTATTGCTAAAATCAGGCTTAATGAATTTATAAATAATGTTTAACTTTTTCAATTTGCCATTTATCAGTCAGTGTATTGGCAGTTGACTGATTTCAAGTTTCCTTAATTTTGAAGCATTTGCAGGGTTCAACACTAGAAACTTTTTCTACTGGCCCGATCGGACCAGTGGTTCAGATTTTTACTTGCCCTGCCAAAATTTTCACTGGCCCCAGCAAAAAAAAGTTAATAGCTATTTCTTAGCCACATATTTTAAATAATGTGTCAAAAATAACATCTGTGCATCTACAATTTTAATATTTTTTTAATTTTAATACATGTATAATGAGCAAAATTCAAAGTGTTCAAAGCAATAAGGTGTTTACGACATCATAGAGAAGGTAGCATTTAAAGGCTTAGAAAGCACAAACTGTTTCCCACTCTAAAACTGTATTTGCACGCAACTGACAAATAGTCGTATTGATTAAAAATGACACTTTTGTGACAAGGTAGCACTGGCCAGATTGGGCCAGTAACAATCCTGTCTACTGTCCCGAACGTCTCTCAAGCTGGCCCCGGGCCTTCGGGCAATCCTTTTTGTTGAGCCCTGGTTTGGGAAGTTGAAGGATAGCTGCATTTGGAAACTTGACAGCCTTGCAGCCAGACTGAACCAGAATGCCATAAAGTTGTAGACTGCTGTCTGCTGTTTAGAGACTACTCAGAACACCATAAAAATGTACTCAGCTTATTGATTAGGTGCAAAATAACTATTTATATGTTGATAAGTTACTAGAGCTAAGATATTGTATCTTATGTAAATTGATATATCTACAAATGAAACTGAAGTTTGATGTTAACAAAAGAGGTCTGTTGTTTGTGAACAAACTGAAGTACTATTTAAATAAATTAGAATAATGAAATTAGCCTATCATGTCATCTGTGGTTTACTTAATGTTATTTATTTATTTATTTTTCAGAATTTGATTGAATGAGGCTCTCAGGAGGTGTACTCTGGCAGATTGGTTAGGTGAGTTGTGTATTCAAGACTCATTGCCCCTCTGTGTGGTCTGTGTTTGTGTGTGTATGAGGGGCGAGGGTTGATTCAAACTTCCCGACACTAATCTATGTCGTCAGGACTCTAAACACACATAATGAGATTCACCTCCCCCTTAATGAGGCTGATAATTACTGTTTGACAACCACCTCACACTAATTGTCAGCAGATGTTTGTGTATTTGTAAAGCTGTATTGTGGTGGTAATTAGGACTAATGTTGACGAAAGATAAAAAAAAAAAAAGCTTTATCTAGCACTTATCTAACACAAACATGTCTACAAACCACTCAGGACAACTGCCTTGTTGAAAAACGCAGAGGAATGTTTGAGATATTTTAATTAAAATCAAAACCAGTTTTAATTAAAACCATCAACTTATCCAACATATGTTTTACGCAGTGGATGCCCTTACAGCTGCAAACCAGTACTGGGAAACTCCCATACACTCTCACATTCACAAACACATACGCCCAATTTAGCTTATTCAGTTCACCCATACCACATGTCTTTGACTGTGGGGGAACCAGAGCACTCGGAGGAAACCCACGCGAACCTAGGGAGACCACGTAAACTCCACACAGAAACGTCAACTGACCCAACCGGGGCTCGAACCAGCGACCTTCTTGCTGTGAGGCTATCGTGCTAACCACTGAGCCACCGCGTCGCCCTACAAAAACATGTTCAATGAAATTTTATTTAAATGTCGGATAAGCAATCAAAAAGCATACAATTTGACTTCAGAAGCTTTGTGTTCTCTCAAATCTTTTACAATTAGTTGCAAACTAGCAATAGCACACTTGCATGGGTTAATATGACTACCAAGTGATTATACATTTGCAAGTACACAACATACAGTCTGTTATATTCACCCAAACCTCTGCTCTGGACAGACCGAGGGTGGAGTGAAAAGATTGTGTCACGCACTGAGGAAAGCATTTGTGCCAAAACATCTGTGTTGTATCACCTAAAATGTAAAACAAAGCTATATAAAGTAATTATTTAACTAGAGTGAATCATGACCTTCTGAATGATATTATTAACAAGTTTAACGCAACAAAAATTAAGAAAACGCTAGCGCGCAGTGCAGACTTCATTACTGAACCATCAAACTGCAAAAAACGTATAAAAACCCCTATAATTGCAGACGAATAAAGTGACACATCTGTATATTAATTTCATGGAAAACACACAGAACAGCTTTTGATTGATAAACTTATTCTCTTTATTTGATGCAAAATAATGAACACAATTTAACATCAATATGTAGAATTAAAATGTAACCTTTACAGTAATTTATTTTTATGAAATTGTGAAAAAATACAAGCATTAAAGTGATACTTCATAAGCGCTGTATAAAAAAATGTAAAAAAAATGTTGTTAGATTTTATCTATGCGAATTAATTCTTGTTAAGCAACATCGTGTTAAGGCCCAATCCAATTCTACCCCTTATTCCTTCCCCTAACCCCTCGTTTTGCGCATTCCCGTGTAGGGGTAGGGGTTTTCCAATTCTCTTTAGCTTGAAGGCATAGGGCCAAAGGGAAGGGGTAGATATCTCTTCGAACTGAGATTTTAAAGGACCACACTTGAAACCAAGGGGTAAGAAAATTTCCCAGAATACACCAGCCACAACAGCAGGATAGCTGCACCCAGAAGTAAGGAGATCCACAAATTAGTATTTTTTTGGTCATTATTACGAATTTTTTACAACAAACAAAAACATGTTTTAATATATTAATAATCGAGTTGATGTTTTACTGTCATGCTTTAAAAAAAAACAGCTAAAAACGCAAAAACAACGCTAAATTTCACTATCTATAATCCATAATAAAAACTCTTGTATAGCAGTCCCACAACATTATGACACTCGAATACCCTGTCAGAAAAGTCTAGTGGCTGGGAATGAGCTTTTTACAGTGTCTGCTATAATATTAATGCTGTTTTTTGTGCGTTTAGATGAATATGGCCACTGTGTAAATGTGCAGTATAGTTACAGTCTTATTGCCACATTAGACTGTTATGATAACATAATATATGCCTTCAGTGATTTCCTGAAGATAAATACTAAAAAATAACACAACTGGAATAACTACAGCAGTTGCGATCGTCTGATCTCATATGAAGCAAGAGATCGCAATGACATATGATGACGTATGCAGGTGCTGTAGTGCGGTCCAATTTCTTAGGGGTAAATTTTGAAGCCCTTTCTCTTCACACTCTGTTTTTAGGGCCAAGGGAAAGGGGAAAGGGAAGGGGTAGGGATACAAAAATACAATTGGGATTGGGCCTAAGTGCATTTGAACTTTTCCTAGTTCTCTTTGAGCTAAACCATTTTCATTTTGTTTTGGACATCTGCTGATTTTCACTCCTTTTGATCGGATGCTTCTTTGTGGCTCTGAGACTGTAAAGCACTAACAGATTTCTTCATTTTCATAATCTTCAGGGCAACAGTTTTCATTCTCAACTCTCTCTCTGTAATGATTCTGCGCTCTGTTTCGAGCAAATCAACTCCTTTAGCAATCTTTTCCAGAATGAGAGTTTCTTGTTTCATTTTCTCGAGTCCAACAATACGGTCCTCAAAGCCAGGGGTTTTCTCCTCTTTCTCAGTTTTGATCAGGATTTCAAGATATTCAGCTGTTGAGAGAGATTTTGGCTTCAATGCAATTTCGTCCAGTCTTCTTATGCAATCAGAGGACAATTTGATCAACTTCATTAGCTTGTCCTGAATTAAATGCATTTCTTTTTCAAGAGCATCAAGTATTTGCTTAGAGTCCATAAATTTTCCTTTTGCCTTCATGAAGTTGTCCTTTAGTTCTTTAATGGTTTTTTTCTCTGTCGTTGTCTCATATGTCCACATGAACCTTTCCCTTGAGTGAGCAGAGTAATGGCAGTTTTTAGGGCAGATGATGCAGTGGTTGGCCTCCATCACAGCGCATGTTTGCACAGGATCCGCTGCAGGTAGGAAGCAGTTGGAGTGGCATGTGAATAAACAGTTGTTGCAATTCATGGTAAAACAGTTCACCGGGGTTCTGTTTGCTTTTACCACCTCTACTTCTTGCTCAAAATCCTCATTTTGTGCCATGTTCTCATTCTCATTTTCCAAACATTGCTTGAATTTTTTTATCTCGCTCATTTTAGAGAGACCAGCAGATATTTGAGGGGTCAGACTTGTCATAGCTTTCTCAAGGCGCTCTCTTTCCTCCAATACCTTTATAGTGAGTGTCAGATCTTTACTTTCAATGGCCCCTAGTGCCTTTAAAAAAGCTCTCATCTGTTTAAAAGTTTTATCCCAGACAAGCTTGATCAGTTTGTCATTATCATCCTCATCATCATCGTCTGAATCATTGTCAGAGGTTCTAGGCTCTTCTACGTTTTTGTCTGCAAACATAGCTGAGTTGTTAAAACTGAAATGCGTTGGTTGTCCCTTTTTATTTTTTTGACAGGGTAGATCTGCTGCTTTGATGGCTTCTAGGACTGGGATCTCTTTACCATCAGCAAATGTCACCATAACTATGATGTTCTCTGCGATGTCTTTTCCAAAAGTGGATAAGATTGAGTCAAAGATATACTTCTGGTTGGCACTCAGTCGGGCAAGAGAGGCTTGGACAACAAAGCAGACAGCATCAATGTGATCGATTCCCAAAGGGCTGCAAAGAAAGCTTTTGAGCTGCTCTGTTATTAGTTTGTCATGTGCGATTCCTCTTGTGTCCCCAAATCCGGGTGTATCTACAATTGTGAGGGAATAGGGTATTTGAAAGCCAGGCTGATTGTACAGCTCATAAGATGAGACTTTAGAAGTCTGACTCTCTGCCTGTGAACGATTGGTCACTTCATTGATCAGTTTAAAGCGATAGCCATCCTCCCACTTTACTCCCAGTATGTAATTGACCAACACATTGACCAGCGTGGTTTTTCCTGCACCTGTTGATCCCAGAAGAAGAATGACTTTGTTTTTCACATCCTCCACTTTTCTTCCGAATACATACTGATTAAAATGAACACTTTCTACCATTTTGTTGTGAAGTGTCAATGCATGGGTTGATGGATTTCCCTTTTTTATTCTTGAAGCTTGATTCAAGAACAGCTCACTCCCATCCTTGTTTGATGGTTTACTCTTGAAACTGGCTGAAAACATCATTTTGGGGCTGTGGAGACTCTCTCCATAATTTCCACATTTAGCAGAAACTCTGACTGTGTAATCTGTGTTTTCTTTCAGTCCCTGAAGTGTCCCCTCCCTGCTTGTACTTTTCACAGCTTTCCATGGCTTTTCATTTTCCTGACCTTTTGTACATTCTCTGAACTCCAGCACATAACCAGTGACCAGAACATCTTCACCCACAGATGTAGGAACATCCCAAGCTACAGTTACAGACTCAGATTCAGCTCTTTTCACCGTAGGCGCTCCTGGAGGAGCACATGGACGAGTCTTAAAGAAAGATGTTGTGGCACTTCCTAG
Organism: Danio tinwini; assembly: GCA_903798205.1. Lineage (NCBI taxonomy): Eukaryota > Metazoa > Chordata > Actinopteri > Cypriniformes > Danionidae > Danio > Danio tinwini. Next base: position 3,370,707 of record CAIGQZ010001336.1, on the reverse strand, counting down.
ACTCACTCCTGGACGACACACAGCCTTACAGGTGAAACAATATTCTTTATTCGGCTGTAACTGCTTCACAGTGACCTGATCAGAAACACCTTCAGTGAACACCTCTGTCCATTCAGAGCTCTGTGCAGACTGATATGAGATACAGTAGGAGGTCACAAACTTAACCCCACGGTCAGGAGGATTGATTTGCAGATGAATGCAGTCATGTTCAGCACTCAAGACGGCCGGTGTTGGTGGTTTTGAGGGAAGCTCAAACTGAGAGTTTAAGAGTCTGCCTCTTTCATACACATGAATTGAAGAAGCAGTGCTGAGGTTATCAGGGATTGATGCAATGCAGAATTCAATCTTCTCTCTTCCTCCATTGGCTTCTTTGAAATCTAAGAAGGCCTGTATGGTTTCCCTGGTAAGTGTAGTTACATCTCCTGAGGAAAACCATTTCTCTGTCTTCTTTGAAGAGTTTTGATCATAACTTTCTTGGTCTCCATTGTTGCGTGCTTGATTTTTTAGATAATTCTCCAAGTCTGAAATGTACGGTTCATTTTCATCTAAGGAAGAGAGCGCAAAGGCTATGACATAATCACTGGATGGCTTTAAGACAACCTTGTCCAAGTCATTGCTGGATGAACAAACAGGAACATCTTTCATGATGTCGAGGTAAGATCTAACAACATTCATCTCTCGCTCTCGCTCTTGTAGATACTTGTTTACCAGAGTACCCTGAAATGGGGATCTTTCTTTGCCATTCAGAACATCAACAAGCTCTTGTTCTTCTTTTCCTCCACCCCTGATAGATGGAAGAAGACTGCAGAGACGTTTTTGAAAAACAGTTTTATACTCCGAGCAGAGGTCTTTAAATTTTCTTATTTTGGTTTTGATTTCAGGGAACTGAGTGGCGATTTTGTCCCTCATCAGGTCTTGACAGTGAATGTCACAGTTATCCAGTTCTTCCATGATCCGTTGTGCACTTCGCACCAGACTGACACTGATCTCCCTGACTAACTGTGCAGCTTGTGAATCTAGTTTTTTCAGTGGGTAAAGCCACACAGTTATGGGCACAGTGTTCTCTCCATGTTCTCCCAGCAGTTTTGGCAGCTCAGAATACACCTTGATGGCATCCAGATAAGACACTGGATTGTTCTCCAGGGCAAAATCTCCATGAAAAGTGCAGCTAAACTTATTTATTTTCTCCTTTTCTGATTCACTCATGTTCACTGATGCCTGACCTTCAACTGTTATTGTAGGAATGTTTTTGATTGATGCTTGGAGCTCACCATGTATCTCTTGATGGTTTTCATTGGATGAAACCTCTCTGTCAAAAATGAAGAACGCTTGAGCTCCATACAGTAGACCTGTAACAACATGTGTGGCTGAGCCCTCCTGCAATACATTGCAATGCTTTATGTTCCCTGCTCCCAGATGCTCCATAGTTAACTGCTCAAAACGTGAGGTTGTTCGATATTGCAAGGTCACTCGAGACTGATGTTTAGATTTCTTTTTATTATTTAAAAAGTCTGCTGACCCTTTCACACTAACTAATCCACCTAAAAAACTGACTTCAAGAGATGCAGAAATATTCAAGGCTTCTGCTTTGTCTTCGCTTGAATCTGAGGCAATGATTTTGAAGTCAGTGTTGGGCTGTGGCCGTACATTAATATTCTTTTGCAGCATCTCAGCATCCCAGAGAGTTATTCCTTTCAAAAAATTGTAAAAGTTAGCCCAGTATAAGAAATAGTATTAGGCAAAGTAATAACACAGTTCATTTGAATGGTTTCCTCCACTGTGTTATCAGTTAGCATATCCATGTGCTTTTTATTACCTGGAATGAGGACATCTCTTCGGCAGTCATAAAGCATGCCCAGCTGAAATGGTCGGCCAAGACTTGCCAGTTCAATGGTCTCGGTTGCTGACATCTTTCTAGTAAAAAGTTCATTGAGTTATAAAAAATGTTCAGATTTATTAAGCCATCTGACCAATCAGAGCAGAGTGGTCTCTTAGGTATATTTTGAGAAAACGACAGTGCTTTTAGATCTAAGAAAGCTATAAAATAATCTAGAAGACCAATACAAAAACAATTTTACTAATGTTATGCTATAAATCAAGTATTTATTTATAAAATACAACAAAGTTGACATTATTGTAATGCTTCTTAGATCATTCACTCAGATACCTTCAAAAACTGATCACAACATATCTCTCTTTCTCATCTGTGATACAGTTTTTAAACAAATATTAAGCTTTAATTTGGTCAAAGGACATTGTAATTCGTTAAATCTTATAAAATTTCAGCATTGAAAATACATGGCAGCTTGGCTTCACTTGACTTTTATGAAATAAATATACATCGTACACACCTTGGTCGTGTGGTTACATTTATGTTCAATATATAGTTTACTTTTACTGTTTTTTAAATTCCCTTCTTTAATGAAATTTTGACAAACAGAATTGTTGAAAATATTGTAATTTAAGCAACATACCTTTCTCCCTACTATATTACTTCAGAATGTTCTGTCCACTTCTGGCTTAGACACTGTTCATTTACATCTAAACTCTGCAGTTTTATATCTCAAAGCCACTCCTTGCAACTCTGTGATTGGGTAGACAAGATGCAGCTAATCTGCCTACTTACAGAGTTAATATCTGTAAATAAGCAGTAGAAGAAAAGTCTATAGTTATAGCCTTTCATGTTCATGTAAATAAAAAGCATTTGCATTTTACCTATGCAAAATATCTAATCAGGTCATAATGTCCTGCAACATGAGCAGTTAGATAGCTAAACAGAAGCAATTCAGCAATTTTACCTTCACTTTCAGATGTCTAGGTAAGTTGTACCTTATCAGAAGAACCAAATTAAGATATATGGTTTTAAAGTGATTTGTAAATCAGTAGTTCTATGACCATTGACCTGCCATAAAAAGTAAACGGCAGATGTAATAGTATCAAGGGGCATGACAGTTATGAGTTGTTGGTTTTTTTAAGCTTTTTTTTTTTTTTGCAATGAACTGACACAATTCATCTGCTAGACATTTGTCATTTTTGCCACTTTTCCCATTTAAATTCAGAGAGAAAAGAAAAACACATTTATTTATAACAATAATAGATTAACATTCCCCTTTACCTTATCTTACATCAATAATACCAAAACTATTTACAGAAGAAAGGGGATGTGGAAGCAATATTTGCATTAAAATAAATCTTAAAGTTTTATAGCAAGACTTTATTAGGTACACCTGAAGAGCATGTCTGAATGTCCAGCACGTCAAACCTTGACGTGGATAGGCTACAGCAGCAGAAGACCACACCGGGTGCCACTCCTGTCAGCTAAGAACAGGAAACTAAGGCTACAATTTGCACAGGCTTACCAAAAATGAGCAATAGAAGATTGGAAAAGCGTTGCCTGGTGTGTAAATCTCGATTTCTGCTGCAACATTCGGATGGTAGGGTCAGAATTTAGCATCAACAACATGAAAGCCTGGACCCATCCTGCCTTGTATCAACGGTTCAGGCTGGTGGTGGTGTAATGGTGTGGGGGATATTTTTTTTGGCACACTTTGGGTCCATTAGTACCAATTGAGCATCGTGTCAACGTCAAAGCCTGCCCGAGTATTGTTGCTAACCGTGTCGATCCCTTTATGACCACTTTCAGCAGGATAACATCTCATAAAGCGTGATTTATCTCAGACTGGTTTCTTAAACATGACAATGAGTTCGCTGTACTTAAATGAGTGTGAACAAGTGTGTATGGATGTTTCTCAGTACAGGGTTGTGGGTGAAAGGGCATCCGCTGTGTAAAACATATGCTGGAATATTTGGTGGTTCATTCCGCTGTGGCGACCTCTAAAATAGAGACTAAGCCAAAAGAAAATGAATGAGTATACCCAAAATATGTGACAGTGTTTAACATTCTGTGATCACAGTTCTGAGTAGTATGATCTTCTGTACAGAAGAATTAAAAAAATCTTGTCAGTGTCCTGTTGAAGCATTTTTATTAAGCATCTTTTCACAAATCTGCAAGAATTATGACAACAGACATTGATTTAGTTTCTCTTTTACATAGATTACATTGTCATGCAATCAGTGATTTTTTTTATAGGTAAACAGTACCCTTTGTAACTCATGCTGTAAAAGTGTAGCATGTATCAAGGTCACTTCAGACAAAAACAAATGTGATGGATAGTTTCACAATTGTGATGGATAGTACATATAAAGTGCCCTTTCATCACATCACTACTGTTCTGAAGTTACAGTGGAAACAGTGAGAACATTGATGTCATGTTTTAAATTCAATACACTTTAGCAGTTTATATGAAATATTATTAGATCTGATTAAACAATGTCACAGTTGTTATAGTTTTTAAATCATTTATAGTCTAATAACTCTGTGGTCAATTAAACAATAAATATCTCCCATCATTTCTTTTATTTCACTAAAGAACTGTTGATGGAAACTTTAGTTGATAGTGTAGATAACTTTTTGTTAAGTTTCCTTTTCTCTGTGAATTCTGGTCTTTTCTTCCTGTTCTCTGTTTCTGTTCTCTGTGTCCACTCTTCTCCTTTCTTCTTCTGTTCTTTGCTGAAACTCTTTTTCCTGTTGTAGTTTTTGAACTTCTCTCTCGAGTTCTTGCTTTTTTGCTTGAGCTTCATTGCGTTCTCGCTCTGCTTTTTCCGCTCTTGTATTTGTACCCCCCATTTTCGAACCCTTTGAGGAATTATATAAATCTGATGCTGTAAAGGAGAAAAATAAAGAAAACTTTGTCACAAAGTGAAATGTTTTTTATCTTACAGTAGCACACTTTTTTCATGTTCTATGGATTTAAGGACATTGGTGATATTCTAAAATTACAATTACACACACACACTTGTTTTTGTGAGTTGTGGAGACATTACATAGGTTTCCATTGTTTTTATACTGTACAAACTGTATTTTGTATTGCCATAACCTCACCCTACCCCTAACCCAATCCTCACAGGAAACTGTGTACAGTTTTACTTTCTGAAAAAAGCTCATTGTGTGATTTATAAGTTTTTTGAGAAATGAGGACTTTCCTCATGTCACCACCTTCTTGTAATACCTGTCATACCTATGTCATTATACAGATTTGTGTCCTGATAGGTCATAAAAACACATACACACATATAATATAATATAATATAATATAATATAATATAATATAATATAATATAATATAAAATAATATAATATAATATAATATAATATAATATACATTTCTTTAATTTAAGGTCTAAATAATTTGTAGTTATGTTGAACTATCATTATTAACTGAAAATCAACGCTAGTTTTACCATGCTTATTGCAACTGTTCACTTTTAGCAACCAAATAACATTGAATAAAATAATGATTCATTTATTAAATTTTAACGTTTCTTTCTAAAAAAATATTAGCATTTTTTCCAAAAACATCTTTAATTTACTGTAAAATCTGAATCTGATAATTACTTTGCAAAATACATATCTATTACAACCTATTTTTTAACAAAATGAGAAGAAATTGACACAAATAGTATTACCTGTTCTCCTTCGGTAGTTTTTCAGTGTCTTTGCACTTTCCAATGGAATTTCTGGACTGCTAGAACACGACACCTTTATAGAGCCGTGTTGGAATACTGTAACTTTGATAGATGCGTGTGTGTATGTGTGTGTGAGAGAGAGAGAGAAGGAAAATGCATTTATATCTCAAACATTTTAGTTATTTTAAAGCTGCCTGTTTTACTTTTGTAAAGTTATTTTAGAAATACGTTTTGAGAAAAGCAATGATAATATATTTACCTTTGATAAGGTAGTGTATATCTGGTAGATTAAGGCTTGCCTCATGTAAATAAAGTTCCGCTGCTGGATATTTCTGCACACTGATGTTGACACAGAGCCTGCTAAAAGATTTGATCTTAACTGTCATGCAAAAGGACTTTCACACGAAAGAGTGTTGTCGAGAGAAAAAAAACCCATCAAATGTCAAAGTCCTTTAGTTTTATGATTCAATTACAAGGGTTTTTCCATATCAGGGAGTGTAAGATATGCATGTTTAAATAAGAGTTTATTGCAGGTATACAGCTACAAAACGAAAGGATTCAGTTAACCATCAAAGAAAGATTGAGTGGTTTAGATTGATTTAGTTCAAACTGAAAAATAAACATGTAAACACATTCAGTGTTTTAAAATATATAATGTCTATAAGTTCTTACAAGCGTCTGACACTCTTCTCAAACCTTGAACTGTTAGTGTGCAAAAAACTAACAGGCTTACTGTATTTTTTTGTTTGTACTGCTTCTTTCAAATCTCAGCAAAGATATTCAATCTTTGCTTCTTTGGCTCCGGGTCCTTCTCTCACTTTAATGTTATAAATCTATACACTACCTGACAAAAGTCTGGTCAACAAATAATAACTTGACTTCTATTTGATCATTTGATATCAGAAGTGACTTATATAAAAAGGCAAAGGCCTCAAGATTACGCTTATTTTACCCAAATAAAATATGATCATGCCTTGATTTTTAATGATTTAATTAGGACAGTAAGGTCTGACTTTGCTGAGAAAAAAGTCTTGTCACTCATATTGATACTTTAAACTGGTACATGTTAGGACATAAAGTATATATATAAGTACATAAAGTGCTGCCCCAGTTGCAGCTCACATTGTCCAATGTTAAGAGTTGCTTAGATTTTTTTTACATCTTCACACTCACAGTCAGATTCCAGTGTGAATTGACTGGATGATAACAAGACAAAGCACATTGCCACACAGAAATAAGACAACATGTATGCATTTTTATTTATTTGACATAAAATAATTATTTTATGACTTCAGACTGCTTTTGTTTATTTCATGCTGTTCTCCACCTATACAGTAATGTTATTAACATTTTCACATCAAAAACTATTTAGTAGTAAAAGTTTTTTTTCTCAATCCCCTCATTGGGTAACACGTAGTTTAAAAAGTTGTGTTATTCATTTATTGATTCAATTTACTTCAACTTAGTCCTTGATTTAACAGAGGTTGCCACAGCAGAATGAATCACCAACTACTCTGGCATACAGTTTACCAACAATCTCATGGCAATTTGTAACTTTTTGATTTAGTGGCTAATTCATGTAAATTTGTATGATCTTATTTGTACAATTTAATATGATTTGCTCATCGCCAATAACGGTTGAGTTTAGGGGCGGGGTTGGGTGCCACCTGCCATGCCTCCTTTTTAAAATCGCACATGAACTTACCATTAGTCACTAAACTGACAAATCATAAAATAGTTACGTTTCCTCATGAGATCAGTTTGGTTTTACGCAGCAGATGTCCTTCCAGCCACAATACAGCACTGTGCTGAAAAACTAGGCATCATATAATGAGCACAATATCATCTTATAGTATATCATTATTATTTCAGAAAATACTGTGTGGAGCACAATCCACAATTCAGTATAAAGTTTTGATTTGTGAAATTGATTTTTGTAGTACAGTAACCATTACAACTCAAAAGACCAAGCAAATTTAGATTTATTAGTTTATGACCTCTTTACATTGGGCCACATTTTCCTGTACATAGCCATGCTCTCTGGACATTTTCCATTTGACTTTTCTTTTAGGACTAGAAATAAGTTTGTGACTCAGAGTGAACACCTCAGGAAACACAGCTCACAGGAAAACCAGAACAAACCAAAATAAATAATCCCTCAAATTCCTAAATAAATATACACAACAGAATAGACCATTTAGTCTGTCTCTTTCCACTGGGTTTTTCAATTCAATGAGTTTTACATCCGCTTGTTTTCTTTTTCTCTGAGAAATCCTGTGGAACTGTTGAACCTCATTTGAAAAATTGCAGAGCAGTCGCCGTCCTCGTCCTCTCATGCACATTCCTAAGCATTCTTTGCTCAAACAGTTTCACTTTTGTGTTCACTTACATTTGATTATTAATAATAATTTGACAGAATTTTGGTATATATGTCCATAGTGCTGTGTGATATGCCCCCAAAACATCAAATCTATGATTTTTTTTTTGACTAATTAGTTATGGTCTGTATAAATCTCCATATAAATCTCATAGTTTCTATATTTGGATTAGATAATATATACAAAAAAGTACTTTACATTTTTATATATGCTCCAATGAAATGATATTCATATTAAAGGCTGTAAAGACAAATATAGTATATAAACAATATAGGCTGCTACACATTATGTCCCAAACAGATTGACACATAACATTCTAACAATGTTGCATTAAAATCTAAATGCAGGAATAATGCTAAATAAAGTTAAATAATTGATATTGTCATTGTCACTTTATAATTACTTATTAAGTTTAGCAGAAACTCACATCCAGAAACCAGAAAACAAAATAAAAATATTCTGACTTTCTAACATTTAGAGTTGGCGAATCTGTGAAATTTAGGTTACGCACTGAGGCAAACATTTTATCAAACAGTGCAGTCTGTCAGCATCTGACATGTTAAACTATACTTGCTAACTATATATTATAATTTATTTTAGTCATACATGACTCCTTTTATGGACTAATTGGATTTTGCACTTTCCCCATAGCAGCTCGCTCAGTGTCCTCTACTATTTTGGCTTATATAATACTATTGCTGATTGACGTAAACAGTATTTCTTCATACATATCGTATGAAATAGATATATCTTCACTCAATATACTAACCAGCCCTATATGTTGGTTAGCTTTTAGATCTCTGCATCAAATTCAAGCCAGATCAGCCAGACAGATCTTCATGAGATATTTCCTGCCGGCGTTCCCTGTTGGCACAGTAATGAGTGAGTTTATATTGTATGTTTCCTGTGTTTGGTGGTCTTGTTTATTAAGCTGAATTGATTGAGTGGCTGCACGTGTAGCACCGCTTAAACTGGAGTTTTAACATCTAATCTGGCACCATCAAAGCCTGAGTATTCACTAGAATTACAGGAGTTTTTTATTTTGTCGAAAACCCATCACATTAGAGCAAATCAGTGAAATAATAACTTATGCAAGCATCAATGAACTGTAAATTGTTCTGGATTAGTTAAAGATTTGGTAATAATAATAACTAAGCAATAACTAACGAGCCAATTAGCAATGTCAGTGTAAAGCCGAAGTCACACTAGAGTTTGAGCTTGCGAAATTTTGTCGTAGCTTATGGTGCTGCGTAAAGGGGCGGGATTAAACAAGATGAATAGACATTTAAAAAAGCAAGCGATTGCTCCATATTTTAAATTTCTATTCAGAGAGGTCATGTTTTGATCCTGGATTGGTCTCACGCAGTCAAGTGATGCGATTTCGCAGGTCAGAGTTCACCAAGCTTGAACTTTGCACTGTAGCAACCTTTTTTTTTTTTACTTTGCACTGTAGCAACCTGCAAAACTCAGACACATGACCCTGCGTTTCCGGTCTGACGCATTCGCGTGCGTATGAATGGAAGTCTATGGGGAGAAAAGCCCAGTGTGACCAGAGTTTGAGCTTGCGAAATTCTGTCGTAGGGCGCTACAAAAAGGGGCGGGATTAAACAAGATGATTAGACATTTAAAAATAGCGAGTGATTGGTCCATGTTTTAAATTTCTGTAGGGAGAGGTCATTGACGGTTTTGATCTTCAATTGGTTTCTCGCAGTCACGTGATGCGATTTTGCAGATCAGAGTCCACCAAGTTTGAACGTTGCAACGCAACTGCAAACCTTTTCACACAAGCTTGCATTTCTGGTCTGCCACATTCGCATGTGTATGAATCGAAGTCTATGGGGCGAAAGTGCAGTGTGACCACGGCTTTAGTTAGCAATGGTTGCCACCCCTAAAAACACTGCTCTTGTTTTTTTATTTCAAGACATTTGTCAGGTTTTTGTGATCAAACCGCAGCTGTGTGTATAGTTTTTTGTGCATTTCATTGAGAGTCTTTTTTGTTTTGATGGGAGTTTTGACAGTTACTGAAACCATTCAGCATAGTGATATGGAATTGTAATGCAGTCCAAAAAAAACTACTTTAGCTGTGAGTTTATCGGAAAATTGTTGCTTACCTTAGAATGTAAATATTATACTGAATAAGTCATAAATTAAAATTACTGATCATAAACATACTATTTGTACAAATTTGTTACCAATCAATAAATTCCAAAGGAAGTAGTTAATCAGATTCCCATTTAACAGCAGGTACATATTAATATATCCAATTATCTGTATTAAAGGGCTCCTATTTTACTCCTTTTACAATATGTAAGAGAAGTCTTTGGTGTCTCCAGAATGAGTCTGGTAAAGTTTTAGCTGTTTTCCACATTTTCTGAACTAAAATACTTATTCGCATAATATTTAAACATCAGTATTTTAATCACAGAACTTACTGCAAGCCACAGATAACTTGACCAATTTTGCAATCACTTTTAATTAATAGTGAACAAAAATACATTTATATTCAAGTTTAAACACTGAGACATACATCTCATCTACATGTCACTCGTGCTTCACATGTTACACATCGATTAGAATATAATGCCATTATCTCTGTATCAGAGATAAGTGCAGTACACTTCACAACATTTGAGTATATTTGATACATTTCTATGTATTTCATACCTAAAAGGGGGGAAATAAATAGACCTGGGCTAGCTAATTAAGCTCTTACTAGGCTTTCTAGAAACATCCGTGCAGGTGTGTTGAGACAAGCTGGAGCTCAAATCTGCAGGACACCGGCTCAAGGACTGAGTTTGGACACCCCCTGCTGTACAGTTTGTGAATTTGTTTAGTTTTTTTTTATAGTGAATTTATTGCTTTTAATTGTACTTTACGAAGATAAAGTTTTAATATTATTAAAATAATCATATATTAAATTTTTTTTATGTTTATTTTTTCAAAAATTCTAGGGCCCCATACCTGAAATTGCTTAGGGCCCCCAAATCACGAAGACCACCCCTGCCAATACCAAAACAAGAATTAGAGCTGTTGTTTGCATGTAGAGCTGTATTGACTCTTACAGTGTAGTTAAGCATCACTAATACTATCTGCAGCTCTAGATTTCTCCCTAGTGGACACTCCGTGGATTACACATTAGTCATGTTCTTTGAAGATTAATCATCACTTTTAAAAACAAGAAGAAAACATATCCAATTGTGTAAATCATATTGATTTGAACTTTCTGTATTTATGTATTTTATTTTATGTAATCATGATGTATTATGTAAGTGATTCAGTATATGTTTTAATGATCATATTGATATTTTAACCACTACACATTCAGTAAGAAAAAGTAACATTTAATATATAAAATATTTCAAGGCGAGCACAGGTCACAGATTTTATGCCTAAACAAACAAACAAACAAACAAACCAAAAAAGCTTTCTACGGTGCAGTGTGGTAGAAGTCATCAAAGTCTGGATGCTTAATAAGAAAGAGATGAAACAGATGCAAATGCTTTTTTCAGCATGTAAGTCCACTGAGGAAAAACTGATGGCAGAACTGTTTGCTGTTTGGTTGACCAATATTGCATATAATAGAGGGCAGAGAGTAATTTCTACGCACAAAGAGAATAAATATTCAACCTGTTTATTATTATTTTTTTCTACACACCGTGTGATTTAATATGGTAATGAATATATATGGCAGTGTTGATGTGTTTGCTCTTTTCAGCATAGATCTGCTACACTGCTGCTGCTTTGATTATTGGTGCAGAGTAAGTGTTCAGACTTAAACTCCCAGTGATTATACACTATTTAAAAATGAACACATAGTTGTTTAGCAGTTAATAATTATGAGTAATAAAGCAGTCTTAACAAGTTACTAGAGCTAAGATATATGCAAATCTTATTGATTTAGACCTACAAATTAAACTGAATATTGATGTTGTTTAAAAAGGGTCCATGGTTTGTGAACTACACAATAACACAAACTGAAATACCATTTAAAGATATTAGATTAATGAAATTAGCCTATCATATCATCTGTGGTTTATTTAATGTTTGTTTTTTACTCCAGAATTTAATTGAATGAGGCTTTCAGGGGGTTTATTCTGGTAGATTGGTCAGGTGAGTTGTATATGCTGTGTTTTGTGTGTGTATTGGGTTGATTCAAACTTCCCGACACTAATGTATGTCGTCAGGACTCTAAACACACATAATGAGATTCACCTCCCCCTTAATGAGGCTGATGATCACTGTTTGACAACCACCCACACTAATGGTCAGCAGATGATTTGTAAAACTGTATTGTGCTGGTATTTAGGACTATTGTTGATGAAAGATAAAAAAATGCTTTATCTAGCACTTGCATAACACAAACACATAACTACAGCACACTGTGAGGTGATGAATCTCATACAAAGCAATGTTTTTTAGTTTTTTTGTGGAAGTTTATTTTTTTATTGCCATAATTTCTTTTACATTGTATTCCAAAGCAACTTGCTTACAAAGTTATCATCTTTTTTTATTATTATTTAGGATACACCCTCATTGCATTTTTGTTCTAGTACTCATTAAACAAATATTTTCATATATTGTCATTTTCATATATTATAGATAATTTCTATACACTTTAATCTATAATAAATCAATTTTAAACAAATCCAGACTCCCATTTACTGTCAAATTAATATGAGTGTGGAAATAGTCTGAGCTATTATCTAGTAATCTTCTAGAAAGAGTATGTATTACCAGGGATGGGCAAAATACATTGAAATGTATTTTTAAATAAAATACCAAATACCTTAATTTTAGGTGTATAAAAATAAACTACAAAATACAGCAGACACAAATGTATCAAAATAAAATACTGTATTTTGTATTTTAAAAATACTTTTACAAAGGGGCATGACATTACTTTGCAAATCTTCCATCAATTAGGCTCATTTCCCATTAAACTGACTTAGTGAAGTAAACAATGTTTGATAGCAAATGTGGCCAGTAAAATTGCCATCATTTCTGTACAATGATTATTCAACCTCTTAATATTTTAAAAGGGTGTAAAATGAAGATTATATATATATTTTTTTGTTCATAGAATTTTCAGAAATCTAGTTTTTTTTTGCTATTGAAATCTTCAATACTCAATATAAATACTAGGAGTTTTTGATTATTAAATATTTGGTTTTATATGTTGTGACATCTTAAGGCTTACATCTTTCCTCTTTATTAACTATACAGTGGAGCTATTGATCAACTACTGGCATCCGATACAGCCAATGAAGTATTGTAGGAATCACCACTGTAGCACTTGTTTTTATGTTGTTTGTTTAACGACAAACATTTGGCATCAGCAATGCATCCAAAACTACTATTATTTGTACAGTATACTCATTCTCCTAAAAGGAAGAGTGAATAACATCCAAAGCAGAATATGTATTTACTTATGTCTTGATGTAGATTTCTTACAAAGTATTTTACAGTATTTTAAAAATACAAAAATACAAAACACTATATTTTAATACAAAATATTAAGCCATTTTCATTAGCCCTATCAAATACAAATTACAAAATACTATTTTGTATTTAAAATACGTATTTGAAATACATGTATCATAAATACTGCTTATCCCTGTGTAATACTATATTCATCTTGTAGCATTTTAATCTGTAGTGTATGGCACAAGGTGGGTTTTGCTGTATGCAAAGATTAGTTTATGTGAAGCAATATGTAATTCATTAATAATCCAAACAAAAATAGACAGCTTTTTGCTGATAATTATGTTACAGTACATACATGTTTCATTCTCTCAATCCTTTAATAATTAGAATTTCTCATCAAAAGCAATTTTATTTATCAGTCCTGCCATAAACATTATTTTGGTATACTGCCTTGTTCATAATTCAAAGAATTTCAGTCTGTTCTCTAGCCAGCATTGCATACACCAAACTTTTAATTAATCTAAACAGTTGCTTAAACTTTAAATGTTTTATAATAAAATGAATATTAATTGAATCAGTTTACCCAATTAACTGTTTATTAGATTAAAAATTATTTAATAGAAAGTTATTTAATATTCAGTTTAATTCACCTTTATTTCTATAGCGCTTTTACAATGTGGATTGTGTCAAAGCAACTTCACATAGAAGACTATTGTAAATTGAACAGCGTCAGTCCAGTTTTCAGTGTTTAGGTTCAGTTCAGTTTAGCTCAGTTTATTGTGGTTTAATAGTGCCAACAAATTCTGTATGTATTCTCATTTTAGTTTAGTTTTTACAAATTATGATAATTCCAGGAGTCAGATACAAATGGTTGATTATGGTTGAGAATATAATTTTGACCCCAGGAACAGACCAGATTATCTTCAACCTATCTACTCAGCAAAAATCATATAACAAAATAAGTCAAATTAATCTGAAGCAAATCATTTCATGACATCTTAATCAGGCCATTGGTTTTATAACTATATATAAATATATGTTTTTTTTTAATAAGAATATAGATTTTTCCTCCCCTTTTCATGAACCATGTAAAAAAGTTCACATAAAAATATTTTTGTTGTCAAAGTATTCACCATTCAGTTGCTGGATCTTCTTTGTCAAGCAGATTTTCTCCTCTTGCTATCTTTTCCATGAGTATTGTTTCTTTTTTTAATGTTCTCAAGTACAACAATGCGGTATTCAAATGCAGGACTTTTTCCCTCCTCCTCTGTTTTGATTAAGATTTCAATATATTCAGCAATGGACATAGATTTTGGCTTCAAAGCAATTTCATCCAGTCTTCTCAAGCAGTCAGAGGACATTTTGATCAGCTGTTTTAGTTTGTCTTCTATTACTGAGAATTCCTCTTCAAGTGCATCAAGCATTTGCTTAGAGTCTATAAACTTTCCTTTTGCCTTCATGAAATTTTCTTTTAGCTCTTCAATGGTTTTCTCCTCAGTTTTTGTTTGATATGTCCAGTTGTAATGTTCCCTTGAGTGAATGCTTTCATGGCAGTTTTCAGGGCAGACAACACAGTAGCCAGCATCATCCAGAAAAGCACAGGTGCACACCAAATCTTTTGCTGGAAGGAAGCAGTTGGAGTGACATGTAAAGCAGCAGATGTTGCAATTTGTTGTGTAACCATTTACTGCAGTCCTGATTTTTTTGTCACTTGTACTTCTTGTTCAAAATTTTCATTTTGCTTCATTATCTCACTTTCTTTTTCCAAAAATAGCTTGAATTGTTTTACCTCACTCACTTTGGAAAGACCAGCAGATATTTGAAGGGCCAGACCTGTGATGGCATTCTCAAGGCGCTCCCGTTCCTCCAAGAGCTTTATAGTGAGTGTCAGATCTTTACTTTTAGTGTTCCCTAGTACCTTGAAAAAAGCCCTCATCTGTTTGAAAGTTGTTTTCCAGGCACTCTTTGTTTCTGACCAAGTCATCCAAATCATCAGAGTCATCTGACTCATCTGGATCTTTCTCACAAACTGTAGATTGTTCTCCCATTTTGTCTGCAAACGCAGATGAGTTATTGAACTTGAAATAGATGGGTTGTCCATTTTTATTTCTTTGACAGGGCATATTTGCTGCTTTAATGGCTTCTAGCACTTGTATGTCTTCACTGTCCACAAGTGTTACCTAAATAATAATGTTCTCTTTAATGTCTTTGCCAAAAAGTGACAAGACTGAGTCAAAGATATACCTTTGAGTCACACTAAGGTGGGCAAGAGAGGCCTGGACAACAAAGCAGACAGCATCGATGTGATCAATTCCCAAAGAACTGCAAAGAAAGCTTCTGAGCTGCTCTGTTATCAGTTTGTCATGTGCGATTCCTCTTGTGTCCCCAAATCCGGGTGTATCTACAATTGTGAGGGAATAGGGAATTTGAAAGCCAGGCTGACTGTGCAGCTCATAAGATGAGACATTTGGTGTCTGACTCTCGGCCTGTGAACGATTGGTCACTTCATTGATCAGTTTAAAGCGATAGCCATCCTCCCACTTTACTCCCAGTATGTAATTGACCATCACATTGACTCTACATAGGAAACTGGATTGTTCTCCAGGGCAAAATTTCCATGAAAAGTGCAGCTGAACTTATTTATTTTCTCCTTTTCTGATTCACTCATGTTCACTGATGCCTGACCTTCAACTGTTATTGTAGGAATGTTTTTGATTGATGCTTGTCACCATGCAGATCATCTCTTGATGGTTTTCATTGGATGAAACCTCTGTCAAAAATGAAGAACGCTTGAGCTCCATACAGTAGACCTGTAACAACATGTGTGGCCAAGCCCTCCTGCAATACATTGCAATGCTTTATGTTCCCTGCTCCCAGATGCTCCATAGTTAACTGCTCAAAACGTGAGGTTGTATAATAATGTAAGGTGATGCGAGCCTGATGTCTTGACGCCTTCTGTGCATTTAAATAATCTGCTGCTCCTTTTACTGTGGCTAATCCACTTAGAAGGCTGGCTTCAAGAGCTGCAGAGATATTGAGAGCTTTTACTTTGTCTTCTCTTGAATCTGAAGCAATGATTTTGAATTCAGTGTTTGCATTTTGATGTACATTAATATTCTTCTGCAGCATCTCAACATCCCAAAGGGATATCCCTTTAAAAAAACATTAAAATAGTAAGTACTTTTCACAAAAAGTGCAATATTAGTCACATTTGATTTATTTCAACGGGTGTTTTTTAGTCATTAAAAAGTATTTTTGACTTTTGTGTCAGATAACCTATTAATTTATTAATACTTTATTAATGCCCCCCAATTTTTTTACTGTTTCTAATCAACATCCTAGTAAACATTGATGTGAAAGTGATAGTTCACCCAAAAATGAATTGTTAGTTTAATTAACCCACTTGTTTAGGGCACCCACGATATACAGTTGAAGTCAGAATTATTACCCCCCCCCCCCCTGAATTATTAGCTTCCTGTTTATTTTTTTTCTACATTTCTATTTAACGGAGAGAATACTTTTACAACACATTTCTAAACAATAGTTGTAATAAGTAATTTCTGATAACTGATTTATTTTATCTTTGCCATGATGACAAAGACACTTACAGTTTAAAGGGCACCTATTTTACCCCTTTTTTAAGATGTAATATTAATATTATGGTTCTTCTGAGTGTGCCAGTTTAGGTTCAGTTCAAAACACAATTCAGATTTTTTTGTTATGATGTGTTAAAAAGTACCATTTTGGGGGTGTGTACACAGTTCGTTGTTTTAGGGGTGTGTTGCTTCACATGAAAATTAGTTTTGACTTTCAAGAGCTCCCCTGCTTTGTGTATGGCAATAGACAGGCAGACAGAGAAAAGCAACATGAGTGAGAGGACCAGCATTCAACTGTACATGTACGGCTCGGACACAGACCAAGCAGAGAGTACAAAATCATTTGTGTCTTTGTAGAGTTTTACAGCCAACTGTGTGCTAGTTTAAAGCTCCGAGCTTGTAGCCTACACCGAGACTAATAACCAAGCACACTAAATTAACTTTGACTGAAGGGCATCACACACCGGATGCACCGCAACATGGCGCGCACATGACAGATGAAAGTATCGCACACTTGCGGTGCCGGTGTGTGTCACCTGATAGAAACTTATGTTTAGAATTCAGAAATGCATGCCGCTGCGTGGCGCGACGCTGTGTGTCACCGAGCGGCGCTTCTGGTGTAGGACCTGCTTGAGGCTATAACTAAAGGGCGTCATACACTGGATGCATCGCTCAGAGCCACAAAACGGCACACCAGACGCGCACATTCGCATGTTATTTAAAATTAAACTATTCAGATATTCTGTGGCGCGGCAGAAATATGAACAGTGTCCTGAGCAGGGCCAGCGCGTCCATAGAGGCGACCTAGGTGGCAGAATAGTGAGCGACCCCCCCCCCCCCCCCCCCCCCCCCCCGGTCCTCACTTTCATCTGCGACACCCTCCCCCTCCCTCCCAGTTCTCACTTTCATCCGCGACAACGCGTCATTAGTTCGTTATTTCCAATGGAGGGATGCGCACGTGAGGCAACGCGCTCGCACTTTCCAGCTGCACCTAGTTAAGATTACAGGGAGCTTCTGTGTCCAGAAGAATGCAAACCGCTGAAGTTTAAGGAAGACGCAATAAAAAGTACACATGTATGCAAACCCACCAAAACTCACAAACACTGGTGGCGAGGAGAGCGATAACATGGTGAATGTTGAGCCCAATGAGCCTTACATCTAAAAATAGAGCAAAGGTGTTTCTTTGGTGACGCCTCCTTGACTCTCACGCTGAAAATGGCGGACGTGAAACAACATACTGAGGATATGGTAATGCGCACCTGTCAATCAATATTGGTGGGCGGGGGGACCGCACTCCTACGTCAAGTTGCGGTCGATCTCAAAACCGCTCCAATTGGTCCACCGTTTTTATGTTGTTAAATTGAAAAAAAGGACTGAGTGTGTTTATATCACCCCAATATGACAGTCTATACACTATACCTACACATACAGTATGTCTGTCCAAACAGCTTAAAAAGTAGATTTTTCACCATAGGTGCCCTTTAAAGTGACATTTAAAAGCTAACTAGGTTAATTAGGTTAACTAGGCAGGTTAGGGTAATTAGGCAAGCTATTGTATAACAATGGTTTGTTCTGTAGATTATTAAAAAATAGCCTAAAGGGGCTAATAATATTGACCTTAAAATTGTTTTTAAAAAAGTTAACAGAAAACTGCTTTTATTGTAGCCGAAATCAACAAATAAGACTTTCTCCAGAAGAAAAAAATATTATCAGACATACTGTGAAAATTTCCTTTCTCTGTTACACATAATTTGGAAAATATTTAAAAAAGAAAAAAAATTCAAAGGGCGGCTAATAATTATAACTTCAACTGTATGTGAGTATTTTTTATTGTAGTACATCAACGAAAAGTTTCACCTCTCTTGTCACATATGGAAAAATGATACATGGATATACATGCAAATTACATACATACAGTTCTTCTGCTTTTAATACCTGGAATGAGAGCATCCCTGTGGCAATCATATAGCATTCCTAATTGAAACGGTCGACCAAGACAAGCTAGTTCAATTGTCGTAGAGTCAGACATCTTTTGGCTGAAGAAGTTGGCTGTGTTCTGTGTCCTGATATCGGATGGCAAACATCATAAAACACATAACTGAATGAGCCATTTCTCCACTATCGAGTCTACACAGTGTCCTAACTACACAAGACAAATAAATATTTTCCATGTTAAAGGAGTTTTTGTCCTAACTATTAGAAACAGTTTATAGTGATCTCCTCAAATACTATTTTCTTCCATAAATAAATAAATTCACTCAAATTAAGGTACTTCTTTCATGGATTTTTAAAAGTCAGAATATTATTACAAGTAAAATTCAATTCATCTTTATTTGTATAGCGCTTTTACAATGTGGAATCATCAGAAAAACAAAAAGTTACCTTAATGCTGTTTCTTAAATTATCCACTTAGACACCTGCACTCCTGTTATGTCCCACTTCTGTGGAAAAATAGATGATGTCCTTGCAGAATATGACAAGTACATTTCACTACAAATATAGACATTTATTATAAATTAAAATTTTATTACATATAAATTTAAAACTTAAAATCATGTAACTTTAAAACATAATGAAATAAAATAAATAACCTTTAAAAAAATAACTATATACATTTTCTTTATGTTACCACAGTACATTTTACTGTATTTTTACAATTGTTTTCTGGAAGTTTATAATCCAGTTTTACCTGTGAGCTACATACCGTTTTCCAAACAACATTATTCAAAAATCATCATTGGCTAGTTTTAGTTTGACCTCAAACACTGTTCATCCGCAAAAAACTCTTGGAGTTTTATATAATGAGGTAAGGCCACTCCTTCTGCACTATAACTGGACTGGAAACAAGTCTCAAAATATATAAACTCGCAAATAAAGCAAGTGTTAGACAACAATAAAAATAATTATATAAATAGAAAATATATATATTTATTTATTATTATAATTACTTTCCCAGAGATGGGTTGCAGCTGGAAGGGCATCTGCTGCATAAAACATGTGCTGGATAAGTTGGTGGTTCATTCCGCTGTGGCGACCCCAGATTAATAAAGGGACTAAGCCGAAAAGAAAATGAATGAATGAATTATTATAATTACAATATGCTTTTTAAAATGGATGTTTTTTGCGAAGCCTCGAAAGTACCCCATATTTTTTGCATGACTATAATAAAAAAGACATGTATATGATTTATACAACATATGTATAATATAATTTTATAGTTTAATAGAACTTCAGACTTTGCTCATTCTGCAGTTATAAAGGAAAGTTATAAAACAAGTTTTAATGTTCATTAAGTCATCCAAGGTGAAATCCCGCTATTTTCAAAGGATCAGTTCGATGAAATGCCTATAAACAAAGCTTGCAGATACATATTAACTTGTGAAAAATAGTTTTATTTCAATCATGTGCTCAGTGAAAAACTATGATTTTCTTTAAATGTTTAGTTATACATTCAAATCTTCTGACCATATCATTTTATAATGTTACATAATGCATCAGATAATATTGGAAATTTTACAACTAGCCTCACAAAGAGCCTTTCTGCATATTTTAAATGTTTTAAATCTTTGTCAAGGTGTTGCACCCATATTGGGGTACAGACATTTTACAGTCAAAAAAATATATCTTCACAGTTTTCTATTGCACATCCATTATGTTAATCTTATGTTAAGATGTAATGGATTGAGATCTGGAGACTGAGGATGACATTTGAGTATAGTGAACACACTGTCATGTTTGAGGTGATTTAAGCTTTGTAGTGTGACCTCTAATCCTATTGGAAGTAGCAATCAAAAGACATGCATATTTGGGTCAAAAAAGGGATGGATCGTAACTCACTAGATCAGATATGCTTCTTCCTGTCTTCTGTTTTTCAGTGTTTCTGGAATTATTGTGTGGATTGTTATATGACAGGAGTGTGCTCTTCTGCTGCCACAGTTAAAAGTTTTGCCGCAGTTTCAAGGTTTGATATGTATGTTCAGAGATGCTCTTCTGCAGGCTGTGGCTGATATTTTGCAAATTCACACCATTTTCTGTAATGTTTCTGTGTGAGAATCAGTTGTTTTCAGTTTAAATAAAATGTTAATACTACTTTGTCTCCATAAATGGCTAGTGATACTTTCATGTACATTACTTTCATTTTATTTGCAGCTAAAATACAGAATTAGATAAAATACCCTGCAAATCATGGCAACGAAACTGAATGAGCAACAGAACAGATCATGAAAGACACAGTGATGTTAAGAGCATTGTATTTATTATGTTAAATGAATAGCGCTGTAAGCTCTCTCATCGAGCTGCTGTGAGACTTTCTGGAGCTGCAATCTTGAGCTGTTATCAAGAATTGGAGATTGCATGTATTTAGGCCTTTTTACATACAAGAGCTGAAAGTTCTGTGTTTTTGATAATATTGCAAGTTCACTAAAACTTAGAATAAAAAAACTTAAAAGATATTTTCTACTTATATAATAATATGATTTGAATGACTATGAATATGACAATTTTTTGAAATATAGACCTAGTTATAGCAATAAATGGTAGTTTATAGGCTTATTTCCTTTTAGTAAAGAAGTAATATTAATAGGTGTGCATTTTAACTTCTTATGCATCAAATAAAGTCTACACTCCAAACTTTTTCTTTACTGACACGTTGAATTCTTCTTCCATCATTTGCAGTGTTTCTAAATTGTTAGTCTTACCCATTTTGTAAACATGCTTTATTAGCTTTTATTTTCTGTACACCTGCATTTGGCCATTACAAGTCCACACTAAATGGTTATAAGATATGTGTTTAAAAGAATATATTCATGATTATATTATTCTTTTAGGTAAGGAGAGACCTCCTATTAAGTATCATACTTAGAGGGAAACTGTGCGTAATGCATTATAAAGCTTGAAGCATCTAAATCGGTACTCCGTATCGGCTGATCACCATGACAAGGAATCAGTACTTGGTATGGGCTGCAAAAATTCTGATCAGAACATCTTTTATATATATATGTGTGTGTGTGTGTGTGTGTGTGTGTGTGTGTGTGTGTGTGTGTGTGTGTGTGTGTGTGGGTGTGTTTGTGTATATATACAATTGAAGTCAGAATTATTAACCCCCCTTTGAATTTTTTTTCTTTTTTAAATATTTTCTAAATGATGTTTAACAAGGAAATTTTCACAGTATGTTTGATAATATTTTTTCTTCTGGATTTCCTCTGGATTTTTTCAATAGTCTACAGAACAAACCATTATTATACAATAACTTGCCTTACTCTGTCCTGCCTAGTTAATCTATTTAACCTAGTTAAGCCTTTAAATGTCACTTTAAGCTGTATAGAAGTGTCTTGAAAAAAATCTAGTAAAATATTATTTGTTGTGTATTACTATATGTGTTGAAAAAAAATTATATCAGTTTAACAGAAATTTAGAAAAAAAAA
>CAIGQZ010001336.1:3323245-3348260 GCA_903798205.1 Danio tinwini | reverse complement strand
ATTTTGAACATGTCTAAATACAGTGAGTTGCTGCCCAGTGGCTTCTGCCATGTATATGTGCAAGTATATATTTTATTTAACCTAAATCTTACCTTGATGTTATCCAAAGGGATTTGCTGTATATTTAAGGGGAATCTGTTTTTATAGCCTAATTGCACAAGAGTTTACAAAATGTTCTTTAAATCTTAACCAGAATAAAAAAAAAGTTTCTGTTCATGCTTTGTGGAGTTTTTGTATGTAACAGTAAATAAATTTAAATTTTAACAGGAAAGTTTAAAATGAAACAGGTTTTATTGTCAGTGAATCATTGACAGTGTAAAAGCAGAGTGCATTTTAAAACAACAATGCTTTATTAATATAAAAAAATGAAAACAATAGGTAATTGTTGTCACGTGTCAAGGACACTTTCTAGAGTAGATTAGTGTGAGGTATATTATTATATTTTTTCTGTACGTTATTTTTCTGTGTCCATGCGTTATAGTAATTTGTGCACAATAACATAAGTTGTTCCAGATCTGATTGTTTAATTTTGTCTAGGTAATTTGTAGGTATTAAAAGATAGAAAACAATAGTTTTTATTATTTAGTGGCATCAATTGCTTTTTTCTTATGTTGACACGTATGAAATATGAATACTCAGCCATACAATTTAAATAACAATGTTTAAACTTTAATATTGATTGTAATTTAAGAGAGAATTTCAAATATTAAAGAAATGGGAATCAGTTGTTTTTGTTTTCCTGTAACAAAAAGTGTTGTTCATTTGAATTAGTTCAAATAGTTAGTATTGAGTTAAATATTGAACTGAACAAGTCAAATAAAAAAAATCTATTCAGATCTTATTTAACTTAAAAATGAAGTTAAAACTGGTGTACTTATTTTGATGAGATAAAATTACAAAAACACATTGCAATGGTTTAGTAATATCATATCATCTCTTTAGGTGTTGATAAATTCTTTTCTTTTCTTCTTCTTCTTAGGCTGTGCTCTCCGTGTCTATTTTCTTCTTTTCTTCTTGTCTCATTCTCTCAAATCTTTGTTTTTCCTCCACTAGCCGTTGTTGTTCTCTTAATCTAGCCATTTCAGCTTGCATCGCACGTTGCTGTGCTTCAGCTTCAGCTTGCACTCTGTGTAAGCTGAAGCTTTTTTTTTGTGTAACTTTTTCTCTGCCTCCCTTCTGGCCCTTTTATGTTTATTCCAGATCCAGAATGGCGTTTCTAGTGTTTTCTGACATGTAATGAAATTAGAGGGAGAGAGAAGACTAACATATAGCATATACAGTAAGAGATGGTTATAGTCATTTTGTACACGTGAGTAATTGTTAAATCACAGTTTGACAGGAATTGTTACAGGGTTAAGGGGAATTTACTGGTAGTCTGTTTGCACTATGATACATTGACGTGTCTGCTAAATACTTGAACATGTATGTGTTCATTTGTAAAACAGAGGCAGACACAAACATTTATTTTTGTCAAATGTACAAGCAGTATGTGAAGTATACAGTATCATCATTGTTAAATTACTTTCGAAATTGATCAGCAATGAACATTATCGTACATAAATGATGTAAACAATGTAGCCTACCTTTCTCTCGTTCACACCATAGTGCCTTTGTAGGGTTTTGCCCCCTTCAGCTAGTGTATTGTGGACTAATGCACTACTACAGCTTTTTTACAAAGTATTGTGAGATGGCAATTTACTAACTATGATTTGACATGCCCGTTGTCAGCCAATTAGAACTGCACTGTAATAAAAGTAGTTTAGCAGGTACTGTTATCAAAAAGCAATCCATAGACTGCGAAAACGTAAAGCAATCATTTGCATCATCTTTTTAATTGAAACATATACCAAAATAGACTCTTAAGATAGATTCGCAAGAGTATTACAGAGTCTAAGTACTAATCACAAATTGTCAAAGGCTGTGTTACTGTACATAAAGTTTAATCTCGAGCCCTGTCATACACTTGTTACAAGTTGACCCCTGCATGATGAAATCCTGACAGAGAACTCTTGTGCTAAAGGCGCTGAGCTTTCCTTGTGCTCCATGTTAGGGATGCTCTCATTAAGTCATATTAAATTTTTATCTCTCAAGCTATTATTAAATGAGAGAGAAAACATCAGTCGCATCATCATGCTTTACCAGATTGAGCTAAAACAAACTCAGAAAAGAAGTAGGCATATCTATAAAACAATAAGCCATACAACAATAATTAGACAATATTATAACAATATATTGTAAGTATATGCTTATCTGAAACTTGCAGATTTTTTTTAACAGTACAGTAACCATTACAAGTCAAAGGACCAAGCAAATTTAGATTGATCAGTTCATGACCTCTTTACATTGGGCCACATTTTTCTGTACATAGCCATGCTCTCTGGACGTTTTCCATTTGACTTCTCTGTTTGGACTAGAAATAAGTTAGTGACTCAGAGTGAACACCTCAGGAAACACAGCTCACAGGAAAACCCGAACAAACCAAAATAAATAATCCCTTAAATTCATAAATAAATATACACAACAGAATAGACCATTTAGTCTGTCTCTTTCCACTGGGTTTTTTAATTTTTCTCTGAGAAATCCTGTGGAAATGTTGAACCTCATTGGACAAATTGCAGAGCAGTCGCCGTCCTTGTCCTCTCATGCACATTCCTGAACAATCTTTGCTCATACAGTTTCACTTTGTGTTCACTTTCATTGCTTTGATTATTAATAATTATTTGACAGAATTTGGTTGTATATGCCCATAGTGCTGAATGACATGCCCAAAAAAATCATATCTATTTTTTGGCTAATTTGCTATATTTTTTTAAATAAATGTCAATATTTTCTATTTGGATTAAAAACATCTACAATTTAATAAAAATACTTAACATTTTTACATATGCTCCAATGAAACGTTATGCTCCAATGAAACTTATTCATATTAAAGCAAGGGTCTCAAACTCAAATTGGTGGAGGGTCATTGACATGTTTGCATAAAGAAGGAAACTCATAGAGTCATACACTTTGCAACAGTCTGAGGGTGATGGAAGAAGTAATGTTTCCTTTATAAAAAGTTGAAGCTTTGATTCAATTTGTCCACTAGAGAGCGCCAGTTCATTATATCCAAAAAAGGCATCTGGAAACGCCAGATTTATTTTTTAACCATATGAAAATGTATAGTGTTTTAGTAAAGTATAAAACAGTGACACTCGAACACAGAAAACCCATAGATAAAATCCTACATATAAAACTAATGATTTTAAGATGTTCAAATATTTTCTCTAATATTATATATGAAGTCTATGTGCCAATTTAAAAGTGGGATTGATGTACATTGTATTTTTTGTAATTAATATTAGGAGACTGCTTTACACTTATTTTGACATTGTGCATATTTTGTCAACTTATTGGGTGAGGTGCAAAAATGTATTAATAACAATTTACAGTGTTCTAAACCTCTTTTATTGTTGTGGGAAAATTTACTTTTTGGCTTTACTATTAGGCTCATAGCCAGCCTATTAAAAAGGGTGGTTCTTTTTTTTAAAAAGTCGACCTTTTTGCAGTTATTTGAGGTTTAAATACTGCATTTTAGTGACATTTTAGGCATTATTTTGTTCTGGATTAGCTTGTCGGATGGATATTGTTACCACACTTTTTGATGCAACAAAAATACTTCCTACATTTTTGTCAAAGTGCTTATCAAACTATTTTTTGTTTACAAAAATTATGTTTATTTACAAATGTCCATTTAAACCAAGTTATTAAGTTTTATATATAATGGTACTAGAATTTTAGAAATATGAAAAAAATACGTATTTTAAAATGCTAATTTATTATCATCCATCATAAAAAAACAACAAAAAAAAAATTAGGAATCTGCTTTAAATTAAACACTGTAGCCTATAGGCAAATAACAAACTGGCCAGCTCATTTCCTCAGTCAGAATTTGCCCATTTAAATAATAAATGCCTTCTTGTATTGGTTATTTTATTGGTTATTCTTCTTAAAGCCTTATTCTATTGGTACTTTTCACAATTTATGATGGCATACTGTCAAAAATGAGACAAATGAGCTCATATAGGGGCCAAATTCTGGACTTTGTCAGAAGGGGGTGGGTCTTTTGAACCGACTATATACTCTAGTCAAGAGAAAAAATGTTTTTTATTGAATGAATTTACTTATTTTGCTAACAAAATTTTAAATGTAAATTTACTAACAAGAAAATGTTAAGCTATTGATGACTGAATTATGCTTATATATTAGTAGTATCAGAGACTCTCTAAATCAGAAAGCCCTATGCACTTTAAAAATTTGCAAATTTTACGATGTATTTATTTGATTATGACATACATACATTTTGTATATTTGTATTTAAGTTATACTTACCTTCTAGAATGTATATTTTTGTACTGTTATAATGTTATAATAATAAAAAATAAATGAATAAATTATCAAAGTGCCATGCAAGGAAATTTATTTAGATCCTGCAGTTCATTGATCAGCCAGCAGTGCCATTAATGACACAAGAATTGTACATAAAGCCTTCTTTCATCAAACAAACATTTATTATCAGATTGAGAGTGATAAAATGGGAGTGATGAAATGCTTCAGCTGCTCATTTTAGTGATTACTCGGGTGTGTGTACCTTCTATTCTTCACATTGTGGGGACATAGCAGTTCCAGGTTTGACCTTGTGGGGACTTTGATCCTCGAGAAGAAAATGGCTCATGAATGTCACAGAATGAAGTATTTTGTAAATGTAAAACAGCAGAATGTTTAGTTGGAGCAAAATATACAATACAGGGATAGAATATACAGTTTGTACAGTATGAATACCATAGTCTCAATAAAGACAGCTGTACAGTTGTGTGTGTGTGTATGTGTGTGTGTGTGTGTGTGCACGCAAATTTCATCACATGTAAAGTAATACCAGTAAGTTTTGACCCTTGACCCTACAATACATGAAATTCAATGTGTGTGTGTTTGTGTGTAGGAGAGAAAGAGTGACATACTGTATGTATATTATCAGGGTGGGTCTCCATGCTGTCAGTAGCTGATTTATAAATATAAATATTGCATAAATCTCTGTCAGGCAGTCAGCCAAGAGTGTGTGTCTTTGGATAATAGTGAGGATATACACCCTTATGAGTCATTGAAGGTCTTTTACACACACTCGCACACACACACAGGCTGTTTTTTGGCCATCTTGCTTCCATTAGTGCAATTACTGCGTGATGAGAAGAACATGCTGTCCTGTTACTGAGCTTTCTGCTTGCTCAACAAACAGGCTGCTGAAATGTGGTTTGAGGGCAGACAAATGTACATGATTGTGTCTGGAATCATGTTTCTGAATGGCACTGTGACTGCAGGGCCAAGAATCATTCAATAGATCTTTGTAGAGGAGCAATTTGCATAAAATATAACTCACAGTAGAGGCTCACAGATCTCAGAGAGCCGATGGTGGTTGCAGGGTACATTGTCATGCGGGTCAGTGGGATTCTTGGTAAGGTTTTAGCTTTCCTGAGAAGTTAGTTTATAACAGCTGAGTTTGAAATGAATCACGACAGAACATCAAAAGCAAACAATCAAACAAACACCTCGTTTTTATGCAGCATTGCATTGCTTGTCCATGTCCGTGAAGGTTGGAGTTAAACATGAATTAAACATGGAGTTTATTTTTCTTGAAATCATGCTGTTATTATAATATTGTTTTATTTACAAGCTGTATTTGAAGTGTAAGTTGATTTATTTTTACTGTTATTTTAGATGGATTAGTTTATTATCATTGCCTAGCCTGCTCTAAAGGTATTAATTTTGTATGAGTCTTTATCTATAAAAATAGTTTTACTATGTGCTGTGCTTGCAAATTTCCATATTATAATTGTATGTACTATAGTTTTATAATGGGTGTCACGGCGGCGCAGTGGGTAGTATGATCGCCTCACAGCAAGAAGGTCACTGGTTCGAGCCCTTGGCTGGGTTACTTGGCATTTCTGTGTGGAGTTTGCAAGTTCTCCTCGTTTTTGCGTGGGTTTCCTCCGGGTGCTCCGGTTTCCCCCACAAGTCCAAAGACATGTGATATAGGTGAATTGAATAAACTAAATTGGCCATGTATGAGTGTCAATGAGTGTGTATGAGTGTTTCCCAATGTTGGGTTGTGGCTGGAAGGGCATCCGCTGCGTAAAACATATGCTGGATAAGTTGGTGGTTCATTCCCCTGATTAATAAAGGGACTAATCCGAAAAGAAAATGAATGAATTATACCATTGGCATTGCCCACCCTGGCCTGCACATCCAATATTAAAGGGCACCTAGGTTACCCCTTTTTCCAGATTTAATATAAGTCTTTTGTGTCCCCAGAATGTGTCTGTAAAGTTTCAGCTCAAAACACCCATCAGACTATTTATTATAGCTTTCACTAGTTTGTGTTTTATAGCTCTCAACAGATTTTTGCTGTTTTTGTGAACTGGGCCTTTAAGGCTAGTCCTCCCCGCCCACCGTTCACACGTGCCTGTCAGCGTGCCTCAATCTCCGCCCTCGGCTGCCTCAGACAACTGACACAGACATAAAGGAAGCTGATCTCACATAACATTTGTGAGAAAAACTACAGTAAGACCTTTACCAATGATTATTTGATGCATTTGTTGTGTGGAGCTGCAGGATGAGTCACACACAATGTCGTTACAAAGTTCACGCACACACACAGACACACACACATAGCGCAGACACACACGCACATACATACAGCGCGCGCGTTTAGCTTTGCACTGTCTTTGCACGCAAAAGTGACAGGATACAGGTTAATATCCACTGCTGTATGGATATCTGTTACGTTAATGAACAAAATAAACCTGATTTAACGTCCACAAACCGGGATTGAAGCATCTTTTATTATTGTTCTGACACGCGGCTGTGTTGATGAAGTAAATCTCTGTAATTCATTACACACATGCACTGTTTTAAAACATTTTAAACTTGTCAAACTCACTCTTGATCACATTTGTTGATG
Source organism: Danio tinwini (assembly GCA_903798205.1). Classification (NCBI taxonomy): domain Eukaryota; kingdom Metazoa; phylum Chordata; class Actinopteri; order Cypriniformes; family Danionidae; genus Danio; species Danio tinwini. The sequence continues at coordinate 3,341,266 of CAIGQZ010001336.1, read as the reverse complement.
ATTGATGATCTTAGCAAACTGAACAGACCTTTTATTTACGGTTGATTTGCGCACGTCCTGTCTTGTGGATATGATTATACATGTTACTACGGAGACATGTTAATATGCGACTGTCAATCAATTTGGTGGGTGGGGGGACCGCACTCTTATGTCAAGTTGCCGTCGGTCTCAAAACCGCTCCAATTGGTCCACCAATTTTATGTTGTTAAATTGAAAAAAGGACTCGGTGTGTTTATATCACCCCAATATGACAGTCTATACACTATACCTACACATATGTCTGTCCAAACAGCTTGAAAAGCAGATTTTTCACCATAGGTGCCCTTTATTTTTAATTTGGGCTTTAAGTTTTAAAAATGACTTTAAAAGCCTAAAAATGGGCTTATTTTAATTAAAAACTAGTTTGCATATAGAAAAATCATACCGTTTGTTGCAAAATTATAGATTATAGTTATAGATAATTATGGTAGTGTTACTGCAAAACTACAGTGTGACATTTTACTTGCTTGTACTAGTAACTTTAATATTCATTTTTTATTATTTTTATTATGGGTGGCACGGTGGCACAGTGGGTAGTGCTGTCGCCTTACAGCACTAATGGTTCGAGCCCCGGCTAGGTCAGTTGGCATTTTTGTGTGGAGTTTGCATGTTCTCCTCGTGTTGACATGGGTTTTCTCCGGATGCTCCGGTTTCCCCCACAAGTCCAAACACAAATCCGATATAAATGCATCGCCTCCAAGTAAGTAATTATTTTTATTATGCAATTTTATGAGCTTGCATAAATCAAGTCAATTTCACTAATACTGTTACTGCAGGAGCTATGTATATATAAAACTATATGTATTTGGTGAGAGGAAATGGTAATACATTTTTTTTATTTAAAAATATCAAAATGTTGAATGAAAAACGCCAACCACATAAAGTTGTGTGGAAACTAATGACCACTTTGAAACACAGGCCCTTTGTTCATGGGTCATTTCAGGTTGTTCAGGACAGCTGTGATGCATCTTTATAATGACATGAGAAAATAGTTTGAATTTCATAGCTCTCCTAGACATGTTACTTCCACCTCGAGCTCTCAAACAGCCATCAAATCCTCTGCTTCTGCAGGTCTAGGGCTTCTGATCACAAAAGCAGGTATTTCTGTCTTTTAAAACAACACAACAGGTTCTGTGTGTGCTGTGTGGTGGCGAGTCTGAACTGGAACCACGTTTATTACAGTGGATGGGTGTTCTAGAGAAGTCTTGAATAATAACAGAACAAGAGAATTTCTCAAGCTTTAGGTATGTACAGTATGCTTGCGCAAATCTGCTTCTAGGAACAGCCCAATTTACCTCCAAAACAAAATTTGTTTCTAGGAAAAGTACAAAAAAAAACGCCCCTCTAAACAAGTCTGAGCTTGTCTGTGGCGGTGCAATAGAGTGTGTGGCTGGATTCAAAGATCTGTACAAACACTCGAGAAATCTGTCTGCCCCTCAAAATGAACAGCCTTGTGAAAATGAATTAAAAGTTTCATTACTTTTAGATCTGTTAATCTGATCTCACAATGTAGAGAATAGCCATATGACATTTAGTGCCCGTTGCGATCAGATTTATCCTCCGATGAAGTTCTGGCAGTGTTAGCTGCGATGAGCATCAATCCAAGAACCAATAGGAGCTCCGAATTTGATGATGCAATTCATGCGTTAATTCAAATGACCACGGGGAAATGTCAAAACTGTTTGTTCTTCTTGGTTTTATTATTGAGACACACTGTGTGCAAAATTGTCGCTACAGTTTGTTGTTATATTTGCTGTAAGGAATCATTTTAGAATGCGGGATAGTGAAATTGTCGCGGGTGGATGATGTCAAACTCCGGGAGAGTTTTCTTTTGAGTTTGGTGCATCTTCATTGTCGTTCAGTCTGTCTTTATGACAGCTGAGGTCATACAGTGTGACATGAGAGCCATGTTCATGCAGTCGGATCTCACAGTGTGAGCCAGCCTTTAGTAATAAGTGTAATTCCTGCAACCTGCTGGCCAACCACTAAGCATACAGTAGTTGCTTTAGGTTTAGGACAAAACGCGTGAGAGCGTGAGACCCATGATCCATGCATGAATGAAATATTGCACATTATGACAAGTTTTGCCTGCTACACAACTGCAAATGTGCTAGATATAATAGTCTTTCTTTGGGAATTGTAGTATTATAAAGTACTGTAAGGTGAATGACATGATCTAGTGGGTCTCAACAGAAATGAGACAGAATTGGGGTTTTACAATGAGTTATTTAAAACTACCAAAAATATCAGCAAAATCTGTGCAGTTAAAGTCTCTGTAGCTATCTTTAAACATTTTCGAGGAAATTATTAGCCCCCCTTTAATTTTTGTTTTCTTTTTTCAATATTTCCCAAATTATGTTTAACAGAGCAAGGAAATGTTCACAGTATGTCTGATAATATTTTTTCTTCTGGAAAAAGTCTCATTTGTTTTATTTTGGCTAGAATAAAAGCAGTTTTCAAATTTACATTTTAAGGACAAAATTATTAGCCCCTTGAGGCTAATTTTTTTCTTTTCGATAGAACAAACCATTGTATACATCGTTACTGTCATCATGGCAAAGATAAAATAAATCAGTTATTAGAGATGAGTTATTAAAACTATTATGTTTAGAAATGTGTTGAAAAGATCTGCTTTCTGTTAAACAAAAAACAGGGGAAAAAATAAACATGGGGGCTAATAATTCAGGGGGGCTAATAATTCTGACTTCAACTATATACTGTACATTACAAAAGAATTGTGTATTATGTCAACAAGCTGAAACAGAGCAAGCACACACACACACACACACACACACACACACTGACACACATTCATTGTCTTATTAATTCTTTTCACAGACATCTACACAACCACAAAGAAAAAAAGTTCAAACCTGCAGAACCCCACCTTACAGAACCACAAAAAAAAACTGAACAAATGCCAGGCCCACACAACTAGATACAACAATGTTGCAAAATGTATAGTGTCATCGATTTAGCAAAGCCGTTCCCTAATAAAGTATGTTAATCGATTGCATGTGTCAAGCTTTCCGTATGAGCAGCAGAACAACCTGCTTCCACATTCACACACTGAACTTCCACACCTGCTCAGTCTTGTGTGTCTTTTTACTTAATTATTTCCATCTCATTAGCAATGTGTATGTATGAGAAATCATACATCAGAAAAATATATATAGAAAATAGTACACAAACACAGTAAAATGAAATTTCCCAGGCGAGTCTTCTTATAAGCTAATGTAGGCTATATGATTAATGCTGTATTCATGTGCTAGAATTATCATTAATAGGAGTTTTCTAGTTGGAATTTGGCAATTCATTCATTCATTTTCTTTTTGGCTTAGTCCCTTTATTAATTTGGGGTCACCACAGCGGAATGAACTGCCAACTTATCCAGCATATGTTTTACACAGCAGATGCCTTTCCAGCTGCAACCCATCAATGGGAAACATTTATACACTCTCATTCACACACATACACTACGGACAATTTTAGAAATGCCAACTGTCCTAGCCAAGGCTCGAACCAGTGACCTTCTTGCTTTGAGGCAACATCGCTACCCACTGCGCCGCCTGTAAATTGGCCACTAAAGGGATATTTACTATTGAGAAACTATTAATTTTGATCATTGTGAGTTAGGCAATAAACTTGAAACTTGAATCATGGAATGAAGAGGGATTGCTGACTTATATTGTTGTTGAAGTGGTGCAAATTTATTTATATGAACAATCCCTTGCAGCATATTTTATGATTTTATGTTTGATACAGTGAGATAATCGCTTTATCAGCAAGCGTAAAAGTGCAGATTTGTGCAACCATATGTATGTAGGAGGTGAGAAATTTCCAGTTACACATGAGTGGAGCATTTTTCAATTCACTGTATCATTCAGCCGCATGAACGATATTTAAATGAATTATTCTGAAATGGTTTGAAGGGTTTACTCATTTTGAGAAACCATCATTTTAACTAAATAACCATTATCAAATAGATTCAAGAAGTACAATGCAGTAAAATCTTGTTTAAATAAGGGAAGTTTTCACATGTAGAAAAAAAAACTGATATGTTACACTTGTATATGTTAGGCACATTTATACAACAAACAATACAAGTGAATATGTATATAGTATGTATATTTTATTGAAACCATGAGGAAACGTAACTATTTTACTTCGTCAGGAAATTGCCTAATTCATACAAGATCATATGATTTTATTTATACAAAAGCATTCGATTTTTAAAAGGAGGCGTAGCCCCAAACCCAGCCCCTAAACCCAAATGAGCAATGAGCAAAAAAGCAACGAATTGCTGTGAAAATGCTTTGACTGATACATTATAAAAAAAAAACGTTCATGAACATTTTGTTTTTAATAAGGGATTTTGTAAGCAAATTATTCATTTTATTAAAACTGCCACATACTTTTTTGTTATTGAATTTTTTGAAGTTACAAATGAACCAAAATATTGTGTCATGCAAATTGTTTTGCTTGTTTACGATTTCCCCAAGTGCATGTTTTGCTGTGTTACATGTATTCAGATAGTTGCTTTTAAATTAGGGCTGCATCCACAATGGACCCTTTTCACAAGCCTGTAATGACACATTTAACGGTAATCATAAAATTAAATACTAATTAAACTTCATAATTAATTATTTAAATTAAAATAATCTTAATTAAAATTTAATATTAAAACATTTGTTTTAATAATAAAAGTTTTTAATATTTAGATTTTTAAAAACATATGAACGTTTATATGTATGTATGCATGCATTATATCATTTTTGCGCCTAATTACAAAAAAACGAAAGATCGATTATGCGAGGCATTTCTAATGCAGCATCTATTGGGCTGAGAGTAAATTTGATCTTATGCTCTCCTCTGGCTGCCGTCATCAGTCTCACACTATTTTTTACCTTTTTCTGAATGTCTTTATAATACCAAAGCAGAGTTTTTCTTTTATTATTTCAGCGTATAGGATGGTAAAAAAAATATTTGTTGTATTCTCCCAATAACTACGCTCTAAGTTGACCCAACTATGACAACGTCTGTTACAGAGAAACCCGGAAATGTAAAAAGGGTCAATAATCACATCGTAGGATGTGCAATATTGAGTCTCAATTATAGTTGACCAAGAGTCATTGCAAGGTGTATCCTAAATAGTATGAAAGTTTATCATCTGCCTGCATTTTAAGGCCTCTAACTGTGTGAGCATTTCAAAACAGTGTTTTTTACATCTGTTATGTGGAATATTTTGCAGAAGACTAGCTCTGCAACATGAAAGAGTGTGTCTAAGAAAGACAGTGTGTACACAAACAGTAATCACAGAAAATATGAGTCACCACCACTACACACACTCCCTTCTCTGTGTGTATGTGCATGTTGGTGCATGTGTGTGTGTGTAAACATGCTTTATGCATTCACTGATAAGGGGGAAATCTTATGACTGTAAACGATCCATGCCACAGTGGTTTTATGAGGTTCAGGCTAGTGTACATGCTTCCAGGTGTTTACTTTGTGTAATCCTCACTGCAGCGTCTGTAATCTGAGGTTTTTAGGGGTGTGGAAAGCACTATAAATCACAGACATCAAAGATTGATTCAGAGCTGATTCACCTCAGATGCCCTTCGTACACTTGGATAAATTCCCACATAGCAAAATATATCTGGCCCAGCTCTGGCCCACACAATTAGCTTTTGCTTGGCGAATTATACAATACATGACTGGACCAAGTCTGGCTTCCAAACAAAGGCCAAACATGAACCATATCTGGGACAAGTCTGGAAGACAAATTAACTGAGCCTGAACTGGGCCAGATATGTTGGTGTGTCACTACTGCAATGAAATTAATAAACCCATGAATCGTTGCGATTTAGGCATACTAGGGGGGGGGGGGGGGGGGGGGGCTTTTTCTCAAAGCTGATTGGTAAAATTTTATTTCTTTATTTGAAAATAATAAAAATTTATTTTAAATGTGGCTCAAGACAGGCCAAATGGTCCACATATCAAATATTAACATCTGGGCCAAATGCTACATTTTACATCTGGCCCAAGTATTCTGTGCTGCCTTAAAGACGGTGCCACCTCTGCCAAACCCGGGCCATCTTTGCCCCACATGCCGTATGCCAGTGCCGGATGAATGCCTGCTGGGTCAGATTTATGCCAAATCTGGGCCAGAATTCTTTGCTACCTGGGTTAGATTCATGATGATCAGCCGCACATTACAGTGTAAAGGGATAGTTCACCCAAAAATGAACTTTCTCTTATCATTTCCTAAACCTAATGTGGTTTCATGCACTTACAGGTTTCTTTTTCTGTTGTACACAAAAGAAGATATTTTGAAAAATGTATAAATAGTAACCATAACCATTTATTTCCATCACTTCCAACGTCTATGAAAGTCAATGGTTACAGGTTTACAACATTTTTCAAAATGTCTTATTTTGTGTTTAACATAAAAAATAAACTCACAAAGGGTTCTGACAAATGAAGCGTGAGTAATTGTCAGTTTTGGGTGAACTATTCCTTTAAAGAAACACTCCACTTTTTTTGGACATAGGCACATTTTTAACTCCCCTATAGTTAAACAGATAAGTTTTACCATTGTTGAATCCATTCAGCAGATCTCTGGGTCTGTTGGGAGCACTTTTAGCTTAGCTTAGCATAGATCATTGAATTGGATTAGACCAGCGTCTCGCTCAAAGATTTCAAAAAAGATTTCATTCATTTTCCTATTTAAAGCTTGACTTTTCGGTCATGTAATTATATTCAAGGCCAATATGGCTAGGAACTATACTCTTTTTCTAGTGTAATATTTAAGGAACTTTGCTGCCATACCATGGCTGTAGCAGGTGCAATGATATTTGCTGCATCCCTATTCACATACTATCCATCCTAAATAGTATTTGAAAATAGAATTAGTATGTCCTAAATCGTAGTATATTGAAAAAAGAGTGCCAAAGATTCCTGTATGGTTTACCATTTCTGGTCAAAATTTTAAGTGTACAATCGTCCATACTCTAACCGCTGATATTGCCCACAGTACTTTGCACATTGGATGTGACTTTGATTAGAACTACAAAAGCGGATGAAAAGTGTAAATAAACTACAAACATGGTGGACGTACGAGACCAGCCATCAAGAAGAGAGGCTTCAGCAAAGATATTTGTATGACTGTTAATTAATATCTAGCCCACTGGAAAATATTTAAATCACATTTTCTGTTATATTTCATCTGCAATAACAATACTGAACTTATATACAGACATGTTTGGACATTAACATCTGAATCCAGAATTATCCAAAGACCTGAGGAGATTTCATGGGATGGGAAATTATCCTGCTGCTGCTGCTCCAATAAGGTAGGAAATTAAAAACTATGACAGAAATGTGAATGATGTGTAGATGATGGCAGGGCTCATTACTAAGCAACACAACGATCTGTTAACGAGGAAGTAGTATGTCCCAAAGCTTGCTTACTTTTCTGTTACACACTCAAAAGTATATATTTTTCCTTCACAAAAAAAGTACATACTTTTAGGGCATAGTATAAGTATGCAAATCAGGATGCAGCATTTGTCATTTTAGGGTGGATTATCTCTTTGAGCTATAACCTGAATTAAAAGTGCCATTTACATTACAAAACTAATGTTTGCATTATATGCATGCATGTATGAATATACAGTATGTACAAACAATGCTGGCATAATCATTCACTGAAAATCATTTGATCCTTTAATGGAATCCTTTGTCCTAGGGCTTTTTTTCCCCCAAGAATTTGACAATTGGTCAGACTAACTATTTTTATTTGTTCTGCCTAAAAAAGTCAGGGCTATTTTACATTTCTCCACCACTTCATTTATTTATTTTCTTTTCGGCTTAGTCCCTTTATTAATCTGGAGTCGCCACAGCGGAATGAATCGCCAACATATCCAGCATATGTTTTAGGCAGCGGATGCCCTTCCAGCAACAACCCATCACTGGGAAACATCCACACTCATTCACACACACACACTCATACACTACGGTAAATTTTAGCATACCCAATTCACCTGTACCACATGTCTTTGGAAATGCCAACTGATCCAGCCGAGGCTCGAACCAGCGACCTTCTTTTCTCAACCACTTTTCTGAAGTTAAAACATTTGTAGAGTGTTGCCTTAAAGTGAACATGTCTGAAAACATGGCCTATTATTTTGTTATTTTGCCTAATTTTATATTTTCTGCTCTATTCATTTGTAAAGACCTTTGAAGTTCGGTCAAAACGGTAAATGATGTGGCATGACCAAACTGGAGCTTTTTGGAGCCATGGATCAAAGGTATAGATTGTTATAAAAAATGCAAGGCTTATAAGTGGAAGAACAGATTTGCCAAATGGAAATAGACTGAAGCCTGATGATCCAGCAGGACAATCACCCTGAAGAGCACATCCATGTCCACTGAGGTTTTGTTCAGGGATTATTGTGTAATGTTTCTTAATAGCCTGTTTAGTCTCCAGATCTGAATCTCAGAAAAAATATGGACATTTAATATCTCTTGTTTTAATACACTATGAACAGCAGCTACGCTAATTGTTTTTTTTTTGTTCTCCATTTCCGCCTGAGGATACTCGTCCCAAGGCCTCTAGAGATTTTGCAGCGCCATTGATGTGCTCCAAGACCTGTGAAGAGAAAATGCCAACCATCAAGGACTTCAAGGACAACACATATGAAGAGATGATGCCAACCATAGAGGACTTCTAGAGGTCTCCATAATCTTAGACCAGGCTGTATCCTGAGCAGATGCTGTGGTGGACATGGAGGAGTGGAGAGCATGAGACTGATTCCTGAAAGACCACAGTGACAGACGAGTCTCCGCATTGATCCTGTCGACCAGCCTGAACACCCGCCAATGACCTACTCACACCTTCAGCTTCTCCACGATGGACGCCCAGCATTCTTCAGCCTCCGGCACCTAGACTGCAGCCCTTCACAAGAAGTTTGGCCAGAGGAGAAATGGTCGTGCCCAAATGAGCCTGGTTTCTGAAGTTTTTTGTTCCTTCACTTTCGTCACTTGGTGAAGTTTGGTCCTCGCCACTAGCTTACTTTGTTCAGGACTTTTGGAGCTGTGCATCGATGGATTTGCTCTTCTGTGTTTGGACTTTCAGCAGTGAAATTTAAACCACACTGAACTGAACTAAACTGAAGTTAAACTTTAAAAACTGAATTGACAGTTTAAATTTACTAAAACTTCCATGTTAAGCTGCTTTGACACAATCTACATTGCAAAAGCGCTATAGAAATAAAGATGAATTGAAATTGTGGAGTCAGAGTGGTACATAGACACTGCTGCCATAGCATAAGCTCCGCCCATTGATTGCCATTCAGTCTCTTTGACATGTTCAGTTTTACCAGCTTATTTGAATCTCTGACTTCATAAAAAGGATTTCATTATCAGATAGCCAAGATGCTTTTTTTTAACGACAGCAGTTATATTGAAAATGTAAGTAAATAATAATGGCGACACAGTGGTAGCACTGTCACCTCACAGCAAGAAGGTCGCTGGTTCGAGTCCCGGCAGGGTCAGTTGGCATTTTTGCGTGTAGTTTGCATGTTCTCCTCGTATTGGAGTGGGTTTCCTCTGGGTGCTCCGGTTTCTCCCCACAGTCCAAAGACATGTGGCACAGTGCATGAGTGTATGTCCTGGTCCTCCAGATTGGGGGTTGACAGTTGGACTAACAATCCACCTCATAAAAACTAAAAGTGACGAAACATCAATATGGTGCGGCTAAATATCAACTTCGATATAAATGGCCCTGGGATTAAGTAAATAATAATTGCATAAAGTTTGTCTGTAAATAATGTTTTATATGGTTAATGCTGTCAAAATGATTACTCATGCAATAGAGTGCATCTGTTAATACGGTTTACTATGCAATGAGATTAGCCAATCCAAACCAAGGCATTTAAAATCAGATTTTTTTCAGAGGGTCAGGATTTTTGAATATATTCAATTTATTTGTATAGCGCCTATACAAAGGGCTGTAAAATATAGGCCCGTATGTTTTTGTTTTGTGTGAGAAAAAAAGTTTTAACCTTAATGAACCTCATTAAGTGAAGTTTATTTATAAACTAATTTCGAGAGGATCACGTGATTATGATTGAACACGGCTGGTCATGCATTAACCATGTATGACCAACCAATCAGACGATTTCTAACCCACTATAAAGAGCCAGGGTTTCTTACTACAGTCATCTTCGTTTAAAGAATCCCCCCTTCCACCCCTACTCCTCCTCTTTTCCTTGTATAGGGCGGCACGGTGGCCCAGTGATTAGCACTACGGCCTCACAGCAAGAACGTCACCGGTTCAAGTCCTTTAACAGACTGGCTGTCATTTCTGTGTGAAGTTAGCATGTTCTTCCCGTGCTTGCGTGGGTTTCCCCCGGGTTCTCGGGTTTCCTCCCACGTTCCAAAAACATGCACTACAAGTTAATTAAACAATCTAAATTTAGCACTAGTCAAACTTTTATCCATCAGCATATTTCTCTGTAGCAATTATTTTCTTCATCAACTCTTACAAAAGGGGGTAGTTCTCGAGATCTACCCGAGCTCAAAGCTCCCCTCTCGCCCTGCAAACGGGAGGGAGCCCAGGGCTCAAGGACCTTTTGAGCTCAGGGCTCTCTCCCGGGACAGCATGCCAAACTTGCTTATAATCAATCATCAGCTAAGTGTGAACTCTTGAAAATAATTTTAAAAACATGTCATGACCCCTTTATTTGATGTTGAAGAAAGAAAAACATTTCATTATTTAAAAATATAAAAATATATATTTAGATTTTTATTTAAATATTTTTATGTTTATTGATGGTTCATTAAGATGCAACTTTTTTTTCCACACAAAACATATATGAACCACATAAACAAACGCTTCCTTCCTCAGTTGAAGTGAGAAGGGGGTATGTTTATATACTTCCCCAGAAATAGCGCCAACTACAACTCACCAATCATCACACAGAACAACACACCAACAACCAATCACCATCTTGCTGCCCGGACTGACTCTCCAAGTGGGTGGAGTCTAAATAGTGGGCGTGATACTATTCGCTCTTTTCTGATTCGCCCGCTGACAGCTGATGACGACACGCAGCGTGTTTGATTTGTTTTGAAATGGGAAGTTTGCAGTTTGCAGCGCTTTCTCTGCAGCTGAGCGTCCGCTACAGACAAACAAGCTGCTGCCTTACATGAAGACAAGGCGGGAAAAGGCATTTTCAAGCTGAATTTGACGGATCTGTTCGCGGGAGGGATATGGACGTTATTCCCATGTGCAGTATATTCCAGGAGCTGCAGAGTGTGCTTGACACGGGATACCTGTCCGCTTTACCGTCTCTGGAGGAGTACTGGCAACAGGTAGCCTACCTAACTACCTCTATTATATGTTTGATCAAAGCATTTGAAAGAAAACCAATATACGACATACAGGATATGGTTGTATTTTATTATATTGTGTTTCAGTATACTAAATTTCCCCTAGAGTGTATTACAAATTGTTGAAATATTTTAATTTAGCGGGAAAAAACGTTTAATATTTACATTCATATTTTAGTTGCTAGAATAATCGAAAAGAGAAAGAGTTTTAAAATGAAAACATTTATTTTAGGAATAAGTCTGTGCATTTATTTTTTATTTACTAAAAATGCAGCATTAAAAAAGTGAAATAACTCTACAAACTTAATTTTACATCTATTTTTTGTCACATGATCCTTCAGAAGTCGTAATATCATTTGATGTTCAAAGAAAGTTAATTTGACTGCATTTATTTAAAATGTTGTATGTAAAAAATACAGCATCAAAATACACTGGAAAAAATGATTCAAAGATGATTTCTTGGATTTACAATTTTTTTAAGTTAAGTGGTTGTAAACATTTTATTTGGGCTGAATTTAAACAAAGTTGAACATTACTAAATTTAATTTGTTTAAAGTCAGTCCATATAAACTGTTTCCAACAATTTAGCAGATTTTTTTTTTGTCAGTGTAGTTAAATAATTCTGCAAAGCTGAATTTTACATCTACTATGTTTTTAGTGTCGCAGGATTCTTTAGAAGTTGTTAAATGTTGGTTTGAGATAAAGTTTTATGTTCTCACATTCACACTTCTTAATAATATAACTTTACAAAAATGTTCTCTGCTAATTCTAAATAGTGAAATCATATTAGCAGCCTATGACTATCAAAGTACATTGTACACAGTCAATTAAATATTGCAAATGTTGTTTTAAGTCACACTTACATGCGATTTCAGACTGAATATTCAAAGTAGCATGGTAAACAATATATGGACCGTTGTCACTGAACGAATGGGTGAATATAAAACCAACTTTACCGCAATGTTGGTTTGATGCTCAATAATCCTTTCTTATGTAGGAATGATGTAGGAAACAATTATGGTAGAGCACTTAGAAACTAATAATTTTTTGTAAGATGTTCAAAATATTTACGATAAATTCACTCTGATCTTTCTGAGTAAGAGTATTTCGTTTTCTCGTTGACCCCAAACCTTTGAATTCCAGTCTTCATGTAGGTGACAATGAATGTATAATTTTTTGGAACTTGACACAGTCCATACACTAACAAGAAAACATCTGACGTCCTGCTAAACCTCAAATTGTGTGTTTTACAGAATAAACTAAAAGCTTTAGAACACTATGAATGAGCATAAATGATAACAGGGCTTTATTTTTAAGATTTTTACTTTCATTTTAGAATTTATCATTCAGACATTTGCCCTAACACAATGTCATTGATCTTCAATTCATTTCAATTTTACATCGCAAATAATCATTGTTCCAAATAATAATTGTTCCAAAGCACCTTTACAAAAAAAAGAAAAAAAAAAAACATGTATTACATTTAAAGACATAAGCAGAAAATGCATGTAACGTGTTATCAGCTACTTGTCTGTGTCACTTATGTGCCCTTTTTCTCTCACACAGACTTGTCTTGAGCTTGAGCGCTATCTGCAGAACGAGCCCTATGTCTCTGCAGCAGATCTGAGGTCTGTGTGTGAGTCTGACGATCTGTGGAGCCAGTTTGTGCGGTGCTGTGGGACGGAAGCAAACCTGTCCCCACCGGGAGCCTCCATCCCCAATCGGGATGAGATCGCAGCTTCCTCCCATTCATCATTCGGCAGCTGTGAGAAGATCGTCGCATCTGCTGATGTTCGCACACACCCACTGGGCCACAACGCATCTGAGCAGCAGTGTGTAATTGCACACACACCACCCTCCTCGCCCTCACTGGTGAAAGAAGATGCAGACGGACCAAGAGTGGAAGAGGTCAGAGGTGAAGGGTCACCTGAAGGACGAAGGAGAGCTCATCGATGCTACTTTAACGGTTGCAGGAAGGTTTACACAAAGAGCTCTCACCTGAAAGCACATCAGCGCACACACACCGGTAAGCAGTTTCTATGTGAGGGTGTATAATCCTACCTGTATTTTGACTTACTGTTGCCATAACAGCTTCCTCAGCTTTGGGAAACAGAAGTTCTCTCGTTCAGATCAAGCTGAATGTCACACTGATGAATATGCTGTACAAAGCATTTAAAAACACACAGACATGATCAGAATTTTGCTGAGAACAGCACAGAGTCTGTTGCATTCCTTTATTTGTCTAATAAAGTTAGGGCTGCACGATATTGGAAAAATCCAACATTGCAATGATTTTTTTTTCTGCCATATATATTGTGATATGCATATAATTTCACTATATGGCTTAAATAACTATTTTGAAAAATATATAATTTTAGATTCATTGAGATGATTCTGTTTGGGAGTGTATCTGCACAAATTATAATAAAACATAAATAAATTCATCAAAGAAAAAGATACAAATTAAATAAACAGCATTTTATTGAACTGTATTCAGGTATACCTGACAAAAGTTTTGCCGCCTATCCGAGTTTTAGGAACAAGAAATAATGACTTGACTTCTAGTTATTCATTTGGTATCAGAAGTGGCTTATATGAAAGGCAAAAGCCTCTACATTACACTTATTTTATCAAAATAAAATATGATCATGTCTTGATTTTTAATGATTTAAGTAGGACAGTAAGGTCTGACTTTGCTTAGTGAAGAAACAATGCATAGACTTTATATAAACAATTCAATAAAATTAATCATCATTCACTTTTCAAAGTTACAAAATGTACAATTTCTTATACCAGAACGCCTCATACAGTCACAGCCCTCAAAACACTTGCGAAAAGATCAATTGTGCATGCATGCATCTGTTTGATGTGCTATAAGGGATAGTTTACCCAGAAAATAATAATTGCTGTTAATTTACTTGAGTTCAGTCTATTCAAAATGTAAGTGAAATTCGTATGTAGAAGATTTTGTATGTAAATCCGTTATATTTATAAAATGCAAGTCAACCGCTACCTGCACTTTAAGAATAAAAGAATTAAATAAATTCAAAACAAAAAGAATTCTCATTAATTAGTGCATCAATTAAGTAAAAAGTATCATTTTTAATTAATTGTTTACACTTTTGCTCACAAATTTCTTTAGCAGCAGTTTCATAACCCTTCAATTCACCGTTTGTTTACATCATGCAATAAACAGAAATGCAATTCTATTATTTTCCATCTACTAAAGTGTTTCTTTGGACATTTATTTCAGCCTTTACACAGTTAAAACATCACAAAATGAGCAAATGCATAAACTGATAAAATGCATGCTTAGAATGCAGTGTAACTCGCTTCGGATAAAATGTTCTGCTAAGCCAGAATTCATTAATGTCAAATGCAAAAGTGAATTAGGTGCATTTCCATCAAGCTGTTAGAGCGGCTGACTAGTATTGGTAACCTAGCAAGCAACAGAAAACAAGGCAAACATGATGGAGACAGCTGATCATGTTGCACTATTTTTTTTCATTACACTTAAATACCTCCTTTGCACAATATCTTCTACAATATTGTTCTGTCTTATGTAAAAGTACTTGTATAGCCTATCTTAGGCTATGTGCATAGTTTAAGTATGTATATTAAAATCAATAGTATAGTTAGATTACTGCTCTGCTATGCTAGTATGTATAGGTTAAACTTTAAAGTAGATCTTACGCCTAGTGTTGTGTTCATATTTATGGTTATATTTATTTATGTAGCACTGTGGTCCTGCGAGACAAAACGTTTCATTCCACTATACGTCCACACATAGCGGAATGACAATAAACCCAATTGGTCATGCAGGTGTAGTATTCACTTCTTCAGAGTTTTAGTAAATGCGTTTCCCATTATTTGCGTTAACCCTTTTTTGTCCAAACCCACCTTAAATAAGTGTAAAAACTTTTCTGTGAAGGGATTTTTTTATTCAGAATTTGGCATTTCTATCATTAGTTTCTCATGCAATACTTCAAAATGCGTATTAACACAGGGTGATAGAAACCCAGCTACAGTTTCAGTGCATTCATCCACAGTATGTGTTCATTCCCATGTGGCTTTGCTGTTGCTGACATGGCATTAAACAAAACTAGTAGGGGATGATGAGGATGAGAGCATTTGATTGGTCAGGATATCCCATGAGAAACTGAAGTATCAGGTGACAGCATTAAAACCTTTGATGCGTTTTGGCAGAAAGCACAAGTTTTTAAAGCTTATAAGGGTTGTCAAAATGTATGGTTTCTGTGGTGTGTGGTGATGCAGAAGTGGATGATTTGGTATCATTTTAGTAACAGGCCATAACCGATTATGATGTACTGATGGTTTTCTGACATTCCCATGTGGCTTTGCTGTTGCATCACTCTTGAGTATTTAGCAAGCAGACCTCCTCCTCTAGAGGCAAATGTTTGAAGAGTGTGTGTGTACATGTGGTTTGGTGACTCCCTGCATTCTTCAAATGCTCATTCTTCATGTTGCTGTCATGTGCTGGAGGTGCAAAGATTAACCCTATTTTCCACACTTCTCATCTTACATGCAATTTAAAGAATAATCCTGACTACTATTCTGAATTTTCTAAGAATTAATACAGTTAGATCACATCAAAAGACACAGAATAGAGATAGGCTTACGGGTATGAATATTGCAACATTTTTTTCTAGTCAAATCTTTTTTTTCTGTCATATTCAGTGCGTTCAACTTTTACAACCAATCTCTTCACGTTTATAATTAATAAATGATTAATATTCACAATGATAGATAATTTGCTTTGTTGATATTGTATTGTGGGCAGAGCTACGTAGTACAACATAATGAGGAAAAAATACTATTAAATAAATAAAAAATAATAAATCCACATCACCTTTTAAAATTATTGTTGAACTATTTAACTTGTAAACTATTTTATTTATGCACTTTAATTTAAACAACTTTAGTTTTATGCAGCATTAAAGCAATTGTATGTCATTGCATTATTAAACTTATTTATTAATTGTATTAATATTTATTAATTGATTCAGTGACCCAGTCATGAAGACAGTCTTGTCCCCATTTGAATGAATTGTTTGAACAAAAGACTCACTGAATCTCTGCTGGCAGTTTTAGTTAGACATTAAAATTAAAAGTTTAAACATAATAATTTTACATTGAAACATTTCCTAGCGATATTTATGCAACTGTAAATTAAATGATGCTGGCTGCATTAAAAGTATGGGTTGTTTATAGTGATTTCAAATGTAATAGCCACATACTGTGCTGTTATTTCATTAATACTGATTGTTAAAATTTGGCATAAAAAAGTTACGCATACCTAGAAAAGAATATCTTTGTATAGCTAAAAAATGCTCCAGAAATCAATTTATGGTCATGAACATTGACTAACAAATTGAATATGAATAATTTGAATGTATTTGGTTGAGGCCTGCTCAGTCACAGTACAAGCACAAAACAAACTCAAAACATCATCTAAATCTTATTGTCAATATATGCTTTGGTAAATTATACATATGGCTTGCAAAGTATTAAATTTAGTTCCTTGAAGTTTTGTTTATTATTGTTGTTGTTGTTATATTATTATTATTATTATTATTATTATTATTATTATTATTATTAGCCCCCCTGTTTATTTTTTTCCCAATTTCTGTTTAATGGAGAGCAGATTTTTTTCAACACATTTCTAAACATAATAGTTTTAATAACTCATCTCTAATAACTGATTTATTTTATCTTTGCCATGATGACAGTAAATAATATTTGGCTAGATATTTTTCAAGACACTTCTATACAGCTTAAAGTGACATTTAAAGGCTTAACTAGGTTAATTAGGTTAACTAGGCAGGTTAGGGTTATTAGGCAAGTTATTGTAACGATGGTTTGCTCTGTAGACTATCGAGAAAAAAAAATAGCTTAAAGGGGCTGATAATATTGACCTTTAAAATGGTTTTTGTTTTTTAAATAAAAACTGCTTTTATTCTAGCCGAAATAAAACAAATAAGAGTTTCTCCAGAAGAAAAAAATATTATCAAACATACTGTGAAACTTCTTTGCTCTGTTAAACATAATTTGGGAAATATTTAAAAAAGCAAAAAAAATTCAAAGGGGGGCTAATAATTCTGACTTCAATTTGTGCATGAAGGTGGGAATCGAACTCGGGTCACTATGAACCATGTGTTGACGCACTAACCTCTACGCCATTGGCACTGACCTCCTTCAAGTTTTAAATAAAAATAATCAGCAACACTGTCTTTCTCACCGGTGCCATTATTTGTTCTGCTCTGTTATGCTTATTTGTTATGCCGTTATTTGTTATGCTCATTATTTATGCTCTCAACAGCAAAAATAATGCATTTTTTACCCCAAGTAAAATACAAAACAGTAAGTATAGCTTTGTGTTTGTTCTCCTCTGCAGGTGAAAAGCCGTATAGGTGTTCTTGGGACGGCTGCGAGTGGCGCTTTGCTCGAAGTGATGAACTGACGAGGCACTTCAGAAAACACACTGGAGCAAAACCCTTCAAATGCAGCCACTGTGACAGGTGTGTGTGAGTGTGTGTGTGAGTGTGTGTGTGAGTGTGTGTGTGAGTG
>CAIGQZ010001336.1:3267937-3320529 GCA_903798205.1 Danio tinwini | reverse complement strand
ATATATGGGCTGCATGATATTGCAATATTTTATTTTTCTGCGATTAAATATACAGTTTCAAAGGATGGTTTTCTGGGAGTCTAACAGTATTCAGGTACAGAAATTGAATAATCCCAATGCAAAAAAAAATATGTCTTGTTTAAGTAAAATATCTAACAATTCTTAGATCAAGTGAAAATACTGTTTCGTTTTCACCTTCAAAAGAAATGTCAAAATTAATTTTTTTTCTAAATACAAGCTAAATTATCTGACAATGTGGTAAGTAAAATAGTCTTGTTTCCTCTTTGAAATGTAGATATTTTGACATGAAACAAGAATAAAAAAATACTAGGTAAGATTTTTTTGTTGTTGCCACAAATCAATCTGTATCAATTCTGTATAAAAATATATTAAATAAATATTTGTTACATATAACATCATGATCCAAACATCATAATGTTTTGTGCCCAAATGTTCTAAACTTTCTTGAAATGCTCAGTCACAGGCCTTAAAGACACATGCAAATGATAAACTACAAATCACATGTGTTCTGTGGCTCCTGCTCGACTATAATTTTGACTTAACATTAAATATCTTGCGATGTGCACATTGCGAAATCAATGCTGAAACGATATCTTGTGCAGCCCTAATATATATTTATTAGGGCTGCATGATATTGGAAAAATCTGATATTGCAATATTTGTGTTCTGCAATTAGCATTGCGATATGCATACATTTTCACAAGATGATTTAAATAGCTCTATATGATTTTCTGGGGATTCTAACAGTATTTAGCTTTGACTTGTTTTTAGTCCAAATATCTAAAAAATCTTACTTCAAGTACCAATATTGTTTTGTTTTTAACTTCAGAAGAAAAAGGTCAAAATGAAGAGTTTTTCCTTAAAAGGAGTAAAATGATCTGCCAGTGGGGTAAGTAAAACAATCTTGTTTCGCTTTGAAATGTAGATATTTGGACTAGAAACAAGAGAAAAATTCTAAGTGAGAAAATTTTGCATAAATCATATAGATTCCGTATAAATACAGTAATTAACAACAGTTCTGTAGCTCCTGGTCAACTATAAATCAGACTCAAATTTGGAGATCTTGCAATATGACTATTGAAGACATTGACTATTGCACATTGTGATTTCTATGCTGAAACGATATATTGTGCAGCCCTATATGCACCATATACAGTTGAAGTCAGAATTATTAGCCCCCCTGTTTATTTTTTTCCCTAATGTCTGTTTATTAGACAGAACATTTTTTCAACACATTTCTAAGCATAATAGTTTTAGTAACTCATCTCTAATAACTGATTTATTTTATCTTTGCCATGATGACAGTAAATAATATTTGACTAGATATTTTTCAAGACACTTCTATACAGCTTAAAGTGACATTTAAAGGTTTAACTAGGTAAATTTGGTTAACTAGGTAGGTTAAGGTAATTAGGCAAGTTAGTGTATAATGATGGTTTGTTCTGTAGACAATCGCAAAAAAAATGCTTAAAGGGGCTGATAATTCTGATCTTAAAATTATGTTTAAAAATTAAAAACTGCTTTTGTTCTAGCCGAAATAAAACAAATAAGACTTTTTCTAAAAGAAAAAACATTATCAAACATACTGTGAACATTTTCTTGCTGTATTAAACATCATTTGGGAAATATATAAAAAAAAAAAAAAAGGAGGGAGTGCTAATAATTCTGACTTCAACTGTATATGTGTGTACATTAACTGCACCAAAGGCCTTACAATGTGTGCACTGGATTTACTAGGCATAGATGTGATTAAAATGTTAATATTTTTTTATTCTTTAAAGGTTTGATAACATTCCATCCAAGTTTCAAATATATTGTCATTAAATGTTTTTTCAGATATTGATTTCTTATGTGTTGTCTAATAATAACATGTTTTTTATTTTTGACTTCTTATCATTTGTACTGCTTGAAATTACATTTTTTTGTATTTTACAATTAGAAGAAATTGCATCAGTGGTTTGCAGAATAAAACAAAAATGACATTTTATTGAAGCTCATAACTATAAATGGCAAAACTGAGATTTTTCGGGCTTAACACACATAATACAGCTTTGTATTATACACATTTTAACATAAAGCTGCATTAACAAACTGAAAATCTCTGTTTTACTGCACAGCTGGTGTGTTTTTGTTCAGAGCAGCTACTGTATGTGTCCAGGCAGTTTTCTAAGAATTTCTTTTAGATTAATTAAGGTGTTTATTACATTTATTGGCTACGTGCAGCATTTGTGCTGAAATTAGAAGCAATAAACTTTTAATTTAGCATGAATGCACTAAAGTAATCAGTATCATTAGTTCAATTTTATCAAAGAGCCATTGGATGAAACTGGATTTCTGATGGCCATTGATTACTGTTTAGTGTCATAAAGATTGGATTGACTGAACGGTTTCTTTGAATGGTTGTCATATAAAAACAGGACACAGATTTGGTACTGTGTAGTACACTATATTTTTGTGGTCTGAAAAACATGCATGAGGAAATTTGCTGGCGGTTTTTTTGACATGATGTTGGCAGGAGAAGCTGATGAACTCCAGCATTTGCTGTCCAGATGTTTAAAGGCCTGCAGGTGCTACAGTGTCAACACAATATCAATGCTGTTTAGAGCAGACTGGAATTTTGCTTCATCTTTAAGGGGATTTGAACTCCTGTTATATCCTTTTAAACAACATTTGTGTTTTATTATATTGAAGAATACTTTAGTTTGTCATTTGAACGGTTTGAAAATTGAGTTTTTTTTAGAGACCACAGATTTTGACTTTTGTAACCAGTGAAATGTTTTAATAAAATTAAGAGACTACTTGAAAATTCTCAGTTGCTCTGGATTACTAGATGTATTAGGTTGGGTTTGGGTTAAATGTTTTGTTTTTAAAAGAATCAGATCAAATTACTTCCATAACAAATGTTTTCATTCAGAGTGTTACGATCTTCTTAGGTCTAGGGATATGACCGTAACAGAAAATAAATGTTTGGTGATGGGTGATGTGCAACAGCTGGAAAAAAAAAAAAAAAGATAGATCTCATCTGCCCAAACAGAATGACTAGAGACTTAAACAAGGTCAAATAAAGAAAGAGAATTTTATTTACATCAAAATAAAATGAAAAAAAGGGTAATAGAAGGGGGCAAGGCCAAAACAACAAACAAAAAGCAAGCCAACTCCTAATATAATAGCTTACTAATCTGGGGGGAAAAAAAAAAAAAAAAAAAAAAAAAAAAAAAAAGTACATTACCTAAACTAACTCCCTTTACTAACATAAACAGGAGAAAACTGGCACCCACCTTCCTACTTAACCCTCAAAATAAAGAGAAGCAAACAAAACCAGACTCACTTCTCTTTGAGTGAACAATTAGATGTTAACAAAGTCACTGAAAGTAGAATTCTGATTTCAACAGCTTTAACACACAACAGCTATTTAAGGTAACTCAAATCTTTAAAACTCTAGCCAGCCACAGGTCTGTAATGTGGAGAAGAGCTCAGCCGCTCCACAATCTAGCCACCACGAACAACTGGTTTGAAGTGCAGCTCAGCTTAAATACTCCCTCTCCTCTCCCAACAGCCAATCACTGGAAAGATCCAATGATCACTTCCAGGTGGACACAGTTACCTGCAGAGAGAGACACAGAGAGAGAAAAAAACACAAAAGCACATTCCACACACCGAAAGATACATCTCAGGACTTAACAAGGGTTATTCTACCCTATATTAGTTTCTTAACCCTTCTGACTTTAAAACATTGATATTCTGTTGTCTAAAAGATATAGGTATAAATGTTTAAAAACATGGCATCTTTTTATTGTTATATTCAAATTGAATATTCTCCAATTGAAAACATAGCTATTTTAAATTAGGAAGAAATGTTATTTACAAAATAAAACATTAATTTACTCAAACTAAAACTAGAGCAACAAATAAAGTGGTCTCTTACTTTTTACATAGCTTTATATATATATAATATAACAGGTGCATTTTGTTTGTTTGCTCTTTATTTGTTAAAAGCAGATCTATATTAAAGCAACAATATATTGTCACTTTTTAAATCTTTGTAAATCCATTTTATACCAAAATAAAAATGATTGATTTTTATAAAACATCGTTTTGTGTGTTATTTATTCATTCATTCATTTATTGTCCTTCAGCTTAGTCCAATGGTATGGAAACATATGGCTCGCAAGCCACATGTGGCTCTGACCAGAAATATGTGGCTCTCCAGCTGTGTCTCTTTAATAATATTTAACAGTTTAAAAAAATTGTAACTGTCAGTAGAAATAAGTTTTCCTATCGAAAAATAAAATTACAATTTACAAAAAGATGTTTCGACCAATGCACGTGTGCAGCGCTGTGGATTAACTTGAATCGCAACACCAGTAAATGGCAAATAACTTTCATTTGTATGTTTGTATGTTAACCATGTTTGCGTGTGATTACCATAGAGACATAAGCTGTTTGTCCTTTATTTTCTAATTAACAGTAAAGTAGGATTTTTGTTCTTTAACCCTGTATGACCTGACGTATCAAAAATAGGCAGACAATTCTAGTTTTTGGGAACTGAGATGTTTATTAAACCATCTAGCAAAATCTCCAAAAAAATTGCCATATACTTTTTTTATATTTAGTTTGTATCACATTTGATTCATTAGGCGTTTGTGCAACTTTTTGCTCAAAACAATGTTAATTTATATTACAAAAAAAATTGCCCTTATTTTGACAACAGAGAACAGTTCAGGCATTGCTCTTTGCTGACTTCTTTCTGACTGTGTCCTGTGTTTGTGTAGTTAGGACTTTTACTTCTGTGCTTGTCTGGACTACACTTTCTTCTAAATAACCTTCTTCATCACTGCTGTCTGAATGACCATCATCATGCATGACCTGAGGAGTCCATTCCTCCTCATTTTCCCTTAACTGCCCTATGCCACTTCAATTGCCATCCACTATTATAGTGATGACATTTTCAAGACACTTTATTTATCTTCTTCCTTTATTCTTTTTGACATAAAAAAATGCACATAAATGGATCAATATAGTACACTGATTATGAATTATTGTAGAAAAATACTTTATTTTAAGATGGCATTAATTCGATTAAATAAATAACCCAAATACTCTGTGTTTTTACTGTAGTGGGTATGATATAAATTACATTACAAAACTGTTACATGTTGTTCGGGAATAAAGCCCCTTTTATACCTGTTGCACCAAATTTGATATATGCAATTTCAACATATTCTTTGTAACATAAGGAATTAATCTTTAACTAATTATGCTTCGTTACAATCAAGAACATCTTAATTTAATAAAATTATTAACAATAAAAATGTAATTCTTACTATAAAAACTTGTAATTAGGAAAATACTTTCCAGCCAAAATCATGAGTAATTCAATGAGAACAACAATATTCTAATTTTGTAGAAATGTTATATTCATAAATGCAAGTGCCTTAAAACAAAACCACTGTTTTTAGTTTTCCAAAAGGAATTTTGGTTATACTGTAAATCTTTAAAGTTGTGGAAGGAGACCCGGTGTAAATGTTTTTTTTTTTCTTGTTTTTTTTGTCTATTCTATGGTTTGTGTATTTATTTTGTATTATTATTTTATTGATTTGATTATTATTTGCGCTCTGTTCTATAAATGTAGATGAAAGTTGTTATTTGAATTTTGCCTTATTGTAATTGTGTTATAATGCAATAAAAAAAATAAAAAATGAGAACAGCCATATTGAAAAGGTAAGAAAATGCCCTTCCACTGCCTGCAGTGTCATGAAAATCCACAAGAGGGCAGAATATTAGCAAGTTGATAATAGGTCTTAGAAACTTATGCATCAAATATGATACGCGTAGCTTTATAGGGTCAAATCTAGCCACAATTAAAAGGTTGCTGCATACTTTATTTTGAATTATTTGAAGTAACTTATTTTTATAATAGTTATTATATATTGTGTGCTGCTTTTCAGAAAAAAAAAGTAAATTGTGCTTTCTTCAGTCATGGACTTGTTCAACATGTGATGCTTCATATTTCTTTAGTTTTGTTTTTGTTAAACCTGTATTATTTATAGTAGTAATACACACACACACACACACACACCTCGATGGCTCTTTAAAAAATGCATTTGCCAAAAAAATCAGAAATGGCTCCTTGATGAAAAAAAGGTTCCCGACCCCTGGGCTTAGTCCCTTTGTTGATTCACAGTGGAATGAACCACAAACTATTCCAGCATATGTTTTACACAGCGGATGCCCTTCCAGCTGCAACCCAGTACTTGCAGACATCCACACTCATTCACACACATACACTATGGCCAATTTAGTTTATTCAATTCACGCATGTCTTTATTTGTTGGGGGGGAAACAGGAACACCCAGAGGAAACCCACACCAACACGGGGAGAACATACAAACTTCACACAGAAACACCAACTGGCCGAGCTGGGGCTCGAACCAGCGACCTTCTTGCTGTGAGACGACAGTGCTAATCACCACCGTGTGTTTATATAATTTTTATTTTTATGCAGTGTGCACCTATCAACTTCCTTTCAGGCCTGAACTGCTGCTTCATGCATTACAGATTAAATTGGGATCCTGTGTGAGAGAAGGCAATGAAGATCCAGGAGCACTGTGTATAAACGGTAAACAAAGGCAGGTCTGGAACACTGTAGACAAAAATCTGATGCACTTTGTTCAATGTAACAACAAATGTTCAGTACTGTGAGTTCATGGGAGTGTTTTACAGACTTTTACCTCCACATGAACCTAAAACAGACATCAGTAAGATGAATGCTCTACAGACCCACCCTCACACACAAACACTGGGAAAGACACTTTAAACAAACCCGAATGGGTAAAAAAATAATCTTTAAAACAGGAATTATGACTTCATCTGGAAAGCCAGTAGATTCTGGTATATATAGTGTCTCAATGGACACTAATAAGACAAAAAGTACAGAAGTAGCAAACACATTGCTTTACACTTTCATTAATCAATATACAGTTGAAGTCTGAATTATTAGCCGCCTTGAATTTTTAGCCACCTGTTTATTTTTTTCCCCAATTTCTGTTTAACGGAGAGATTTTTTTCAACACATTTCTAAACATAATAGTTTTAATAACTCATCTCTAATAACTGATTTGTTTTATCTTTGCCATGATGACAGTAAATAATATTTTAGATATTTTACAAGACATATAAGTGACATTTATAGGCTTAACTAGGTTAATCAGGTTTACTAGGCAGGTTAGGGTAAAAAGTTCTCAGAAGATAAGATTATCCTATTATTCAGGTTTCCTCCGGGTGCTCTGGTTTCCCCCACAGTCCAAAGACATGCGCTATAGGTGAATTGAATGAATAAAGGAACTAAGCCGAAGTAAAATTAAATGAAATACAGAAAACTCCCTTCAGAGTCCAGCAATCACCTTATCATTTTTAAACGTATTACAATATTTCACCCCAATGGATAAATAAACACTCCCTGATGTCCCAAAAGTAGTTTATTTTATCATTCACTCCCTTTCTGAGTAACGTTATTTGACCTTTGTGTTTAATAAAGCTCTGTTTGCCTGTTTCTCCTGACATCTGCTGTCCAGTTTATAAAACGTTCAGTAAATTAATTTAAAATAACTCTGCTTTTGTTTTATTTTGAAGAAAACTGCAGTTTTTATGCCCGTATTTGTACATAATTTCATGTTTTTTTATTTATTCATCAAACTTTTATTATGTACAAGCAGTGACTTTGCAGAAATTAATCAAACACGCTCTTCTTCTGTCGCGACCAATGAGAAGCGGCGTTGTTTATACGGTGGTGTTCGCGTCTACGGCGCGTGCGCGGAGTACATCATGGAGCATGGAAGGACAGTTATAAAGAAATATGACCGCTAGCACTGAATTATGATGCGTTTTAACATTTAAATCGGCACGGTAATCACTGTAATAATTGAAGACAGTAAATTTGACCATCTAAAATGTTTCGTCAGAGTAAGACAATCATCACGAAGCTCACAAATTTGAGGTGTGTCATCTCTGTTCATTTAAACTTCTTTTCAGACGTGTGTGAGAGCTTATTTAGGCTGTTATTAATGTTTCAGTGGTCATTAAATTATCCTTCAAGTCATTGTTGTTAACTGTCATCATGTTTCTAAGTGTAGCTTTGGCTTGTTTTGTAATACATAATGTAATCTTATGGGAAAGCTCAGTCATGTTACGTTATTGGGGTTAAGTTGGTTTTATATTCACACGTTCGGACTTTCTCCTTAATAATATACTTTCAGAAAAATATTCTCTGCTAATTCTAAATAGTGAAGTCATATTAGCAGCCAGTGGTTATTAAAGCACAACATTGTTCAAAGTCATACTTGAGATTTCTGACCGAAACTTAGCATGGTAAACAACAGTATAGAGAGCATGTCACTTAAAAATGAATTAACGAATATGAAAATATTAAACCAACTTTACCTCAATCAGTCATGTTTAACACTTTGGTTTATAATTGATGAGAGTTTGTAGTTTTCAGGGCTCGTGGAGGTCGAGAGGGAGCTCTGCTGTAGAGAAAGCCCTGAAATACACTGTGGGACAGAAGATACATGGCTTCACTGTTAAAGAGGTAAAGAAATAACTAAACAAATCATGAAATACCTGTATTGTGTTCATTACAGAGAGAAGCAGGAGTTAATTACCCTTCCGTCTGATAGTTACTATAATACCAAGACAAAATATACATTAAAGGCATAGTTCACTAAAACTGTTTACTCGCCCTTCACTTGTCACAAATTAGTTTTGTTGTTAAAGAAAATCCAAAAATAACTTCACAATAAATAAGTTATTCTGATAAATGTTGAAAATCTGTAACCATTGACTTCTATAAAAACTGTTTTAGGTTTAGTTTTTTACTATGCAAGTCAGTTGTTAGTGGTTTCCAACATTCTTCAAAAAATCTTATTTTGTGTTTAACAGAAAAAGCTTAAATGTTTGGAACTACTTGAGGGTAGTTAGAAAAGACTGAACAATCCCTTTAAAATTGTAATTACTGTAATTTCAATGCCTGGTTTGTGCCATTAACCCTGATATATTTAATAATAAAATCTTTTTTATTATTAATTTGAATAAAACATTTGCTGAACTCAACCGTATAAACTATTTACTGAACATTTTGACCAATATAAATAAATATATTTTTAATATTTTATATCATATGTGATACATCAGTCTTTTATGCCTCATGTAGTGAGCGGAAATATCAAACTCTGTAGAAGGAAAGAAACAAAGAAGTTTTAAACAGAGGCTCAAACTAAACAAAAATATGGTGATGTTTGAAAAAATAAGATGAATTTGTGAGGGATTTTAATACCACTCAATAACATTTTGAGAGGTAGTAAATTAAAATGCTTATATGATAACTGATGTCTTTCTATATAATTTAAAAATACTTAATGCAGTGCAATGATATTTAAGAAGTGTATGTATAACAGTTTCTGAAAAGTTTGATGCATCGTATTTTCAGCACTATTATTATTTTACTTCAAATATAAATTATTCTTATGTTTACTAAAGTAAAGTCAGTAAACAACAGTAATATGATGACATTTCTAGAATTATACTTGGACACTTCTAAATTTCATGAATAAAAAAAAAAAAAAGACAGTAGGATTTGTTGGGTCAGTTGTCTTTATATAACACTGTAGCTATCAGACTGAGAGGTGATGCTCCTCATTCAGACATGTACAGCACTTTTGGACATTTTGAAGTCTGCTAACACTGAGTTTGATTGTCTAGGTAACAGCAGTGCCGGATTTGTTTCTAACGGCTGTTAAACTCTCCCATGATGCCACAGGCGCTCAGTATCTGCATGCAGCCCGAGATGATTCCAACAACCTCTTCAGGTACTGTGAGTGTGTATGGATGTGTGTATATATGTTGTGTTTTTGTGTATATAAGTGCTGGGCAAAGTTTAATTCAAAATTCGCATTCAAAATAAAGGTGTTTGCATAATATGTGTGTGTACTGTGTATGTTTTTGTTTGTTTTATATATATATATATATATATATATATACACACACACACACTATAATAATGCATGTATTTGAGAAAATAGTTATTGATATTTAGATGTAAAATATGCATATGTATATGATACAAATTATTATAAATAAATTTAATTATCTATGTAAACATTTTTTTGTTGTGTATAATTAATTTTTTTATGTGTGTGTGTATTACATATGTTAAAATCACAAATATGTAAAAACAAACTTTTATTTTCGATGAGCACTAGTGTGTATATGTGTGTGTGTGTGTGTGTGTGTGTGTATATATATTTATGTTTCTGTATGTATTTGTGTAATGAAGACTGGTAAAAAGACTTTAAAAATGCCCTGTGGTCCAAAATAAAAATTACATGTTTAGATGTTGAACATGTAAAATGACTTGAGCGTTACTGCATCCTTACCTTATTTGGTATGCGTGGATTCATGCATATGCAAATTAGTCACTGCATCTTGCGCCAACACCTACACTACTGCTGCTCAATGAAAAAATTATTTATCATATATTGTACAAAAAAATATATCATCTAATGTTTTTAATATTTTATTTTATCATCCCTTATTAAATTATGAAGTTATTATTATGTAATATGTTTATCTTGCCATGAAATAGCCATAAGCTGCTGATGTGGCAATAAACAAACAATCAAACAAACAAATTTCATGTTCAGTTTAAACTTAAGTCGATCATCTTGATCATGTCTACATTCCTTAATGCATTTAGTTCATACCATGTAATTGGTAGATTAGATGTTTGCTTAAATTGAAGTTGAAGTGATCAAAAAGTCAAAGTCAGCTTTATTGTCAATTCTGCCACCTGTACAGACATACAGTTAATTGAAATTATGAACCTGAGTCAATACAAATAACAAAAACTCTACAAGAGGAAGGTAAATATACAGTAAATACAAATAATTTTAGTAAAAATTAAATCTACCTAACCTAATAAAGTGGCCAGTCAGTTTCTACCCCATTAATGTGCACATTCCTTTGCCTGTGTGTTTTGCATGTGTGTTTTTTTTAGCGTGCAGTTTCGTACCACCCCAATGGACAGCACTGGTGTTCCTCACATCCTGGAGCACACTGTTCTGTGTGGCTCTCAGCGTTTCCCCTGCAGAGACCCCTTCTTTAAGATGCTAAACCGCTCGCTCTCCACCTTCATGAATGCGTTCACAGGTACTTCCCCAAAGTCAGTTTGTGTTTAAAGGGGAAAGTTTACCCAAAAATGAAAATGAGCTTATCAGTCATTCTTTCTCATGTGGTTTTAAATATTTGTGGGTTTCTTCTGTTTAAAGGGATAATTTACACAAAACAAAAAATTCTGTCATCATTTACTCAACTTTCACTAGTCACAAAACTGTTTGAGTTTCTTTTAATGTTGAGCACAAAAGAATATATTAAAAAAAGGTTAACCTTTCTAACATTTTTCAAAATATCTTCCTTTGTGTTCAACAGAAAAAAAGAAACTCATAAAGCTATAGAACCTTTTGAGGGAGAGTAAATGAGTACATTTTCATTTTTGGGTGAACTAACTCTTTAAAACAAAAGAAGATATATGAAAAATGCTGGTTGCTGGGACCCATTAAGTAAGACATGTAGAATGAAAAAAAGTTACTATGCAAGTCAATGGGTTCCAGCTACCAGCATGTTATAAAATATCTTCTTTTGTGTTCGACAGAGAAAGAAACCAGGTTTGTACGGGAGCTGGAAATGATTAAAAATGCTTGAAGTTTTCAAGGTTTGAAAAGTGCTTAGATTTTGTAAAAAAAGTGCATGAAACTGCTTAAATGTTAGCTAATAATTTATAGAATATTACTAAATTATACTAGTATAATATTTATAGGTAGTAATAAAATGTAATAATTTTATAGGTAGTAATAATAGTAATTACTAATAATTAAAATAATTTAAATAAAATATTTATCTATATTTCTTGCTTTTTGCATAAAACTTTTATTTTAGATGTAATTTAAGCATAATTCATCTTTGCCGAGTAGTGTGTGTGTGTTTGTGTGTATATATGTATATATATATATATGTATATGTATATATATATATGTATATATGTGTGTATGCATGTATGTATGTATGTGTATATACATGTTCCTGTATGTGTTTGTGAGATGGAGACTGACAAAGAGACTTTAAAGTTCCCCTGTGGTCAAAAATAAAAATGACATGTTTAGATGTTGTTTTTTTCTTTGAAAATAAAATTACTTGAATGTTACTGCATTTTTTACCCTATTTGGTATGCGTGGATTCATGCATATGCTAATTCATCACTGCATCTTGCACCAACACCTACACTACTGATGCTCAATTAAAAAATTATTTATCATATATTGAACAAAAAAATGATATCTAATGTTTTACTACACTTTTATTTTATCATCCCTTATTGAGCTATGAAGTTATTATTATGTAATATGTTTTTATGTATGTTAACCTTGCAATGAAATAGTTACTGATGTGACAATAAAAAAACAATCAAACAAACAAATCTGATGGTCAGCTTAAATTTGAGCCCATCATCTTGATCACATCTACATTCCTAAATGCATTTAGTTCATACCATGTAATTGGTAGATTTGATTTTTGCATATATATGAAGTGATCAAAGTTGAAGTCAACGCTTTATTATTGATTTTAGAGTATTACTAAATTATACTAGTATAATATATATAGGTAGTAATAAATGGAACCCATTGACTAAGACGTGTAGAATGGAAAAAACGTTTCTATGCAAGTCAATGGGTTCCAGCTACCAGCATGTTTTAAAATATGAAAATTTTGGAGTCTGCGCATGTGCTTATAGCATGATCTGGCTGCTTTTAGTTGTTTGTATATGTGCGCTTTATCATTAAGCAGTGGGAGAAGACATTGCATAGAGATTATCACTTCATTAGTGAATAATTCATAAAATTGAAATGAATATATATTTAGGATTTCAACACTATGCTATAGGGATGGGTATTGGTCGATAATCACAGTTTATGACTCGATTGGTACTCACTGATTTGGCCAATCTTATGAACTGATTGCAAATGTTTGTTTATGAGTTAACAAGCAGAGGAAGTGGCATGTGCATACCTCTATATTATACACCAGCAGTGCTAAAACACATGAGAAGGTAAATGATGCGTAAATGAAGGCATGAACGATCACTGTGCTGGCATCACAACAGCTAAATAAAATATATACAGATGGGGTGCGACCTCTGTTGTTGCAGACCATTGAATGTCCAGTGTTTTGAACTGCTGTGAGGGGAGCTGAGCGATCGCCATGACATGTCCACACTAAATAGTTATGAGACATGTTTAACGGATTATATGCTACATCCTTCATTTATTCTCTTAGGTAAGGAGAAAGCTCCACTTAAGTTTCATACTTAGAAGGAAATGTGCTTTATGCAATATAAAGCTTGAAGCATCAGAATCGCTACTTTGTATCAGCCGATCACCATGACAAGGTATCGGTACTCGGTATGGGCTGCAAAAATCCTAATCGGAGCATTCCTACTATGCTATACTATTGCAAATAGCATCTGATATGATGCAAAGTATGTATTTGTATGTAAATATGGCATTTGCACACTTGTAAAGTGCTTGAAAAGTTTTTGAATTTGACTTTGGAAAAGTCAGAAATCTGCGTAAGAAACTCAAATAGGTTTTGAACAAGTGAAGGAGGAGTAAATGATGGCAGAATTATAATTTTTGGGTGAACTATCTCTTTAAGTGAGCATATGCATGTGTAGTTTATCTCTCTGATTATTTTAATCTCTCCTCCAGCGAGCGATTACACCATGTACCCGTTCTCCACCCAGAATGCCAAAGACTTCCAGAATCTCCTGTCAGTCTATCTGGACGCTGTCTTCTTCCCCTGTCTCAGAGAGCTGGACTTCTGGTAAATGCTCTGAAATATATACTCCGCTGTTCCACAATTATCTGTGCATGTATTTGAGATGTTTGTGTTTTTCAGGCAGGAGGGCTGGAGGCTGGAGCACGAGAACCCCACTGACCCCTCCAGTCGACTGGTGTTCAAGGGTGTGGTGTTCAATGAGATGAAGGGAGTGTTTGTAAGTAAATCTTCTTCAGATTTCAAGAATATATTAATAATATATGCATAACTCCTTTAATATGTTTAAATGATCTTTTATTCTACAAAGATGCATTACGTAAAATAAGGGACAATGAAGACATTCTTTATGTTGTACTGATATAATTTTGGCAATAGCCCAAAATACATTGTATGAATCAAAATTATAGATTTTTCTTTTATGCCAAGAATCTTTAGAATATTAAGTAAATCATCTTTCATTAATATATTTAGTAAATATACCAAAAATATATCAACACTTTTTTTAATTATAAATGTGCATTGATAATTCAGTTAAATTCATCTTTATTTGTATAGCACTTTTACAACATGGATTATGTGAAAGCAGCTTTACATATACGATTATAGTGAATTGAAACAGTGTTAGTTTAGTTTTCAGAGTTTACGTTCAGTTCAGTTCAGTTCAGTTTAGTTCAGTGTGGTTTAATATTTACTGCTAAGAGTCCAAACACTGAAGAGCAAATCTTTTGATGCGCAGCTCTACAGGTCCCGAATTATGCAAGCCAGTTGCGACAGCGGTGAGGAAAAAACTTTACCATAAGCACTCTATTTAGACAAATTTAAAAGCTATTTTCATTTTTTTTAACCCTCAAATGAATGTGTTTTTGCCAATTATTGTCCTGTTTTAACAATTCATATATTAGTGAAATAGGATCTGAAGCAGCTCTAACACTATACAAGATGCATGGAAACAAAAAATACAAATTGGGGAAATAATAGAAATTCCCACTTGTAATAAAAGGATAAAAATTATTAGTATAGTTATTACCAATAATTATTCCCTTTTTAAGCTTTTGTGGTCCAGGGTCACTTTTATAAAATTACAAAAGAACTGTTTGCTAATAATAACATTAAAACGTGAAAAAATAGGAGTAGTTGTAGAAAAATATATTAAAATGAAGTAGTTAATTAAGTGAATAATTAAAAATTAAAGAAATCTCACCTAGATATTGGTCAGTGTTATCAATCTCTCTCTCTCTCTCTCTCTCTCTCTCTCTCTCTCTCTCTCAAAATTTGTTTTATTTTGGCTAGAATAAAACCAGTTTTTAATTTATAAAACCCATTTTAAGGTCAAAATTATTAACCCCTTTAAGCTATATATATTTTTTTTTCCATAGTCTACAGAACAAACCATCATTATACAATAACTTGCCTAATTACCCTAACCTGCCTAGTTAACCTAATTAACCTAGTTAAGCCTTTAAATGTCACTTTAAGCTGTATAGAAGTGTCTTGAAAAATATCTAGTCAAATATTATTTACTATCATCATGTCAAAGATAAAATAAATCAGTTATTAGAGATGAGTTATTAAAACTATTATGTTTAGAAATGTGCTGAAAAAATCTTCTCTCCGTTAAACAGAAATTGGGGAAAAAATAAACAGGGGGACTAATAAATCAGGGGGTTGAATAATTCTGATTGCAACTGTATATAAAAACGAAAATCAAACATGGAGAGTCTCAAAAACCCTTTTGTATAAGGAATACTTTTTTTCGCCATTCATTCACATCTGCAGCTGACATCAAAAAAGCAAGAACCATTGCTCATACATCACTTTGGAGCTAGTATTTGAATTATTTTCTAGCGTAATGTCTAATATACGATATATACTGAACTGCCATCAGTCTACAAAGATATCTCCTAGTATTTCTCTGTTGCAATCAGGAGATCACAATATTACTATGGTATAAATACAGCACACAAGATAGAGAGATCGTCAATCGTCTTTGCTCAAAAACAGGCTAATGGTCTTTCAGAAATTATAAATATTTAAAATAAGCACTATCCTTATAAATAAACTGCATAGTTGCAATCTAAACAACTACATTCTCGACTAAAAAAGCCTCAAAAGTACATTATGTTGTCCAACAGCAGCAATATTTGTCAAACTGTAGAGTGTCCTCTGCTTGTTGCTGTATGTGGGCGAAGTAACACACAAGGGTGAAGGGTTAAGAGGCTGGACGAGTGCTGTTACTGGTAGAATATCGCACGGCTATCAACCAATCTGATCCAAGAACCAGACAGAACTGTTGTATAAATATGTAAATATATATATTTTTTATTTTTTTTTACTCCCAAATTAAATTGCAATTTACTCTTTTGCCATAATATTTCATTTTAATTATTTAATATCAAGCGGCTTTATGATACTTTACTAAATTAAGATGTTTCAGAAATTAAGCTGTCATAAATATAAAAACATACTGTACATTCTAAGCTTTGAGCCATACCATAAAATATGAAATATTAGTGCATCCTCAAATATGCATGCATAATGCCTCTGTCCATTTTGTTTCAGTTGGAGTCATATTTACATTGATTAGAGGTTGATGTTTTAAGACTAACAATCTGTTATCCTTCTCTTGCATATGTTGTGTGTGTAGTCAGATAATGAGCGACTCTATGCTCAGCACCTGCAGAATAAACTCCTGCCGGATCACACATACTCTGTGGTGTCTGGAGGGGAACCGCTCGCCATCCCTGAGCTGACCTGGGAACAGCTCAAACACTTCCACGCCACACACTACCACCCCAGCAATGCACGGTGCACACCTTAAATATGCAAACTGTCTAAATAATATTTCAGGGTTCATACGGTCATGGAAAACCTGGAAAAGTCTTGGAAGTTTGGTTGAATATGCATATTTTTATTGAATTATTTACAATGTATGTGTAGACATCGCATGAAACATTAGGTTATGAAAATTTACTTAAAAGTCTTGGAAAAATTTTGGAATTTTTTGGTAGTAAAAATGTGTATGAACCCTGATATTTGGACAAAGCAGACCGTAATGATTAATGCCTGTGTTTGTTGCAGTTTCTTTACATATGGGGATTTGCCATTGGAGCAGCACCTGCAGCAGATTGAAGAGGAGGCTCTGTCCAAATTTGAGAGAACTGAACCAAACACTGCCGTTCCTCCTCAGACGCTCTGGGACAAACCTGTATGTTACATCCCACACATGAGAAAGACCTGTGAGATTAACAGAGAAGTAGTGATGGGAGAAATGAAGCTTTTCTAAAACAATTAAAAATGTTGTTCACTGTTTTGAAGTGCTTGAAATGCAACAGCTAAACACAATGTAATTGCACATCTTTCAAACTGAACTATTTCAAATGTTTTCACCTAATTATTATTAGAACTAATTATTATTAAAGTTAATCTATGAGTAGGTAATAATGCTAAACTTGTGTTCTTTTAGTATTTTTCTACTGGTTGTTTTTATTATTAGGCAGGGCTTGGCAAATGAGGTTATTTAGAAGTAATTAAAGGCATAGTTCACATTTAGAAAATAAATATTTCTCACTTTTTTCTTCTGTTGAACACAAAAGAAGATATTTTGAAGAATGTTGGAAATCATATGGATTCCAAAGTAGAACAAATGACTATGGAAGTCAATGGTTACATCTTCTTTTATGTTCCACAGAAGACAGAAAATCAAACATGTTTTGTACAAGTGAAGGGTAAGTAAGTAGCTATGTTTCCATCCAAAAATGCTAATTACCTTTATGCGCAAAACTGGAATATTGCATAAAAGATGTGCAAATAAACTAGCATTTCCATCCAATGAGTCAAAGCGAACAAAAACGTCTCTTTTTGATTAGCTGGCACCAAATATCAACAGTAAAAACTGAATTTGCTGCGTTAGGAGAAGCTACGTGAATCTTTTCTTTATTTAATAAATGACTTGTGCCTCAGAAGGCAATCCTGACACACAGTAAATGTGCGGTGACGTTTGAAGACGTGAGACGCTGAGCACAGATGCTCTTGATTCTGGAGGTAATTAATAATATAATAACACTAATACTGAAAAGGTTAAGGCATTTAAGAATGACCAAAACAACATTTCAGGTGTTTCACAGTGTGCTCAGCCTGCTGGTTTGTCCATTTATACACATTTTTATCATCACATGATCTTTTATAACCAAATCACATGACTTTTTTTGATGCGCATACTGGAATTTGTTCAGTAAACGTGTTTCCATCGTAGTTTATGCACATCTTGGCGAATAAAAAGTTTATCTTATTCAGTTATGTGCATATGTTTTTTATACGCATATTCAAAATGTATGCGCATCTTGCCGTTTCCATCAACCTTTTTTTTATGCACATGTCCAAAATGTGCATAACAATAGGTGGATGGAAACGTAGCTCCTGATGACAGAATTTTCAGCTTTGGGTGAACTGTCCATTAAAAGAGTTTCCTACGTTGGAGTTATAGGTATAATACAAAGCTAGAGTATTATACTTATCTAAAGGCATAACTGATTACTTAATTTACACTTTAGTGTGTGTGTACACGTATGCTATGTAATATCTATCAAATTATTCTCTGAAATTGGCTGACTTGGCAAGTTTGAAACAGCTTCATTAAAATGAAGCTTTAAAAAATCTTTCTAAACACGAAAGGTTCAAAAAGACAGCACTGTGGCGCTTTGGGTAAGACGTTCGCCTCACAGCAAGGAGGTCACTGGTTCGAGCCTCGGCTGGGTCAGTTAGCATTTCTGTGTGGAGTCTGCATGTTCTCCCCTTGTTTGCGTGGGTTTCCTTCGGGTGTTTCGGTTTCCCCCACAAGTCCAAAAACATGTGGTATAGGTGAATTGGGTAAATCGTCCGTAGTGTAGGGCATCCGCTGTGTAAAACAAGTGCTGGATAAGTTGGCGGTTCATTCCGCTGTGGCGACCCCAGATTAAGGGCGTGCTCACACTATGCTATCCGAACTGTGCCCAGGCCCGTTTCCCGGATCGTTTGAGAAGTGTGCATGCTCTGAGTCAGGCTCAGGCATGGTTCACTTGGGCGGCCCTGGCCCGGTTGGAAGAGGTGGGCCTGAGCGCGGTTCACTTGGGCTCAGGCGCGGTACGCTTACAGTGTGAGTGCAAGCATACCCAAAGCCAGAAACTGAAAACGAGACGTGACTTTTAAGGGACTGTTTCATATGGATTATTTAATCATTCGTATTGTTCAATGAACGCAAACTGTCGTGGATTATTTTAAGATACAAACCCCTTCAGCAAACCTCCTAATTCCTGCAGCATGAGGATTGTTTATGAGCGTCAAAAGTGGCTGATCTGTTTGGCGAAATATTAGACTGCGTGTCACCGCATATCAAACGACTTAAACGATATAACTAAAGAAATCTCCACTGTGCTGAGCGAGAGCGCTTACTGAGCAGCGCGTCATCAATGTCGTAAGCGCGCACAGGCCTGAATGTAATGTGAGTGCGGGCCGTCGGGGGAGACGGGAGGGGGGACAAGCATGCTTTGGCCCGGTTCAAGGCAACTATACATAGTG
Organism: Danio tinwini; assembly: GCA_903798205.1. Taxonomy (NCBI): domain Eukaryota; kingdom Metazoa; phylum Chordata; class Actinopteri; order Cypriniformes; family Danionidae; genus Danio; species Danio tinwini. Next base: position 3,301,071 of record CAIGQZ010001336.1, on the reverse strand, counting down.
TTAGTACGGCCTAATAAAGGGACTAAGCCGAAAAGAAAATAAATGAACGAACGAACGAATGAATGAATGTATGAATGAATGAAAAGTAAAAAAAATAGCATGACATTACAAACCCTGAAATGAGCTCACTGATTTAAACAAACTTTTCAAAAATGTTTAAAAAACTATGGTCAAAACACTGAGACAACCAAGTGACTTTGCAAGTTTAAACAAACCACAAAACCATTTATTCTGACACATTGATTTGAAGAGATTTGTAAATGTTTTAAAGCTTCATGCATTTGAAAGCAGCCATCACTATAGAGCAGTGTTTCCCAATCCTGTTCCAGGTGGCACACCAACAGTACATATTTTGGATGTCTCCCTTATCTGACCTATTCATTTCAGGTTTCTGAGTCTCTTGTAATGTTCTGATGAGTTGATTCAGGCGTGTTTGATTAGGAAGAGGTTAAAAATGTGTACTGTTGGTGTGCCGTCAGGAACAGGGCTGGGAAACACTGCTATAGAGAACTCAACCCGAACAGCCAAACGCAATAGCCCAAAATACTGCTTTGTAAGGTTCGCCCTGTGTTTTTCTTCAGAGAATGGATCATGTGAACTGCAGGCCTGACGCTCTTGCTCCTGACCCTGTGAAGCAGAACACACTCTGCATGAGCTTTCTGCTGGGGGAGTGAGTGCTCTACATGTACACTTTTTTTTTTGGTAATTTTATGATTTTTATTCTGACATTTAGCATTCGGTGTGTGTTTCAGCATCACAGACACGTTTGAGATGTTTACTCTGAGCCTCCTCTCCTCTCTCATGATGTCTGGCCCAAATTCTCCTTTCTACAAAGCCCTGATTGAGCCCAAGATCGGCTCAGACTTCTCCTCTTCTGTGGGGTGAGTTGATTTTAAGATTATAAAATTAATTCATGTTTAGGACTATTAAAAGAATTCTGTTTTTCTGTGATTATATTGTCACAGAAGGCATTTTAAGACCAATTTATGCCACTGATTTTACAACGTGTAATGATTATAAAAGAGCACAATAATGCATAAACACTTTCAATGGATAAAGAAAAGTTCAATTTTCATTCTTAAAGTTATTTAGATTTTCAATATATCCTTTAACAACGGTGATGTAGAATGTAAATTTCATTGTTAAATGGCTTTAATATTATTTGTTAATGTATCACTTTATGGTTGTGGACTGCAGCTTTGAAACAGAGCTCACTTGGGCAACTTCTAAAACATCAGTAGTTTTCTGGAAAATTCACATTTACTTCACCTGTCAGTAAGCAATGTGTCTTAAGGAGTTCACTGACACCTCCAACAGATTATATATGATGACAAATCAGCTAAAATGTTGCTGATATTCATTTTTTTTGTAAACATGATGAATGATATTGCATCACCAAAAATCTTTAGGTCGTGTCTATTTATTGTGCGATAAGTTGGTAAATAGCTTTTTGTGAATGCCAGTGTATTGATTATTGCGACTGGCAACTTCATTGACATTTATTACAAAATAAAAGTTTTTTTGTAAGTCATCAAAGTTAAAAAGTTTTGTAAACAACCTCATTAGTAGGGCCAGATGGAATCTGCGAACGTTTTTTGCAATTTCTGCGGAGAATTTTGGTAAAAATCTGCAGATTTTTGCAGAATTATTTTGGGAGTCTCATAACTAAAACCTTAGTATGTGAAATAAAAAAATACCTTTTAAACTTTTATTTAATGTTTAAAATGCAAATCCAATTAGATTCACTTTATTTGGTAAACAAAGCAAGTCTCTCATATAATATATCTACTAAAAGACAAACAAACTGCATTGTACAAAAATCAGACAAACATTTTCATATTAGTCAATTAATATTACTGTAAATAATTTAAAAAGTGAATAAATTTAGATTTACACACATTTACTCAAGTAAATAAACAGAATTAATTATGGGCTAAAAATCTGTGGAATTCTGCGAAAAATCTGCGGAATTCTGCGGGTGCAGATTCCGTGTGGGCCTACTCATTAGCACCCCTATAAAGGGTAGGGTTCTTACAGATGCTGAAAATGATTGAATTTGACTAGGTTTTCAAGGTTTAAAGTGCTTAGATTTTTCGATAAAGTGCTTAAAACAGCTTGAATAGGTAGTTGTGTTGCTTTCATAATAATGTATCTTATTAAACGGGTAATAATAAATAATAATGAACTATTTAAAAAAAATTCTTTGATTTAAAATAAATCTTTTTGCTTTTGCATAAAATTAAAACTCTGGAGTGCAAGAGCCTGTAGAGTGACCCAGCTGTCTTTTTTTAAATCTGCGTCTTAGTTTAGGGAGAGGACAACATGTATAGAGATTAGAATTTCACAAGTGAACAATACATGAAGTTAAAACAAATATAAATTTAAGATGAAAGCTTATGCTTTCAAGATGTGAGTAAATGACTGTTAAAAGAGTAAATGGCAGTGATTCAATGTTGAGCTTGGGGCAAACGTGCCATCAAAAAGTTTCCTTGGAATACTATAAAAAAATAACATCTGATAAATATGATAAGGAGGAAAAGTGCTTAAATTTGACTTTGGAAAAGGCGTAAGACACCTGTAAGTGTTAAGCATGATTAAATTATATAATTGAACAAACTAGGCACCCCTAAGTTGCCTAAAAAAAGTTAGAAAATGATTTATAATTGTGTGATTTATTTTTTTATTTTTGTTATTATTATTTTTATATTCAGGTTTGACGGCAGCACTAGACAGGCATCTTTCACCATCGGTCTTCAAGGCATGGCAGAGGACGACACTGAGACAGTCAAACACATCATTGCCCAAACCATTGATGACATCATTGTGTGAGTGCTGACTGTAGTGCTCTGTTTTGGCTTTGAGAGAGTCTGTTTGTGAATGAAAGTGCCTTGTCTAAATGAATCAACGTAAATGAATTGTTGTAGGTCTGGTTTTGAAGAGGAGCAGATTGAAGCTCTGCTGCATAAAATTGAGATTCAGATGAAACATCAGTCCACCAGCTTTGGCCTAGCTCTCACTTCAGTGAGTAAACACAAACATGCACATAAATGTGTGATTGATCATCATCATTATTATAAATAGTTTAAAACAAGTTCTCTGGTTAAACATTTTAACAAACTAGTTTGATTTTTAAACAAAGTTTTTGTTATTTTAAAGAGCCCCTATTACACATTGAAAAGGGTCATATTTCGGTTTTATGGGTCTCCAACAACATACTGATATGTATGCAAGGTCAAAAAACACGTTCATGGTCTTATAATATGCATTTATTTTAACCTAATTATCCCAGCGACTCCTATATGAATCGTTCAATGATTCATTTGTTCCCAAACCCCTGCTTAGCGCTAAGCTAATCTGCGCTGATTGGACCGATGACAGCCTGTTGCCATTGGTCGACAGCGTTCAGCGCGAGACAGAAAAATGCCCAGCTCGGTTTATCAAGCCCGCGGGTCGCCAACATTGGTGTAGGATTCGATCGCAGCGGAAGCCCGAAACACGCTTCAAAGTAAACTATCTAACACCACAGTAAACAGTACCCGGTTCTCAACAGTGTTGAGAACACCTCAGCGCCGAAAGCAGTGCAGTTAAACACTAGCATATTGCTCTTGTTAAGTATGACACACATTCAGTTTTAATCCACACAGCAGCAAAAGCTGAACTATTCTGAACCTTGACCGCTGCACGTGTGCAATACCAGCTTACAGTGGCCATAGCAACGACAAATGGCAGTGGAACAAGCTCACGAAAGCATTTAAATCTGTAAACAAAGCAGCACATGTCGCGTTTACAACGTGGCATTAGACGCGATATGAGAATATAAAGAGTTAACCTGATACAGTACACGCGGTTACTAGTAACAAAACATGTAGATCATTTCTATTTGCAATCATTGCTGTGGCACCTCGTCCGTTAACTGCTATATGTTTTAAGGGCTTACCTGTACTCTGCTTTTCTAAACGATTACATCCCCAGCCGGGAGGTTGTAGCATCCTCTGTCCTCTGACAAGCTATCTCTGCGGGCTCCCGCTCTCCATTCACAAGCCTTTTCAGTGCTGCTCACCAGCCCGAAGCCCAGCGTTCAGCAGCCTGCCGGTGTACCTAATAATTTGTCCTTATTTTGCCTGCACCCCTGGTGTCGTGTCTGTCCATTATAAGATGGAGGTAGAAACTAATGCATGAGCTGTGTAGTGATAGATCATCCATTGTAAGCGTGCAGATTTCTGAACGACTCCTTTCCCCTCACACTTCCAATAATATCCAGGTAAACACAGCGTCTTCATAAGCGTCTTGCTGCTGTGTTAGTGGGCGAGGCCGCAGGTTTGAATTTTGCCGGGTCTATAAATAGGGGCTCTTTAACAATGTTTCGTTGATCTAAAAAGTTGTTCACAAATAATCTTTTCAACCCAAAGATGAACAAAAATTACTAAATCTAAAATAAAAGTTCATTAAAGCTAAAAAAAAAATTATATTTAAAAAAAGGTTTTCATGAATAGTTTTTTTTCCTCAAGATTTTACTATATTTTACTATTTAAAGTTTCACTTTTAAGCTCACACTTATACATCTAAAAAAAACAAAACAACAAAAAACATTTAATTTGTCTCTCTGTCAGTATATTGCCTCCTGCTGGAATCATGATGGTGATCCGGTGCAGCTGCTGCAGATCAGTGAAAGTGTGTCCAGATTCCGGCAGTGTTTGAAGGAAAACCATCGCTACCTTCAGGAGAAAGTCCAGCACTACTTTAAGGTAAGTTCCATTTGTTTATTTGAAAGAGGGTTGGGTGATACAGCAAAAAGAAAATTATCACAATATAATGTTTCATATCATTTGGTATAGATAATTATTGAATTTATTTTTTAAATCCATTTAGGAATATTAGGATTTTATTTTTATTTGCCAACATTACTTAAGGCAAATAGTTTTAATGTTCAAAAACAATTAAAAATATCTTGTCTCTTATGTCTTATAAAATAATAAACATAAGTGTTAAAGAGACTCTCAAACTTGATAAATAAAATGTTGCAAAGTGTGTGTGTGCAATGGTAAAGTGCAAAAATTCTGAACAATCAAAGCTAACTTTAAGTTAGATCAACATCTGTATGGTGTGAATAATAATGATGCAGAAAACTACAAACTCTGTCGACAACACATTATGATAATCAAATCTGAGCTTTCAAGTAAGGTAACTAACCAACATTAGTCAATTACATATTGCAACATTACAAATTGTAAAGTTGAATGACTACATTACACCATGCTAAAAAACTCTTTCAGATGGGGAGCTAGTGGCTGGATGCACAAGAAAAGAAACCAAAAAGCCACTCATGGCGACATCCTTACATCCTTTTAATTTACAATCTCATCACTGCTTCTATATGGCACTCGCTTCTGCGTGTGTTGTTCTGGCCTGAGTCCGTGATTGCATCTAAAAGCAGGTGAAAAGTGCAAGCGCATGGTTTCCTAGGCGGTCATCAACCATTTTCTCAGAGGATGACAAACGGACAAACTATTGCTGCAGCTCCGATACAAGTTTATGGAGAGAAGTAAAAACCACTGCAGTGTTTAGGTGCGCTGTGTTTGTCTGAGGTACTTAGTCTGCCGTTATTATTAAAATGTGTATTTTCCATACAAAGTGTGAAGCAGATTGGTTAGTTCTACCTGCATGAATCTCGGTGCGTTTGCGGCATTTGGAAAAAGATTAAATGTTTTAAATCTAGGTGTCTGGACAATGCGAGCGTGAAAATTGGAATAATAAAAACTAAATAAAATCATTCAAATTGCTGTAGCCAATAAATGTGCTCTAAATTTAAAAAAGGATGTTTATTTAATCACAATTTTTTTATTCATGTTTTTATTGCTTGTTGAGAAATTGGATTGCTTCTTCATGTTGTCTCCCCTAATGCCTTCCTCATTTGGAATTCCCTAAAAATGTTAAAATAAAAAAATTGCTAAATGACTAAATTTAATGTAAATGTTTGTTGCATTAAAATGTGTTTTCAGATTAACACTCATCGACTGACACTTTCCATGAGCCCTGATGAGAGATTCTTGGAGAAACAGGCTGAAGCTGAAGAACAAAAGCTACAGCAGAAAATACAGATTCTCAGCACTGAAGACCGCAAGGACATCTATGAGAAAGGTACAGTCATGAGAACATAGAGCACAGGAATGGTTGAAGAGAGAGTGTTTAACTGTGGTGTTGTTTCAGGTTTGCAGCTGTTGGCCGTTCAGAGCACAAGTCAAGACGCTTCATGTCTGCCTGCATTAAAAGTGTCCGACATTGAGCCCATCATTCCCTACACACCTGTACAGCTCGGAGCCGCAGGTGAAAAGCAAAGTTGATATATAAATATTAGGGCTGTTGATTTCATACTTCAAATAATTAGATCATTTTGATTAGATATTAGATTTAACATATTTGGTTAGATATTTATCGCCACCTAAACATTTTTAAACCATTTTAAGGTCAATATTATTAGACTCCTTAAGATATATATTTTTTCGAATGTCTACATAACAAATCACTCTTATATTTGCAAAATGATTTCAAAGCGTTTTTTTCTTTTAAACATCACTTAGAGCAGTGTTTCTCAACCACATTTCTGGAGAACCACCAACACTGCATGTTTTGGATGTTTCCTTTGTCACACCCATTACAGGTCTTTCAGTCTCTGCTAATGAGTTGATGATCTGAATCAGGTGTGTTTGGTTAAGGAGACTCGGAAAATGTGCAGAGCTGGTGGTCCTCCAGGAACATGATTGAGAAACACTTAGAAAATAATTTCAAAAGAATTAAAATTGCACAGGAGGGGTAATAATTTTAACATCAATTGTATATACAGTAAAGGAATTATGAAAAAATTTGAAATAAAAATTTTAGTTTGTCATTTAATCTTTTTTTTTTTTTCATTTCAAACCTGTAGAATATAAAAATACTGTTCTGGTGCTGCAATAAATGATCTGTAAATATATCTATAAATTAATTTAGATGCAGCCTCTGAATAAAAATAAGCATTGCCTAAACACTAAATCTAATCTAAAAATCTCTATAAATTCTATGTTGAATCAAAATATTTCTTTTGTAGTTTCTACAAAAATGCTAAAGGCATTTAGTATGTGAACTGCCTCATTGTTTGTTGTGTGTGTTTGTGTGTAGGTGGTGTACCTGTACAGTACTGTGAGCAGCCCACCAACGGGATGGTGTATTTCAGAGCAATGAGCAACCTCAACTCCCTCCCTGAAGACCTCAAGATCTATGTTCCTCTGTTCTGCAGCGTCATTACGAAGTAGGAAACTGCTTTATCACTGCAATGTTCTGTAAAATACACTCACCGCCACCTTTTTAGGTACACCTGTCCAACTGCTCGTTAACGCAAATTTCTAATCAGCCAATCACATGGCAGCAACTCAATGCATTTAGGCATGTAGACATGGTCAAGCCGATCTGCTGCAGTTCAAACTGAGCATCAGAATGGGGAAGAAAGGTGATTTAAGTGACTTTGAATGTGGCTTGGTTGTTGGTGCCAGACGGGCTGAGTATTTCAGAAACTGCTGATCTACTGGGATTTTCATTCACAACCATCTCTAGGGTTTACAGAGAATGGTACGAAAAAGTTCTGTGGGCGCAAATGCCTTGTTGATTGCAGAGGTCAGAGGAGAATGGCCAGGCTGGTTCGAGCTAATAGAACGGCAACAGTAACTCGAATAGCCACTCGTTACAACTGAGGTATGCAGAAGAGCTTCTCTGAACACACAACACGTCCAATCTTGTGGCGGATGGCCTACAGCAGCAGAAGACCACACCGAATGCCACTCCTGTCAGCTAAGAACAGGAAGCTGAGGCTACAATTTGCACAGGCTCACCGAAATTGGACAATTGAAGATTGGAAAAACTTTGCCTTGTCTAATGACTCTCGATTTCTGTTGCAACATTCGGATTGTAGGGTCAGAATTTGGCGTCAACAACATGAAAGCATGAATCCATCCTGCCTTGTATCAATGGTTCAGGCTGGTGGTGTAATGGTGTGGGGGATATTTTCTTGGCACACTTTGGGCCCATTAGTACCAATTGAGCATCGGGTCAACACCACAGCCTACCTAAGTATTGTTGCTGACCATGTCCATCCCTTTATGACCACCGTGTTAGCCATCTTCTGATGGCTACTTCCAGCAGGATAACACACCGTATAATAAAGGTGAATCATCTTAGACTGGTTTCTTGAACAAGACAATGACTTCACTGTACTGAAATGACATCCACAGTCACCAGAACTCAATCCAATAGAGCACCTTTAGGATGTGGTGGAACAGGAGATTTGCATAATGAATGTGCAGCCACCAAATCTGCAGCAACTGTGTGATGCTATCATGTCAATATGGAGCAAAATCTCTGAGGAATATTTCCAGTACCTTGTTGAATCTATGCCACGAAGGATTAAGGCAGTTCTGAAGGCAAAATGGGGTCCAACCTAGTACTAGTAAGGTGTACCTAATAAAGTGGCCAGTGAGTGTATGAGTATATGTTATCCAGTGTATACCAGTCAAATTATTTTGTGTGAGAATATACTGTGTTTGTATATATATACTATGCAGCTCTAATTGATTAAAATTATAGTGGAATTGCAAAATGCTGTTATAATTTAAAATTTATATATTGAAATTGATATAAGTGTACTTTATTCATGTGATGCAAAGCTGAATTTTTTGCATAATTCTTTCTATCTTGAGTGTCAGAAATCATTGTCCTGCTTATTTTGGTGCACAAAAAAAACATTTATTATTACTTTTGTTGAAATATGCTTAATATTTTTGAGGAAACTGGTAGAATTCAAGTTTTTTAATCAGTTGAAATTTTAAAAATCAGAATTATTTACATTTATTAGTCTTACTGTGTGATATTATACATGCCTGCACTGTTACTGTTACTTGTAATCAATTTAGCTAAAACATTGCTTTCTTAAATAAAGAAAAATATATATTTTTTTACTTTCAGTAAAATACATGCAGACTAGAAAGATTCACACAATCCATTTTGTTGTTTTTGTAGACCGTAAACAATCCCCAAGTTTAGTGTTGTCTTGCAGACAAGCACAGTAGTACAAAATTCAATAAGCATGTCGCACACAGTGTACAAACTCCCTGAAAACAAACAAGCAAATAAACAAACGTAAATGATGGCTCTAATGTGCTCTCAGGATGGGCAGTGGGGAGCTGGATTACCGTCAGCAGGCCCAGCGCATTGAGCTGAAGACCGGAGGATTGTCTGTTTCTCCACAGATCATCCCAGACACTGAAGATCTTGACCTGTATGAGCAGGTATCACTGTTTTCACCTCATCCTAACTCATGTGAGTTTTCTAGGGGTGTAACGGTACACTGAAGTCATTGTTTCGGTGTGTACCTCGGTTTTGGGGTCACAGTTCGATACAGCAGAAATAAGCAACAAATTTCCAGTGCATGTTTATTTTAACAAGCAGAAGTGTTACGCCACAATCAGCTACAGAACTGAAGAGCTTCTTGTGATGCAAAAGCACAAAATAAATGCAATAATGAAAAATAAACCTTTATAATTTATAATTGTGTATTAACCGTTGAAAGTTTAAGCTCAGCCCTCTCCTAAAACAACAGAAAAGCAATAATTGTGTATTAAATTTAAGATTCAGTAAACTTCAAAATTGAAATCTCTTTAAATGGAAATGCAAGCACTGTTTATGCATAACAAAGAATGCAGTGGACAACAGCTGTTTGTGTGCACAGAGAAGAGACTCAGACTGACTTGTGTGCTCACGAGATGAGAAGCATTGTGAGCTTCTGTTCTGTTTTACATTTACAGACTTCTTCAGAATGACATACATTTATTTATTTTTTTATTTGTTGTCTTGTTCCATTGACTGCATATCTGGGCTGACAATATTTGTTGTTGGAGTGTATGAACCGAACCGTGCCCCTCGTACATTGATGTTTCAGGACAAATACATTTAGCATTACACCCCTAGAATTTACATTAATATGATGCTATTTGTAAACACAAGTAGCCAGAAAACTGTTAAAGCTGCAGATTTTTCTGGCAGATTTTTGAGCTTGTGTTGCTTTCATTTGAGAGAGAGAGAGAGAGAGAGAGAGAGAGTGTGTGTGTGTGTGTGTGTGTGTGTGTGTGTGTGTGTGTGACTGTCTGTGTTTGTGTTTAAATTTTTAGGGTATTATTCTGTCATCATCCTGTCTGGAGAGGAATCTGCCAGAAATGTTTCAGCTATGGAGCGACCTATTCAACAGGTTAGTCTTATTTGATTTGAGTATTGTTTTATGTATTCAACTAAATTCAGTTCATCTTTAATACTGTAGCACTTTTACAATGTGTAGATTGTGTCGAAGCAGCTTAATATGGAAGTTCTAGTAAATTGAAACTGTCAGTCCAGTTTTCAGAGTTGAAGTTCAGTTTAGTTTAGTTCAGTGTGGTTTAATTTTCACTGCTGATCCAAAACACTTAAGAGCAAATCCATCAATGTGCAGCTCTACAAGTTCCAAACCAAGCAAACTAGTCGCAACACTGGTGAGGATAAAAAAACCTAGATAGAAACCAGGGTGAGTTGGGCACGACCATTTCTCCTCTGGCCAAACTGCTTGTTCAAAGCTGCAGACTAGGCGATGGAGGCTGGAGAGCACTGAACGTCCATCGTGGATGAATCTGTCATTTAAATTATTGAATTATTCAAAAAGCCAGAATTTTTCAGGAATAAATTGAGTTATTTGAACAACTTCAGAATCAATCATTTTAGCCAATATACAAAATAAAATAAATTCAAATCAATTTATGTGTATTTTAAATAGACAACAACAATTAACATTTTATTTACAACAGATACACATCTATTGTAAAGCACATGCCAGTTTGTTTATGAATCAAAAAAAGTCATGGTTTTCAGTTCATCCAGAATTGTGTAGATCTACTGTGCAAGTGCATAAATCACTTTGAACTTATACAGAATTTGCTTGTGTGTGTGTGTGCGTGCGTGAATCCTTAGTCCTCGTTTTGATGATGAGGAGCGTCTGCGTGTGCTGGTGATGATGTCAGCTCAGGAACTGTCCAATGGCATCTCGTACTCTGGTCACATGTACGCGATGACTCGAGCGGCTCGATCACTCACGCCTACAGCAGACCTGCAGGAGAGCTTTAGCGGGATGGACCAGGTCAGTATCCTGCTCCAGACGGTTTTTAGGAGATCGACGACAACAACACGCAGCTTCATGAAGTTACGCTGCTTTATTTCCAGGTCAAGTTTATGAAAAGAATAGCTGAGATGACTGACCTGACGTCAGTTTTGAGGAAACTTCCCCGCATAAAAAGACACTTGTTTAATCCTGAGAACATGAGGTAAACATCACTGTGTTAAAATAATAAACTTTATTATTAATTATTTCATACTTTAACTTATAAATAATACTCTATTTTATTTAGACAATATTATTGATATGTGTAAATTTACATAATTATTAATAAGCAATATGTCTAAATAAAATGAAATATTAATTGTTTTTAATATCTTAATTATTATTTAAATGGTTAATAATCTTTTGTATTATTAGATAATTAATACTTTAGTTAATACCTGAGTTTATTTAGGCATATTAATATTTAATTATATTAATAGGTTATTTTGGCACTTATTAATATTAAAATGTGTTTATTTATATAATTATTAATAAGAAATAGGGCTATAGAAATTGCAGTAATGTTATTTAAAGTATGAATTAATTAATAATATACAATATATTATTTATAATACTCATTATTTAAATTATTCATTTATTATATATTTTACTATTAATTAGTTTGTTAAATAATAATGAATGCCTAATTTAATGTTACTGTTTCAGGTGTGCTCTGAACGCAACACCACAGAAGATGCCTGACGTAGCAGCAGAGGTGGAGCGCTTTATTGGTAATATAGCAGGAAACAGGAAGGAGCGAAAACCTGTCAGACCAACTGTTGTAGAGGTCAGAAACCAAACTCTGCCTTTTATTAACGTATTTTTAAGGTGAAGATCTTTCAAATGTAGTTCAGTAGAGTTTTAAAATGAAAGAGCAACCTTCAATTTAGATAAAACCCTTTTTAATTTCCAGTTTAAATTGACTTTGTAAATTGATCTTGGTTTCAGTCAGTTAAAATGGCAAATTAAACCTGATTTTTTTGTCTAAACTGCAGGTCTCTCTTTTATTTTAAATTTTCAGAGAGCATAGCATAACTGCAACTAAAAGTCCTTCAGTTTTTAAACAAATTAGCGTTATTTCAGGTGCAAAAACAAGCATTTGTGAAGTATTTTTTTTTTATTTCCTTATCTTTTATTTTTTATCTCCACTGTATATGAAACTTTAAAAATAAGTGTATAATGCGTAAAGTCAAATGAACATCTACAAAAATGATGTTTATTGTATTTAGATGAATATGAACCGATTGTTTCTCCTCATAGAGAGCTTTAGGTCCTGAAGCTGGAGCAACAGCGACTCGTAAACTCATCTCAGTGAGTACATTTATTCATTGCATACAACGTCACAGCAACGTCCAGATGTCCCTAATCTACAGCATTCTTTCTGATCTCCTCCTCCATCCTGTCAGGAGGCTCATTTTAAACCGTGTCAGATGAAGACGTATTTCCAGCTTCCCTTCAATGTGAACTTCGTCAGTAAGTGTGTGCGGACGGTCCCGTTCACACATGCTGATTATGCAAGGTACAGCAAACACACTCTTGGAAAAAAAAGTTTGATAGAACTGCACAATTTGCCTAAAACATTTTTTGTTTTATATATTACTATAATAATAATTACTACTATTACTATTATTGTTGTTGTTGTTGCTTCAGTTTCCCCCACAGTCCAAAGACATAGGTGAATTGAATAAGCTAAATTGGCCGTAGGGTATGTGCTTAAATGAGTGTGTATGGATGTTTCCCAGTACTGGGTTGCAGCTGGAAGGGCATCCGCTGTGTAAAACATATGCTGGATAAGTTGGCAGTTCATTCCGCTGTGGCGACCCCTGATAAATAAAAGGGACTAAGCTAAAAAGAAAATGAATGAATGAATTGTTGTTGTTATAAAATATATTACCAAAATATTTAGTATTAGCAGTAGTAATATTGACAATTATTTTTAATACATTTTAATAATAATCTTATTTTTATTATAGTATTAATCTTAAGTAATATTTGTACTGAAGTTATTAATATTTTATGTAACAATATAAAAACTTGTACTGTTGTTATATTTTACATATTTTTTCATTTCACTTTCAAAATGTATTAATTATTATTGCTTTTATTTATATAAAATCCACAGAATTTATTTCTAACTCTTATTTATGTCCAAATGTATTCACTTCAAGTGCTTTTTTCAAGTGCTAATTCATGGTGCATATATTAGGGCTTGATTATTATTTTTTTTATTTAATTGCACTAAACCATTAATGCAAATAAAAAAACTAGCGTTGTTATTTTAATAGATGTTGTCCCTACTCTCCTTCACAGTTTGTCATCTGTGTGTCTCAGTCTGTGTATTTTAGGAAGGATGATGACTGCCAAGTTCCTCCATGGAGAGATCAGAGAAAAGGGCGGAGCTTATGGGGGCGGAGCTAGAATGGGGGGAGGCGGCCTGTTCTCTTTTTATTCTTACAGGTAGAAATGAATAAGTTTGCGAGATACACATTGATTTTTATATAAGTTACGTTGATCATGTTTTATTTTCTTTATTTCTCAGAGACCCAAACTCCACCCAGACGCTGTCCGCTTTTCGTGGTGGAGTGGAGTGGGCACGAGCTGGAAAATTTACCCAGCAGGACATCGATGAGGCCAAGCTCTCGGTTTTCTCTGCTGTCGACGCTCCTGTTGCTCCTTCAGATAAGGGTCAGTCTTAAAGAGCACATCTGGAGTGATGTTTTTAAGAAAATTATATATATGTAGATGCTTAAATGACATCCTATCATGCTTTTTAAACTTTCACCCTGCTTTGGTTCGTAATGTTGCAGTTTGCGATGATAGCTTGAGTTTGGTTGTTTTTAACAACTGTTTATTGTGTTTTTTCAGAAAACAATATAAACAAAAAAAAAAACCAAGTGCAAATTTAAAACCCGCTCCCGTCCATCACACCCCTGGTAGACTTCAAAAGATCAATAAATAATAATAATAATAATAATAATAATAATAATAATCAAATAAAGGGGGAAAAAATTCTAAATCTTTCAAAGAAATTTTACAAAGATTTTAAAAAGGATGACACAACATCAAAAGCTGAATGCCACAAGAGTTTGGTTGAGTTGTATGTTAATCTGTGCATTTGACAGTTCAGAAAACGCTAGATCAGAAGTTTAAAACGCATTCGGATATTTAGTGTTCGTTGCAGGAACTATTAGTTTGTTAATTATTTATGTATGAAATACTGTTTCCGGGTCCAAGCCGCTACTCTTTTGCATTAAGAAAATATTTGTTTATTACCACTTTTTTGTCATATCACACATTAAAGTCAATTTTATATAAAATTATGGTCTTATTGTCTCTGGACAATATTTTAACAATTTATAAAAAATTAATCACTTTCTGGCCATTGGATATCAGGCATGGATTAGGGCTGCACAATCTCAATTCGAACCTACACACAATTTTAATTCAGCTTTTCTACGATTCAGCTAATTATATTTTCAAGGTCAGGAGAGAAGCATAAAGGCAGTCTTCACAGCAACATGGACACCTTCAAATGGTGTTAAAAGTGTCACCAGTGTATTTATAAGGTATAATTCACCCAGAAATGTCATTTCTGTCTAAATGTAATGTATTCGCGGCTGTGAAATCACACATGTGCTGACCGCAAGCTGTTTGTTTACTACCGAGAATGCACGCGTGCATGCCAATGACGCCTTCTTTAGTGAACAGTACCTGCATAGGCTGTGAATAACATCTAATAAAGTTGTAAATAACGTTCAGTTTGTTGCACAGAGCGATTGTTTGGGAGCCGCGCGGGAAGTATGATTGGCATGTGTGTTTTCTCTCACAGTGACGGCAGACATGAGCTGCACTCGGAAGTGAAAGTGAAGCCGGAGCGCACATTATTTAAATGATCTTATCGCATTTTACAGTTATGATTACGACAAGCATTTGATATATATATATATATATATTTTTTTATAGCTAACACAGTGTTGTGCTTGAAAATAAATGTTTACTATGTCAACATAACTACCCTAGCCTATATAATGTTGAATATAATGCAAGAAAGAATCTGATAATGACAATTGTCTCATTTTACCAGTGCAAAAAATGGTCTAATAATGTTGTCAATGACAAATGACAAGCATACGTCTCAAACATAATAATTCAACTTTATAATTACGAATAGTTATATTCTGATGTCATCATTTTACAGTGAATTAACAAACAGGACATATTGAAAGTCTGTTCAAGTCCACCATAATGTCTTTACCAATCCAGTCCAATCGTGTGCAAGCTCTTTTAGTGCAATATTAATTTAACCCTGCTGTTACAGAGAAAGATACAGCAAGTCATTTTTACCAACAGTGATCAGATTGTATAACCAAAATCATACTAGATGATTTGTGCTGAACTGTATTAGTATTAGATATGGACAAGTGTTGTGCTCGTTGTTTTAGAAGGTGTGCAGTATGATTGTAATTTTATTATTGATGTTTTTATGTATATTTAACTTATTTTATCTATTTTTAGTATGGAAAGCTCTGCTGTGGCATGTGAATTTTCCTTTGGGGAATAATAAAGTAAAAAACAAACACAAAATTGAGCATTTTAAGCAACAGTAGACCTACACACAGGCTTAATATTATTAGTGTTGTTTTACCAGATGTTTGAGAATTAACAATAATAATAGGCTACTCATATTAAACTTTATTTTACATCTACAGAATCGTGAGAAAACCATGATCTTGATTTTAAGCAAAAAAAATCATGATGCATATTTTAGCCAGAATCATGCAGCCCTAGCATGGAGATATATATATATATATATATATATGTGTATATATGTGTATATATATATATATATATATATACACATAATAAGGGTGTGACAAGATCTCATACAACGAGAACTCGTGAGATTAAATCGCTGCGAGATTTCTCGTCGAGGTGAAAATATGTCTCGTGAGTTGTTATGATGGAGCGTGAGGGTGAAATTGGCATTGACGATTGGAGGCAGGATTGGATTTGATCTGCAAATAAAGTGCTTTGCACACACTTGGCAACCCAGGCTGGCCTCAAGAATTGTGCTTGTCACTCGGTTGGGTGAGCCGGTGTGATGTAACTGATTTTTTTCACCAGAGTTCAGCAGGTGCCGCATCCAACATAGACTACTACTACAGCCTCACACATTATGGTTCGTATCCATGCAATGGAATAGCACTTCAGATATGCTGAAAGGCATAATTTTTGTAAACACAAATGGAATTAAGACGTGGAGTATTCCTATTTTAGTCGCATTATTGAAGTGCAGATATGTAAACACCGTAATCAAACTATTAACACTGTGAAGGACTTTTAGCCGCATTTTGCGACAGGACCTACACAGCTAGCGAGTCAGTAAAGCACCACAGATGCACACATTTTTAAGCGCATGCAAACAAACACACACACACACTCACTGACTGAACTCTTGGAGACTCATCGTCACATCATCATCACGGAACACACGTTTATACTGTCTGGGAAAAGCAGATTTTTTTTTTCATTCTGTGTGCGGTATCAAACTCCATTAAAACAACTCTCCTATCAGTCCTTCATATTCGCATGATCGCATCCAGTAGCTCAGAGTGAGTCACAGGGCCTGATTGAAATCTTGCTAAATAAAAGTGAAACTCATTTATTAAATAAAACATGAAATACACAAAATGACATATTTGTTTCAGTCAGTGGAAATAAGTTCGATATATCATATGAAATTGTACAGGGGAGAAGCCAGTCGGTAGAGTTTATAGCTAAATATTTAGCAGTGTTTGCATGTCCTTTAGGACATAGAATTCATTTAAATAGAAATAAAAAAACATTAATTACAATGTTTTTAAAAAGCACCTAAATTGTTTTGTATTTTGTGATTTATTTATTTTTTTCTAGTTGAATAAAAATCTATTTTCCATTCATATATTAGCAAATATTTAGCTAATATTTAAAATTATATATAAAAAGATTATTTTCCATATTACTGCGTATAATTCATTAAAATAGAAGTAAAATAACGTTCATTACAAGCTGATTTAAAGAAAGCACCTAAGTAGTTTTGCGATTTGGTTTTTTTTCCAGTTGAATAAAAGACTATTTTCCATTCATATATTTCATCATTGAGGATTTCTTGAAAATAGTGTAAAAATCTCATCTCGTCTCGTGTACCCAATCTTCTACACTGGGATGGGGGTCTGAGTAATACCCAAAAACTCAATAATCATAGCTTATACTATTAAATCCACATGAGTCATGCGAGTTCACTCAGACCGCTGCACCACTGGCCGATCACTGAACAGGTTTCATTGGTTTTACCTGATATTCAATCAGTTTTACAAGTTTGTAGATGTTTTAAGTGGCATTTGTAAAATGAAAAGAAATCAAATTAGGTAATGGTCTTTTGTTGGCCTGTTTAGCAGAGCCCACAATGAAACAAACTAAATATAAGCCTAGAATTTTTTTTTAAAATGCTTTTCATTCAGACACTTAACATTTAATGCTTTTAGATGATACACTAACTGCATTTTACTTACAATTTAAAGTTGGCAATATATTTGAAAAATATTGCCTGAATTATTTGCACATTTTTAACCACTAGGTGTCCCCGGCATGTGCTGTTTCCAACAGTGAATCATTTTGCGAAGCAGTTGGTTAATTTGCGTCAAAGCTTTGTTTTATCACTCATATATTGAGCTGAAACTTCTCTCATTCTATGGACATTCTTGAAGTTTGTAAAAAGAGCATAACAGGACCCCTTTGCTGACAGTTTTAGTTTGGATTCTTGTCTTCATTGCACTGCAGGTTTGGGGCGTTTTTTAAATGGCATCACAGATGAGATGAAGCAAGCACACAGAGAGAGACTCTTCGCTGTGACTGAACAAAATCTCATTGATGTCGCTGGCAGGTAAAAAGACATTTGATGTATTTAGCAGACACCTTTATCTAGAGCAACCTGAACTGTACATTTGTACATTTCATCATGCGTTCACTGGAAATCAAAGCAAATTTCTAATGTTGACAAATTATTAAAGGGATGGTTCACCCAAAACCTAAATTCTGTAATCTTTTACTCACTCTTCACTTGTTCAAAACCTGACCGACTTAAGCACACAATGGAGGATATTTTTAAAGAAAGCTGGAAACCTGTATCTATTGACTTGCATAAGTTTTTCCTACTAAGTCAATAGTTACAGTTTTCAGCTTTCTTCTAAATATCTTCTTCAGTGTTTAACAATGAATAAACTCTTAAAGAGTTTGAACTACTTGAGAGTGAGTTAATGTTCATTTGTGGGTGTTTCTAAATTAAAATATTGATTTTAATTAATAAAAAAGTAATACATTTATAAATAAATGCCTAATTACAATAAATAATATTGACACTTGTTGTTTTTCTTCTTCTTCTTGAAACAGGTATTTAGGAATCGGTCTGCAGACTTGTGGAGTGGCGATTTTTGGCCCAGAAAATGAAAGCATCAGAAAAGACCCTTCCTGGGTGGTTAAATAGACATTTTTTTCCTCATCATTTCTCATTATTAGGATTATAAAAACCACGCACACTTTCCTGGATCACGCACAAATCACTCTGGGTGCGTACAGGAGTCCTCATGATGAACAGAAGTATTGAAAACAGTGCTGAATTCACTTGTTTTTCAGTAAAGCACCTTTTGTTTACACTGTTCATGGTGGACTCCATCTTTTTATAAACTCATGGCTCTTTTTTTCATTTATAAACTAGCATAAGGTTATTTATGAGACGTGTACAATCATAATAAATGTGATCATAGATTGAAATATTAAATTCCTTTTTCTAAAAATCATAACTCATCCTATTATTTATTACTTATAATGTGCTTTGCGTTGCTATTTTACTACAGTGAAATGACAAGCCACACTGGTTACATTCTAAAGGGAGTTTATGCAGCATTATTAGCGCATACACACATGCACGTTGTAACAACACACACATATTAACACAATGCCTGCTTTGGTACAAAGTGCCTGCATTAACATACAACACAGAATAGCAGCTTGAATAATCTATTCCACAGGTGTCAAATCCAGTTCCTGAAGGGCCGCAGCTCTGCACAGTTTAGCTTTAACCCTAATTTTCTGATCAAACTAATTGAGTCCTTCAGGCGGTCACACTAGAGTTTGAGCTTGCGAAATTCTGTCGTACGGCGCTGCAAAAAGGGGCAGGATTAAACAAGATGATAAGACAATAAAAAAAGCGAGCGATTGCTCCATGTTTTAAATTTCTGTCCAGAGAGGTCATGTTTTGATCCTGGATTGGTCTCACACAGTCAATTTTGCAGGTCAGAGTTCACCAAGCTTGAACTTTGCACCGCAGCGAAATGCGAAACTTGACGCATGACCCTGCGTTTCTGGTCTGACGCATTCGCGTGCGTATGAATGGAAGTCTATGGAGAGAAAAGTCCAGTGTGACCGCAGCTTAAGTGTGTTGACGCTGGGTTGGAACTTAACTGTGTAGAGCTGCGGCCCTCTAGGAATTGAGTTTGACACCCCTGCTCTATACAGAGGCTACTTTAGCTTGAGTTTTAACAATCACTAGGACCAATTTCTCAATATATCCTTCACTTCGTTTTTAAAGAGAAGCCCGTGTTAAATCATTCAGGCCTGTCGTAGATCAATAAATCACCAGCAGGTGGCAGTAAGTGCATGTCTTAATGAGCGTTTTATTGAATCATTCAAATGATTCAGTCAAAATGGCTGATTCATTTAGAATCACTGAATCGTATGATTTGATCAAACAGATTTATTCAGAAAGCATCAGTGTATTGCTGTCAAATGCTTTTTCGATTTTCCTTCTAGAAACAAAGTAAAACATTAACACATATTTTTACACTAAAGTTTAACAGAATAAAAAAAAAAACACTTGCCTATGTGATATTTCTAAACCGTATCATTCATTCATTCATTTATTTTCCTTCGGCTTAGTCTCTATTTCAGAGGTCGCCACAGTGAAATGAACCACCAACTACTCCAGCTTATATTTTACGCAGCAGATGCCCTTCCAGCCGCAACCCAGTACGGGAAAACACCCATACACTCTCACATTCACACATACTAGTACACTACGGCCAATTTAGTTTATTCAATTCACCTATACCGCATGTCTTTGGACTATAGGGGAAACCAGAGCACCCAGAGGAAACCCACACAAACACATGGAGAACATGTAAACTCCACACAGATATGCCAGGACTCGAACCAGTGACCTTCTTGCTGTGAGGCGACAGTGCTAACCACTGAGCCACCATGCCGCCCCTAAACAATATCATATCTTACAAATAAGACAATTGCACACTGGGATATTTGTATAGGGTTCATACGGGTGCTGGAAATCCTTGCAGATGCTTGAATTTTATTCCTTTTTTTCAAGGTTTAAAAAGTGCTCAGATTTTGCATAAAGTGCTTAAAAGGGGTTTAAAGTTGAATTGTGTTGCTTTCATAATTTAATTGTTCATTTCCAATGAATCTAAATGAAAAAGACTTGGTTTTTGATTCAATTTAATTTGATTTTGAATTTGAATTTAATTCGGCTTATTAATTAGGGGTCGCCACAGCGGATAGAACCGCCAAATTATCCAGCATGTTTTACACAGTAGATACCCTTCCAGCCGCAACCTAACACTGGAAAACACACACACACACACACACTAAGGCCAATTTAGTTTATTCAATTCACCTATAGCGCATGTCTTTGGGCTGTGGGGGAAACCGGAGCACCCAGAGGAAACCCACATGAACACAGAGAAAACATGCAAACTCCACACAGAAATGCCAACTGACCCAGCCGGGGCTTAAACCAGCGGCCTTTTTGCTGTGAGGCGAATGTGCTACCCACTGCGCCGCCCAACTGATCAATATTAGTAAAGAAAAAATATATATAAGATGACACATTTGTGCTAAGGGCAAATATAGTTTCCGTA
Source organism: Danio tinwini (assembly GCA_903798205.1). Taxonomy (NCBI): domain Eukaryota; kingdom Metazoa; phylum Chordata; class Actinopteri; order Cypriniformes; family Danionidae; genus Danio; species Danio tinwini. The sequence goes on along the minus strand of CAIGQZ010001336.1, from coordinate 3,279,897 downwards.
CAATACTATACCAAATAGCATCTGATATAATATTGCGATGATGTGAGATTATATATGAAGAGTTCAGATGCAAAATTGTCGAAGTGGCATCTGAAATTTTCTTCCTCATTCTCCAGTCTTTGTTTTATTTTTTCCACTTTAAAGGCAATGAAAAATATAGTCAGAATTATCAGCCCCCCTGAATTATTAGCCCCCTGTTTATTTCTTCTCCAATTTCTGTTTAACAGAGAGATTTCAACACATTTCTAAACATAATAGTTTTAATAAGCCATTCTAATAACTGATTTATTTTATCTTTGCCATGATGACAGTAAATAATATTTGACTAGATATTTATCAAGACACCTCTATACAGCTTAAAGTGACATTTAAAGGCTTAACTAGGTTAATGAGGTTAACTAGGCAGGTTAAGGTAATTAGACAAGTTGTTGTATAATGATGTTTTGTTCTGTAGACTATCAGAAAAAAATAGCTTAAAGGGGCTGATAATATTGACCTTAAAATAGTTCTTAAAATATTATCAGACATACTGTGAAAGTTCCTTGCTCTGTTGAAACATCATTTGGGAAATATTTATTATAATATATTAAAGTATAATTCAATTTATATTGTAATATAAATAAAGTAATATTAAATAAATATAATATATTAAAAAAGAAAAAAAATTAAAAGGGGGGCTAATAATTCTGACATTAACTGTATATATTCTTTGCCATAACAGTGAGTGCCATAAGACACAGGCGCCTAAGAAAAATGTTCATTTCAGAAGAATATTCCAAAAGCCACTTGGAGGTTTTTGCATCGGAACCATTCATGTGTCATTTACCGCTGAAAAAGTGCTTAAATTTGACTCTGGAAAAGGTCTGAGTACTCGGTTTTTAGCTTTCATATCATCATAGACTATAAATATTGCACACCCCTATCAAGTAAAACTGCTGTGCAAAATGCTTTATGAAGTGACCGACATACGTATTGAGAAATGTGTTCTAGTGACTGTAAAGAATAAAAATAAAACAAAGACAGTGGAACTGTGCTACTTTAAGCCAGTGAAGAAGCACAAAAATCATTCAGACATCTCAATGAAAATAAGCTCTATTAGATTAAAAATAAATACGGAAATCTTGCATATTCACAAAAGATACCACTTGGCCTCATTTAAAAGGGATGATCAGCTAATCGATGGATTGTCAATCACAACACATAATAATTATTTCGTGGCTGAATGTCTAACATTAACTGCTTCACATGTACCGTATATGATTATGTGTTCAGATTCCTACAGGTCGAGTCCTCTCTGATCTTGAGTGAATTAATGGAGGTGTTAAATGGCGGAGCTGTCTTTAGCTCGGAGCCGGACGATGTGCTCCAGCTGGCCTGAATCCGACACGTCGTAGCTGGTTTTGTATTTGGCCAGAATCTTCATGAGCGGCCGCAGACGGAGCCACCACTGCTCCTTCGGGATCCTGTGACTGCAAATAACAAGAGTCATTTAATGCACAAATATATATGATGAATACAGCTGAAATCAAAATTTTTAGCCAACCTGTTCATTTTCTTTTCTTTTTTTTTTAAATATTTCCCAAATGATATTTAACAGAGCAAGGAAATTTTCACAGTATGTTTGATAATATTTTTCTCCAGGAGAAAGTCTAATTTGTTTTATTTCGGCTAGAATAAATGCAGTTATTATTTTTTTAAAAGGCATTTTAAGGTCAAAATTATTAACCCCGTTAAGCTATATATTTTTCTGATAGTCTACAGAACAAACCATCATTATTCAATAACTTCCCTAATTACCCTAACCTGCCCAGTTAACCTCATTAACCTAGTTAAGCCTTTAAATGTCACTGTAAGCTGTATAGAAGTGTCTTGAAAAATATCTAGTAAAATATTATTTACTGTCATCATGGCAAAGATAAAATAAATCAGTTATTAGAGATGAGTTATTAAAACTATTGTTTAGAAATGTGTTGATAAATTATTCTCCGTTCAACAGAAATTTGGGGAAAAAAAATAAACCGGACGGCTAATAATTCAGGGAGGCTAATAATTCTTATTTCAACTGTATATCAAAAACTGTCCATTAAGTTCTAGTGGGAAAACACATTTGTTTTGTCTTATTGTTACATGTTCTTCCCATAGTCATAACAATAAACAATGCTAAATTACTCCTAATCTTGAACCTAACCCTATAGTAAGTAAAACAATAAATAAATCGTTTTTCTTAGTATTTAAATACACTTCATATAATGTTTGAGGTGCATGATTGTCGTCATACACAAAATCGGTCTCGTCTTTGAGCTGAACGACAGGCTGAAAGAGCAGAGCCCTGCGGCGCATCCCCAGCAAACACGCGGAGTCTTCAGTGTTCGCAAACACACGGCCTGAAAACACACACATAACAGGCAGCACAGAATAATACCACTGCAATCTAAAGTGAACTAATAAAAAATAAGCTTCAAAATCCATATTTACCTTCATCTGAGCCAACAGAGGAAAGCAAAACACAAAGAGAAAATGACTCAAAACTCTGTCATGAGAATCACAACTAAACACTTTCAAAACAATATACTATATTAAATATAATAATCAAGCCTTCATTAGTTAAGATGAATAATGAGTAATACTTCAAAATCAACATTTATTAATGCATCATTAAGATTGTGTAACACTTTACTTGAACGAGGTGTTCATAAGACTGTCATGAAACATTTATTGGAGATTTAATACATGCTTCAGCAAGTGTCATTCGCTCAGTTTTGTCATTTCAAATGCAAACATGACTTGTTTGTGATGTCTTCAGTATGAGCATAATTGTTATAAATCTGTCATAAACATAACTGTCATGAGGTCATTATAATTGTGTCATGAATTTTATAATGATATGTTATAAAGCCGTTCAGTTGATTTCGACTCCATCCGATATCCTCTGAGGTTTGGAATGCAGTACGTGCAAAAGAGTCCTATGTTTCATGAGTTTTTTGAGTCCAGTTTGAAGCACTTCATAACTTTTGCCATCCGCTGTCCACATGATGGCGAATGTTTATAATAGTATCATTATCTTGACATTAACTGCAGTAATACAAATTGAATTTGTCATTAAAATATCATAAAATATTGATACTGTTAGGGATTATTTTGTCAGAGTATTGACATTTTACTGAGAAATTAAGCTCTTTGAATATTTTTTACTAGTTTTTGCAGACACAGAAAAACAAAAAACAGACAGACAAACCCATCATCTAACAATAATCTGTGCAAATTCTTAAATAAAGCATGAAACAAGGCAAAATGGCAACATACAAAACATATACAGTATGATCTACAAAAACACACTGCAATGGATATAAATAGAAAAAAACAAGATTATTAGTCTTTATGTTGTGTTCGATTCCTGACAAACTGTAATGATAAATTCATTTAGTTCCACTGAAAAAAAGTGATCAGAAAAATCCTCATGACACGATTATAATGTCTCATGACAATACTGTTTATGCTGTTGTCTTGATATTGTCAAGTTTCTCTTTTTCTTGGCTCTCGACGAAGGCGGTCACACTTTTTCCCCTCTCCGTCCCTTGTCTTCCCTGGCTGGCTCTTCTTGTCTCGTCTTATTCTATCTCTGAGGCTCTCCGTGTCCTGCTATCTAAACAAATAAGGAATTATGGATCTGATCAACTGGTCTCTGAACGCGATTGACACCATCTTCTCGACGAGAAGTTTGGGCTCGGGAGAGCCCACTTGTCCTGCCGGGACGTTTGCACCTGGATACGTGATGGACGGGTGGGAGAAGTGGTGCGTCGTGTGCCTGGCTGCTCTGTCCCTGGAGGACATTGAAGATATCTACTATTCGGAACTTTGATAACAGGGTTTCTGCTGATGGGCTTATGCGGGGCCCTGGGGTATCGACGATTGATGAAAATGGTCAGTGCTGATCAAAACCCCACCAATCTGGCCAGCTTGATTGAAACTATAATGGGCAGGTATGCTGCTAATCAGACTGCTGTATTAGACCGCAAATTGGAAAACATCGGGGTAAAATTAGCGGCTTTGCAACAAGATTTGGCCAGGACTGGAGACCAGCGACGGACATTAAATATCTGTGAAATTGGCAGATATTGACCTAAATTTGAAATACTTTCTTCTCTTTCGGCTCCCAGTGTTTTTCCAGCCAGACAGCCTCAGCTGGAGAAAAACAACTTCTCCCGAATAGCAAGATAAGGAGACGCTCTGAAATTCCTGCTCCCTGTCAAGGACACCTGTTGGACTCTACAGGCTTACACACACACACACACACACACACACACATACATCTACAGAAAGACTTTCACTACCTAACCCTTCATCCCACGCCTTCGTGTGCTTTCATCTACTGGAGGGGGTAGGCGGGTCTGTGACCAGCGCCTCCATGGCTGCAGGAATCGACGGCTGCCCGCCCTTGCCGGACTATATCCACACCCCCTTTCCCACCCCCTGTTGCGATGTATGTCATGTCTATGTGTTTATGTGCTTGACTGCTGGGGCTTTTTTTATCTCCCTGATCTCACACTGCTTTAACTCAAGAGCAAGGTGGGAGGAAGTTTTTTCGCCTCTCTTTCCAGAATTCTATCTTACTTCCTTTTTCTAAATGCTACCTCCTGTTGACCCGTCTTCCCCTGAAATGTGATGTTTGTGTATGGTCGGGGGGGTCCAATTTCACTATATGTCAGTGTATGTGAACACATGGAGGTATATGTGACAAATAAAGACTTGATTGATTGTTAACATAAAAAACAGGTTGACACGGTGGAACATTAAGTAGCGATGTCACCTCACAGCAAGAAGGTCGCTGGTTTGAGCCTCGGCTGTCATTAAGTGTCATTCGCTCAGTTTTGTCATTTTAAATGCAATGATGGCATTGAGATGTCTGTTATAGCAGTACTAAGACACCACAACTTGTCATAAATCTGTCATAAACATGATTGTCACAAGGTCATTATAATGGTCATGAATTTTATAATGATGATAATGTTAGTCGTTTAGTTGATTTCAACTTTTGGCGATCCAATGGGAATTAAAAGGAAGTATGTTCCTGAAGTGTGCTAACCTACGCTTTGTGATTTTTCATTCTAATGACAAGTCTAGTTTGATGAGCTCTAGCACTTGGTGAAGTTTATTCATAAACTAATTTCGAGAGGATCACGTGCTTATGATTGCTTGTAGCCAGCCCCGCATTATTCAATTCGTGATTCACCAATCAGACGATTCCTAAGCCACTATAAATACCCTAGGTTCCAAATCACAGCTATCTTCGTTTTGAAGAATCCCCCCTTCCACCCCTACTCTTCCTCCTTTCCTAGATGGGTGGCATGGTGGCCCAGTGGTTAGCACTGTTGCCTCACAGCAAGAACGTCACTGGTTCTAGTCCTTACCAAGCCAGCCAACGTTTCTGTGTGGAGTTTACATGTTCTCCCCGTGTTCACGTGGGTTTCCTCCGGGTTCCCCGGTTTCCTCCCACCGTCCGAAAACATGCAACTTAAGTTAATTGACTAATCTAAATTGGCAGCATAGACATGCTCCTAGTAAGAAGTTATATCTTATAAGCAATCCCTATCTGTTCATTAGCTACTACAGCAGGGGAGTTCTCAAGATCTACCTGAGCTCAAACTCCCCTCTCGCCTTGCAAACGGGAGGGAGCCCCGGACTCGAGGATCTTATGAGCTCAGGGCTCTCTCCCAGGACAGCATGCCAAACAAGCTTTATAATCAATCATCAGCTAAGTGTGAACTCTTGAACTTTATTCATAACTTTTGGTGTCTACTGTCCACAAGATGGCAAATTTTTATAACAGTATCATTATAATATTACAGGGTGATTCAAAAAGAAAATCACAACGTTGAAAATCGAGAACTCTGCAAAGAAGAAAAGCAGAACTAAGCTCTTTCTATCGTCAATTTAAGGAAGCTCTGGTTTCACATTGAGGAACTAAAAAAAAGGAATAACTGCAGCTATCCAAACAGTAACGCTGAGATGCTACAGAGTGTGGAATGAGTTTGAGTATCGAGTTGATGTCACTCGAGTGTCTGGTCATATTGAACATCTATGAACTTGTTTTGTACTGAAAAAAAAACCTTTAAGTACTCTTCACATTGATTAATTACCCAAGGTTCCATCATGTTTCTGATTAAATACAGATTTTCAAAGTTGGGCTATTCTTTTTGAATCACTCTGTATAACAGTATAGTACATAATAGTAATAGCATAGTTAAAAAGTACAGTACAAAATGAATGTCATTAAAAATGTATCAATGGCACATTCAATTTGTACCGCTGAAAACCTACTTCAATTTGTGATCAGAAAATTACTCATGACATCATTATACAACGAGACCATAATAATTATCACGTTGTATTGATATTGTCCCAAAAACATCTTAAGCAATGTCATCTTTGCACTTAAAATGACATAATCACTGTAAGCTGATGAAACTTAATGACAGTTGTCATATCATGATTAGAAAAGTGTCATGACAGTCTTATGAACACCTACTTCAAGTAAAGTGTTACGTTTTTTTTGTGTGTGTGTGTAAGGAACACATCATTCTGCTGCTGTCTCATTACCATCTCTGTAAAACTCTTTGAGCTTCTTGGAGATCCACTGCATGGCTTTAGCCGCAATCTTCGTGCCAAAGTTCCTGTCAAACGGTGAAGGAGCGCCACCCTAAAAAACATCACAACAAGACAGATTAAAGTCAATGGTTGCAGGTTTTCAGCTTTCGTCAAAATATCTTCTTTCTACCTTATGAGATTTCTGTAAAGAGTTATTTACAGTTAAAGAACTGTATTCCCTGTGTTAGGAGAATTATGCCAAATATGAATTTTACAAATATTAGCTGCCCAGTAACAAATTAAAAAGTTTGGCAGACCAAGACCCCCCTTTTTTCTATGTCTTTGGCTTTGGCTAGGAGGTTTGCCTTGCCATATACACTACCTGACAAATGTATTGTCGTTGATTCCAGTTGTAAGAACAACAAATAATAACTCGACTTCTAGCTGATCATTTGGAAAAGTGGCAGAAGGTAGATTTTACTGATGAATCATCTGTTGAACTGTATCCCAATCATCACAAAGACGTATTGGAACCCACATGGACCCAAGATTCTCACAGAAATCAGTCAAGTCTGGTGAAGGAAAAATCATGGTTTGGGGTTACATTTAGTATGGGGGAATGTGGGAAATCTGCAGAGTGGACGGCAACATCAACAGCCTGAGGTATCAAGACATTTGTGCTACCCATTACATTACAAACTACAGAAGAGGGCAAATTCTTCAGCAGGATAGCGCTCCTTCTCATACTTCAGCCTCCACATCAAAGTTCCTGAAAGCAACTAAGGTCAAAGTGCTACAGGATTGGCCAGCCCAGTCACCAGACAAGAACATTATTGAGCATGTCTGGGGTAAAATGGAGGAGGAGCCGTTGAAGATGAATCCAAAGAATCTTGATGAACTCTGGGAGTCCTGCAAGAGCACTTTCTTTGCCATTCCAGATGACTTTATTAATAAGTGATTTGAGTCATTGCAGAGATGTATGGATGCAGTCCTCCAAGCTCATGGGAGTCATACACAATCTTAACTCTTTTCCCACTGCACCATGACCTTATATTCTATACCGTGCATTATTTCTGTTAAGTGACAAGACTTTAGTCTAAGCAAAGTCAGGCCTTACTGTCCTAATGAAATAATTAAAAATCAAGGCATGATCATATTTTTTGGGTAAAATAAGTGTAATGTAGAGGCGTTTGTCTTTCATATAAGCCACTTCTGATGCCACATGATCAACTAGAAGTCAAGTTATTATTTGTTGTTCCTAAAACTTGGAAAGGCGACAAGACTTTTGTCAAGGAAGTGCAGTGGTCCTCAACCTTTTTATCACCGCGGGCCAGTCAACACTTGACAATTTTACAGCTGACCGGGTGTGGGGGGTGTTTCGCAGCTTGTAGGTTGCTAGGCGACCATCAAACGTTTTCTAAGAGGATGACAAGCTGACAAAACATTACTGCAACAAGTTTTATTTATAGAGAAAATTACAAAGCACTGCAGTGTTTGGGTGTTCTGTGTTTGTCTGGGATAATTAGTCTTATCGAAATGTGTATATTCCAAACAAGCTGAAGCTGATTGATCAATTCTTGTCACATGACTCGTGGTGCGCTCGCAGGATTCAATCAACTGTGCGTCTGGAAGGTGTGAGCACATCACGCCGCTCGTGCGCGCACCTCCATTGGAAACAACGAATTTATGCAAACTCTAGAAAAGACACAATATGTGAGCGGCCCCTAAAAAGCCAACGTCATTTGCCATCTCCATCAGTTGGTCTTCTTGGGTCCACGGCCCTGTGGTTGGGGACCACTGAGGTAGTGTATAAGAGGAAATAGCCCCATCTAAAAGCTTAACAAAGGACTTGAGTTAAAACAAAAGAAACAAAAGCAGAAACAAAAACCTACACTGTAAACCCCAGCAGTCAACTTTATCAAATGAAATGAGTGTAGTTAACTCAAAATTTACTGAAAGTTAATTCTACTCATTTGAAAAGAGTTTTGAACTCAATAGTGAAGGTAATGAGTTAATTAAATACCTCATTACTTCAACTTAAATGGAGTAAGTTCACAATACTCATGTAAATTAGTTTACATCAAATGGTTTGTAGCAATTGGTTTCCTCAAACGGTTTGAGTTAAATTAACTTATTGGGTTTAACAGTACTCAGTTGGTTTGAGTTCTCTTCATTTATTGGGTTTTGTTGTGCTCAAATTGCTTCATTTGCTCAAATGGATTAAGTTCACAGTACTTATTAGGATTAGCTTTTGAACCTACATGGTTTGTTTCAATCGGTTTCCTCAAACGGTTTGAGTTGCCTTGTTGGGTTTTACAGTGTAGGAAAAGTATTCATTTTAATCGACTGATTTCTACCAAATAAAGTCAAGGGTAATTTATCCCATCGTTGCAAATAAGAGTTCTTCTCATGCAAGCCTTAGACCGACTGCTAAAAACAACTTGCAAGTATTTCTTTGTCAAAAACCTGCACAGGACCTGCTGGAGAACACCTCCACATAACTGTGTTTGGTTGTACGGTGAAGTTGATCTTGTTCAGCCATAGTTGATTTAATCCTTTTACACATAAGATTTAAAAACTTTAGCTGTGTGAGTTATTTAACATTATCTAGCTATTTACAACTCAAAGAGTTCAGATGAAGTGTTTCCACTGCTTTATTTGCAGCGTTATCATAGGTTGTAGTTGATCACTCAGCATAGATCCGCCCAGAAAATAACAACAGGCTTTTCCTACAGAGAATTGCAAGAGAATCGACAATATTTCTCTAATAATCATATAAAAACACCTGCAGACTGAACATATTTGTTTCTATTCTCCTGTACATTTATCCTGCTGTTTTTGTAAAAGTAAAAACATTGAGCAAAAATAGATGCTAGAAATACTAGAAAAAATTGGGGTGGAATATTTGATGAAAGTGTATATAAGGGGAACCGACTGTGTTCAGAACAGTTCAGATGGTATTGTCTTAGACGGTATTATCTTTATAAAAAAATGCAAAAAAACCCCCCCAAAAAAACGACAAAATAATCCAAAATCTGAATCGAAATGGGCCATGAAAGATGAAGATCACTGCATCACTGGCTCTAGTGTGTGTGTGTGTACCTGCTGCATGTGTCCCAGAACATTCTTCCTGCAGTCAAACACTCCTTTACCCTCTTCAGAGTACAGCTGATAGATGAAGTCAGTGGTGTAGTTCTCATTGCTGTTCTCATTCCTGGAAAACACACACACACACACGTTAGTAGTATATTCAAGCTCTAACACACATACACATCTCACTACACATGCTGTCACGTTCTGGAGTGTATTGTGTTGAAATCATACCTGAGCACTAGTCCTCTCTGGATGCTGGTCTTCATCTTCTCTGTTAAATGCTCGACGTTGGACTAAAAAAATAGAGCACCCATAAAAACACACACTCTCACACTCTCTCTCTCTCTCTCTCTCTCTCTCTTTCCTTAAATAGTGTGTTCTGCTAAATATTCCTCTCAGTGTGTGGGACAGAGCACACAGAGGACAAGAGGGACGCTGCAATGCCAGAGTCTGACAGAAGGGGGCGATCTTCACCTCTGACCCTCATCCATAAACAATGACTGCGGCTCACCCTACAGCGCTGTTTAACTACTGTCTGAAGGCTCAATTAAACACACCTCTGGTCTTCTATACAGCTAATATTAGTAATATTGCCTTACTCCAAAATGGAATAAAATTCATTTATTTTCTCAAAATTCTTCACACAATACCCCATAATGACAATGTGAAAAAATTGTTTTTGAAATTGTTGCAAATTAATTAAAAGAAATAAAAAAGCTGAAAAATCTCATGTACATCAGTATTCACAGCCTTCGCCATGAAGCTCTAAATTGAGCTCAGGTACATTCTGTTTCCACTGATCATTCTTGAGATGTTTCAGCAGCTTAATTAGAGTTCACCTGTGGTAAATTCAGTTGATTGGCCATGATCTAAAAAGGCACACACCTGTCTATATAAGGTTCCAGGGTTGACAGTGCATGTCAAAGCACAAACCAAGCATGAAGACAAAGGAATTGTCTGTAGGGAAGGTTAGAGAAACATTTCTGCTGCTCTAAAAGTTCCAATGAGCACAGTGGCCTCCATAATCCATAAGTGTAAGATGTTTGGGACCACCAGGACTCTTCCTAGAGCTGACCGGCCATCTGAGCTGAGTGATCAGGGGAAAAGGGCCTTAGTCAGGGAGGTGATCAATAACCCAATGGTCACTCTGTCTGAGCTCCAGCGTTCTTCTGTGGGGAGAGGAAAACCTTATAGAAGGACAACCATCTGTGCAGCAATCCACCAATCAGGCCTGTATGGTAGAGTGGCCAGACAGAAGCCACTCCCCGCCTGGAATTTGCCAAAAGGCAGGATAGAGAGAAAGATGAATGCAGCAATGTACAGAGACATCCTGAATGAAAATCTGCTTCAGAGTGCTCTTGACCTCAGACTGGGGCCACAGTTCATCTTCCAGCAGGACAATGACCCAAAACACACTGCCAACATATCAATGGAGTGGCTTCACAACAACTAGGTGAATGTCCTTGAGTGGCCCAGCCAGAGCCCAGACCTAAATCCTATTGAACATCTCGAGAGAACTAAAAATGGCTGTACACCATCGCTTTTTCTATCCAACCTGAAAGAGCTTGAGAGGTTCTGCAAAGAGGAAAGGGCAAAAAATTCCCAAAAACAGGTGTGCCAAGCTTGTGGCATCACATTCAAAAAGACTTAAGGCTGTAATTGCTGCCAAAGCTGCATCAACAAAGTATTGAGCAAAGGCTGTGAATACTTGTGTACATGTGATTTTTCAGGTTTTTAATTTTTAATAAATTTGCAACAATTTCAAAAACTCTTTTTTTACACTGTAATTATGGGGTATTGTGTGTAGAATGTTGAGGAAATAAATGAATTTTACTTTCTGGACGCCCTGTGTCTGTATTATATCACCATTAAAAGTGTCACAAATTGCTTTTTAAAATATATATATTTACATTAGTCTCTTTTAGAACACGTGTAAGAAGTTCATTTTACTTAACTTTCTTTCACCAAAGAATCCTAAACATTAAAATGCATAATTTTGCCCAAAAAGGTCAAGAAAAGGTCCTCTGTACTCTTCCAGAGTGAGTAAAAGAGCTCGTAAAATTACTCTGGACGACTCACACCCAGCACACTACCTGTCCGAACTGTTACCGTCTGGTCGGCGATACAGAGCACCAAGCACAAAAACAGCCAGACACAGGAAAAGTTTCTTTCCTCAGGCCATCTACCTTATGAACAGTTAAATATTCCCCTACTGTGCAACAAACGTGCAATACTTTCTCATACGCACTTGTACACAGCACCTTATAACCTGTATATTTACA
>CAIGQZ010001336.1:3246228-3257937 GCA_903798205.1 Danio tinwini | reverse complement strand
GTGTGTGTGTGTGTGTGTGTGTGTGTGTGTGTGTGTGTGTGTGTGTGTCTATACACATACATAACTTTATAATTTATTAATAATTACAATATAATTATAATAATTTTAGATTTAATTAATTTTAAATGATCAATTTCTCTTCATATGTTTGAAATATTTAGCTTATATTAGCAAACTTGATCCTGGAGGGCTGGTGTCCTTCATAGTTTTGCTTTAAACCTAACCAAACACACCTGCATGTAGCTTTCTAGTGATCTTTAAGCAGGGGTGTTCAAACTCGGTCCTGGAGGGCCGGTGTCCTGCAAAGTTTAGTTCCAACCCCAAACAGAAGCACCTGGGCTGGCTAATCAAGCTCTTACAAGGCTTTCGAAACATCCTTGCAGGTGTGTTGAGGCAAGTTGAAGCTAAAATCTGCAGGACACCGGCCCTCCAGGACTGAGTTTGGACACCCCTGTCTTAAAGACATCGATTAGTTTGTTCAGTTGTGTTTGATTAGTGCTGGAGCAAAACTCTGCAGGGACACCAGGCCTCCAGAATCAAGTTTGCCCTTCCCTGATTTAGATTGTATTTATTTATTTTCTGCATAAAACGACCTTTGGTCATAATAACAAATGAGAAAATCAGGTTTATTTATATTTCTTAACTCTTCTGAAGATAAAATGACCATTTAAGGGAAAGTGTGGAGCACTCGACCACCATAGGAGCGTGGACAAAATACAAATATAGTACAACATGAGGAACTCCAGCAACACTTGTAATAGAGAAGAAAATTTTAATGAAAAAAAGGCATTTATTTTATTTCATTAAAACTTTCTCCTTTATTACAAGCAGGGCTTTACATTAACACCCGCCAAATGCGGGTAGATTTCAGTGGTGGCGGGTAAGACAGACGCTCCCACTAGTCACTTTGGCTGGTTGAAAATAATTTCCCCAGATAATAATTCATAAAAGCAGGGTTCGACAATAAGGATGGTCCAATATGCATGCAAAGGCGTTTAGACAAATAGACGGCAATAACTCAAAAACCTCTTATCCTAAAAAGATCTAAACTGTGTTTCCTACAAAAAAAGAGACAACGCTGGCTATGCTTCACAGTTGTCTTTTTTTTCTTTTTAGGATAAGAGGTTTTTAAGTTATTGCCGTCTATCACTGAATGTGTCAGGAATATCGAAAACAAAACCAACTTAACCCCGCTGTCTTTTTGTAAGCAGCACCGGTTGCTTTCACTTTCACCATTATTTGAACAGATCTTTTATGGGTCTAACGTTAACCGTGTGCTTATAATCCATTCATTATCACACGGTATGTTTTTTTACCTGCTTTCTTTTGCGTAATGTGGTTTAATCATATTTTTTTACAATTACATTGCTTTAATGAGAGATTACTCCCCATTTATGTGTAGTTAATTTGTGATATGGGACCTTTAGCCAGGACAGATTACTGTGCATATGTTTTGTTAAATAAAAGTATAGTATACAGCTATATTTAGCTTGTTTTGACACACAGCAAAATAATCAGTGTACATTTAACTCAATTTGAGTTTAACTTAACACTCCTTGGGGTACATATGACTCCCTCCATTTTGGAGTTAAAATAACACTTTCTAATGTGTGAAATTTGTACCATACTCTCAGAGTTCATTTTAACACGTAAGAGTTTATTCTTACATTGAACTGAACTGTGTGTTACCCTTCAAAGTGTTGATATATTACTTTTTCCTATATTATCAATTGGTGTGTGGCGGATAACAGTGATCAAATATGTTGAAAATAGTTTTAATTTATTAAATATTCATTAATTTTTTCAGAAATAAGTTCAATAAATTCAACTCTATGCATTTTAAAATGCAACAATACATGTTTCAAGTTTAAGTAAAACATACTGGTTTCATCACTGTTTGTCTGAAAGAACTGGTTTGAGTAAAAAAAAAACTGGACTTCCCATCACTAGTGGGAAATACACTGCATATTGGGTTAAACGTTTAACACTGAAAAAAAAAACTCTTAAATATACGCTCTTTCACACTCGTGGATTAAAATGTACCCCGGTTTTAACACTAAACACCCAAAAATATTACACTGTTTATTTAACACTGGAATTTTTGCTGTGCTCATTTAAAATTTGTGGCTAAGAAATAATTAATTGTTTATGTTTGGTGTGGTCAGAGAATTTGGTGAATCCTTCATTTTGAGCTCTGAAAATTATGTGAAATAAAAACTAATTGTAATACTATGAAACCATGACCCATTTGCTCATGAACATTTAGCAAGCTCATACAGGACACACAAAAAGTGAAATGAATGAGGCATGTGGAGATAACGCAAAATCTAAATCAAGCAATTTTAGCATGTCAAAGTCATATTTATGTGTATAAAGTATATTTTCCCATAGATAAAATTGTGGCTAGTGAAAATGGCGAGTGGCTAGTAATGTTGGAAAAGTATAGCCACTGTGGCTGGTGAACAAAAAAGTTAATGTCAAGCCCTGATTACAAGTGTTGCTAAAATTCCCCATTTGTTTTACTAGAAATGACAATAAACATGCCTGAAACATGATAACTGAAAACATGAAATTAATTGGTGGATTTGTGACACAGCTCAAGACTCAGATTTAGCTTAGTGCACCTTTACAAACACAGCCTGATCAATAATTCTTCTATGCACGCTGCTGTAATCTCCATGTAAGGGCTGGAGAGGATGTCTTACCTCCACTATGGCATTGAGTGAGGTGTCAGCGCCGATGCTGAGGTCAGTGCCGGACACGTTATTACTGATGGTGGCGGGCAGCATGCACAGGGGCACGCAGAACTCCTCATACCTGCTGCGGGCGTCCACCAGCTGCAGCAAACTCTCAAACGCCTGCAGCATGAGCATGGGTTAAGACTAGAGCTCACTTACTAGTGCACACTACATAGGCTGCTGGAGTCATTTCTCCTTTCTGTTTGAGTTGAGGGGGAAATGTTAAAGGGAAAGTTCACACAAAAAAAATGAAAATTCTGTCATGTTTACTCATCCTTCACTTGTTGATTGTAAACCTCTTATCATTGACTTCCATTGGTTTTCCGACACTGGAAGTCAATGGTTACAGGTTTTCAGCTTTCTTTAAAAATGTTCATATGAATTAAACTCAGAAAGGTTTGGAACCACTTGAAGGTAGAGTAAATAGAGAGCAAATGTTCATTTTTGGGTGAAGTTTCCCTTCAAGACGCCTAGATCATACACGTGTTTGACCAGCAGGTGGAGCTCCAGCTTGTGATGTGGGCATGAAGTTCGCTAAACGCTGACTTGTTTAGATTGAAGAAAGCCTCTGAATGACCTGAAACGTGAGCGACTGAACCACAACTGCACAACCAGACCCTCGACAGCACACAATAACACATGCATGAAGACAGAGACACACTGGACATCAGGCCAGCCCCAAAACAGCATGCAGCTAGTTGCACTTACATTTGATTTGCTACAAATTCAGGTCACCATGATATCAGATATCACTCTTTTTAGTTGTGCTGTATGGCAGTGTTTATGTTTGAGGGATAATGCTTGCTTAATTTCTTTTTATACTTGTATAATCTCCTTTTTCTTCCCTGGCATTGATTCCCTTTTTGGCAAAAGTTTAAAACTATTAGTAAAACTTTTATTACAGTATATATTCATCTTTGTTAACGTTAGTTAAGTAAGGTTAGTTCATGTTAACTCACAGTGCATTAACTAATGTTAACAAACATAACTTTGGATTTTAACAATGCATTAGTTAATGTTGAACTATGATTATTAAATGCTTTACAAGACTGTTCATACTTAGTTAATGTTAGTAAATACATTAACTAATGCATCATTATTCCATTGTTGATCGACTAATCAATAGGAAACTTCCATGCAATCAATTCCCAATGGATTTCATTAATGTAAGGTCCCGTCCTATATTTTGCTAGTACAAAAAGCTGTTCCAATTGGATATCCATCTCAATAGGTAAGAAAAGACTATTCCATTTCAGGCCAAATTTAACGTTGAACAGCACATGAACATGCTTTTATGTAAACAGCTAATGGAAGAAATTTGTCATTGAATACTAACCAATAGAAAGTATTCCTTAATTGTGAACCTGGACCACAAAACCTCATGTTCATTAATATATATTTGCCAAAATTATCTGTTATTTTTCTTTATGCCAAATTTCATTACAATATAGACCCTTTTCACATTTCCGGGTTTCTCAGTAGCAGAAGTCGTCATAGTTGGGAAAACTTAGAGCGCAGCAAATGGGAGAATACAACAAATAATTTTTTTACAATCTTATTTGCTCAAATAATAAAATAAAAAGTGCACGATGGTGTTTTCAAGACTTTCAGAAAAAGGAAAACCATTGTGGGAGACTGATGACGGCAGCCAGAGGAGAGAATAACATCAAATTGGCCCTGTCCCATAGACGCTGCATTAGAAATGTCACGCACAACCAATGAATATTTTTTTGTCATTTGAAGCAAAGATGATATAATACATACATAAATACATATAAATGTTCATATGTAAAAAAAAAAATCTAAATATTAAAAACTTTCAAGGATTTAAGATGCTGATGAACGTGAAACGCGTCATAACAAGCTTGTAAAAAGGGTCTGTTAACTAAAGATCATGTCCCAATAATACAAATTTCCTACTGTAAATGTATCAAATATAATTTTGAATTAGTAATAGCTAGTGGTGTAATAGATCACAAATCTGCAGTTCGGATCACACTACGTTTTTTTTACCGGAGCGGACCATTTTTTGGATCAGCAAAAAAGTGAGACAATTGTCATTTGCTTTCCATTTATATAAAAATATTACTGCAAAAAACATTGCTTTTAACAAACAGAACTTAGAACCTGTAATGTTAATAAAAAATAAAATCAAGAAATAACAGCTGAAGAAGGAAAAGTATTTAATATGAAATATGATCTTTGCTACTGTTGCTGATAATGCTAAATATAGAAATCTAACATCTTATACAACAGATCATATTTATCTTCAATTAATGATTCAACAATTCACACATAAAAATTCCTGTTTTATTATAATTTAGGTGTATTATTTTTATAAAGCTATTCAGTGACATAATTTTGATGGTTGTTTGTCGCCATTTGTTGGTTACACAATGTAATTGCTTTTACCTGCGTCAAAAATTCGCCAGCGTCATGTTTTATTAAACGGTGATTTTAATCTTAACCATAAACATCAGTGTTTATATCTGAGCTATAAAACGTGCTCTCCCAGCACTTATGTGTTATTTAATTGTTTGTAACTCACTGAAAAAGTGTAAAAACTGAATCTCTCTCGATGCAGATTTGAATGCAGCACTTTGAAGGATTAATAAACATGCAAATCATTATCATTTATTGTTCATGTTGCGCGGGTTTGAACTGAGATCACAATCTTTTAATGTTTAATTGTGCAGTTTTACACTGAATGCATTAATGCAGGCTAAACAAGCAGTGACAGAAAACACATTAAATTAATAGCCTAAGAAAGCATTTAGGTAGGTCCCACCACAACTGTTCCCGTCATCATTATATCTTACAGGGAAGCCAAAATGCTTTCATGCACGCGATTTGAATGGAGGGGGAGGCGATCTCTCTGCAATGGTTATAAATGTTGGATTAACCGACAAATTCAAAATAAATTATTATTCCGCGGGTCACGTGCGTTCCAAACCATGAGTTGTGATCCGTACGGATCACGGATCAAAAGTGATCAGTTTCACCCTAGTAATAGCTCTACACTACATTTAGACAACTTTAAAGTAGATTTTCTCCACTTTTTTTGTACACTCAAATTCTAACATATATCATATCTCTGCAGGGCTTGACATTAACTTTTTTTGATCACCAGCTACTGTGGCTAGTAGTTTTCCAACATTACTAGCACTCGCCATTTTCACTAGCCACAACTTTGTTGTTGGGAAAATATATTATATTTTATATATATATATATATATATACACACATATATATATATATATATATATATATATATATATATATGCATAAATTCAACTTTGGCTTCCTAAAATTACTTGATTTAGACTTTGTGTTATGTCCACATGCCTCCTCATTCATTTTACTTTTTTGTGAATGAACTTAATGTTCATGAGCAAATGAGTTGTGGTTTCATAGTGTCGCATTGAAATTCATTTTTAGGGCTTTTCTGGGATCAACACTAAGAATTTACTAAATTTATCTCTGACCACACCAAAAATAAATAAATAATAATTTATTAAAATTAAAGCCCTGTATCTCTGCTAAATATGATCCAACTTCTAACATCAATGGAAAACTTTTTTATTCGGCTTTTAGATGATTTATAAAAGTCAATTTACAGACAAATGTGTTTTTGTGGTCCAGGGTCTCAAATTTGTTCTAATGAAGCACTAAAGTGTGCAATTACTTGTTATTGTAAAAACTGATTAAATTAAAATGTTTTACAAAAATATAATAATAGGATATAAATAAAATAAAATATAAATTAATGTTAGTTTTGGTGTGTGTTTTTCACAAAATGGTTTTAGCTGTTAGTGATGTTATTTACAGCACATTTGAACTCAATTCATACACTCAGTCAAGTGACTTATCATATTTGATTTTTAGAATTAAGCTCAAAGGTAAAGGTATATACTGTACATAAATGAAATAGTAAACCTTAAGATGTTTCTGCAGCACACGCATTATAATCAAGCATAAACCATGTGTAGACTATATGATTGTGCTTGTGTTGGACCAGGCCTGCTATGTAAACACACACACACAGAAGGTGCAAGCACACGCACACACGGTGATGCAGACGACAGGTTGTGCTGTGACCACATGCGTTCATCTCCAGACACGCTGATTCAGTCAGACTGTGATGATGGCCAACCTCACAAAGCTGATAGTTCTCACTGCAGCTTTACTTCCTCAAACTACATTATAAAGCTGTGCGTAAAGTACACTTACATGCACTTTAGATGAGAAATAAATATACAAGGGCATTAAGGGAATAAAGGAAAAACTCACTAGAAATTATTTCATTCAACTTTAATTATAAAACAATAATAGTAATTAAATTTTTTATTTAAAGTACATTTTTAATAGTAATATTAATAATAATATTTGACTAACATAACATTAACGGTTTATATAAATGATCCAAATGACAATTGAAGATATATATTTATTAAGGGAATATAAAAACTTCTACATGATGTTTAGGTAAAATATATTCATTATGATAATGAATATATTATTAAGAAAAAGTTCAATTAAATTGCACTTTAATTGTGTGCGTTGAAATTGTTCCACTGATATGAGCTTTTTCATGAGAGATTACATCTTACAAATTTAATTAAATTTTACAATATCTGCAACAATAAACATAATAAATTTACATCCAACAATTTTGAGTTTCTTACAATTTGGATATTTAACTTTACATTTAAAAAAACGGTTTAATAATTCTAAACTCTAAAATTCTAATTTCCAAATCTTATTTTTGATTAGGTTTTACAAAAAAAAATCTATTTAATTGTTTTTAAATTAAAATGTAGCATTTAATTCAGTATTAATTACAGATAGTTTGTCAGTATTTGTAAAATTGGATTTTCAAAGAACCTTTCAACATTACTGTCTATCAAATCGAATCAAATTAAATTAAATTGAATCGAATAAATAACTGGGTCTAAAATCTACCCACATAGAAATCTGATACATGGAAATATTGCAAAATTGGCTGCTTAAATATCTTTTCAAACACTGGAATAAGTACATATATTACATATAATTATACACTCTCCGGCCACTTTATTAGGTACACCTTACTAGTACCGAGTTGGACCCCTTCTTTTGCCTTCAGAACTGACTTAATCCTTTTTGGCATAGATTCAACAAGGTACTAGAAATATTCCTCTGAGATTTTGGCCCATATTGATATAGCGTCATGCAGTTGTTGCAGATTTGTCAGCTCCATTATGTGAATCTCCCGTTCCACCACATCCCAAAGGTGCTCTATTGGATTGAAATCTGCTGACTGTGGAGGCCATTTGAGTACAGTGAAGTCATGTTCAAGAAACCAGTCTGAGATATTTGCCGCTTTATGACATGACACATTATCCTGCTGAATGTTGCCATCAGAAGATGGGTACACTGTGGTCATAAAGGGATGGACACGGTCAGCAACAATACTCAGGTAGGCTGTGGCATTGACACGATGCTTAGTTGGTACTAATGGATCCAAAGTGTGCCAAATATCCCTCACACCATCACACCACCACCACCAGCCAGAACCGTTGATACAAGGCAGGATGGACCCATGCTTTATGTTGTTGACGCCAAATTCTGACCCTACCATCTGAATATCGCAGCAGAAATCGAGACTCATCAGACCAGGCAGCTATCTCCAATATTATTGTCCAATTTTGGTGAGCCTGTGCAAATTGTAGCCACATTCAAAGTCACTTAAATCACCTTTTCTTCCTCATTCTGATGCTCGGTTTGAACTGCAGCAGATCGTTCTGACCATGTCTACATGCCTTAATGCATTGAGTTGCTCCCGTGTAATTAACTGATTAGAAATTTGCGTTAACAAGCAGTTGGACAGGCGTACCTAATAAAGTGTCTAGTGAGTGTTAAAGCCATAAACACATATATAACATTATAGTTAATATATTTGAACATATATGTACATATTTGATATTCCAATGGTTAGAAAAAAATATATAAGGGCAATTTCTTGCAATATTTCAAACTATATGTTGCATATATTTTATACATGTAAAATCCAAATAAGAACTGGCATATATGTATCAGATGTCTTTATGGGTAAATGGCTGTAACCTTAACATATAAGCTTATATCTGGTCTCTACCACACTTCTATACACTTCTAACTGTGCATCTAAAAACACACTAGAGTCTCTAACCTGAGTCTCACACTGCCAGCATTCAGAGAGGCTGACCGTCATCAGCTCTGACCTTTCAGTGCATCTCCAGTGCTCTTGACAAATAGATATCCATGCCCACACACACATAAAAACCCTCACACACACACTCTCGGGCGCGAGTGTGTGTGCAGTCTTACGTCTGTGATGGCGTTGATGGCCGTGTCTGCCCCGATGCTCAGGTCTGAGCCGGGGATATTGTTGGACACAGTGGCCGGGACCATCACCATCGGCACACAGAGCTCTGCGTGTTTGGAGCGAGCTCCCTGGAGCTCCATCAGACCCAAATATGCCTGCGGTCAGAGTAAGGGCTTATGGGTCACTGAGCAGGATTATGGGTAAAGGGCAGAGAGCCATGCCCACTGATGAGGGAAAGAGAGATACTGGAAGAGCTTATGAAGACTGTGAAACAGCAGAAGAAACAGACACTAAAGACTAAAAGTTCTAGATGACGACCCTTTAGTTAAATTGATGGACATTGAAAGTATATACAGTGGAAGTCAGAATTATTAGCCCTCCTGAATTATTAGCCCCCTGTTTAGTTTTCCCCACTTTGTTATTATTTCTATTCTATTTTTCAACACATTTCTAAACATAATAGTTTTAATAACTCATTTCTAATAACTGATTTATTTTATCTTTGCCATGATGACAGTAAATAATATTTGACAATATTTTTCAAGATACTAGTATTCAGCTTAAAGTGACATTTAAAGGCTTAATCAGGTTAATTAGGCATATTAGGGTAATAATATTGACCTTAAAATGGTCAATGGATTTTATTCTAGACTTTCTTCAAAAAAAAAAAAAAAATTTATTTTATTTTTATAGGAAATATTGTGAAAAATTCCTTTTTCTTTAGATTAGACAAATATATTGTTGCTGTATTATTTATTATTATGATTATTATTATTTCTTTCAAAGTTTTTATATTATTATTATTATTATTATTATTATTATTATTATTGAGTCTCTATATTATTCTTGTTGTATTTAATTTTTTTGCTAAACTGTCATCTAAATTGACAAAGGTTTAAATGTTCAATGTTTAAATTAAGTCTTTTATAAACAACATTTTATATTTTAAACTAGGGCTGTGTGATTAATTGAATCATATTGAAATCGCGATTTCTAAATTTCTAAATCGCCTTACAGCACTTTTCCTGCAGTATGCCATTTGAACCAATCATAACACAGCACGCCTAAACAGAGTGCGAGAACAGGATACTGAATAGCCTGAGTAAACAATGAAGATGAATTTCAGCACAGGAGGACTTGCCTTGGTGCCAAAAAAGTCAAACTGTGGTGTGGGCAGTGCTTAGTTTGTGAATTGCAAGGTTCCGGAACAGATCGGGGTAACTGAGAATGGAGAGGTGTCGCAGCGGATGGGGTAGGAGGGCGGTTGAGAAGGAGAATCTGTAAAATGAGGTGCCGGATCAGATTTCAGAGGTGGCGGATCCAGATCCGGCGTGTTCCGGCACAAATTAAGCCCTGGGTGTGGGATTACTTTGAAAACAGTGTAATGCACTGTAGAATCAGGTAATTTGTAAGTTATTCAAATATTGCATCTAAAAGCATGTGGAAAGCGAGAGGTGCGCCACCAGTTTTCTCAGAGGATGACAAACTAACAAAACATTGCTGCAGCTTTGATACAAGTTTTATTTATGGAGAAAATTAAAAAGCACTGGGTGTTTGGGTATCCTGTGTTTGTCTATTAGTCTACCGACATGTGTATATTCCATACAAAGTATGAAGCTGATCGGTCAGTTCTTGTTCCGTGACTCGCCGTGCAGCATTCAGAAAAGTTCAATTTAAAGTTTGCCTGAAAAGAGATGTTTTCAACTGGGAGCACCTAGAATACCCCCACATATTGCTCTTAATATTGAAATAAATGAGAAATACTGGAAATTACAGACTTGTGCGCATAAAATATGTGAACTGTGCATGGCATATCTGATCTATGCATGGCAAAAAATCTGAGGACACGCTGAAAAGTACACGCAACTACTTCTGATATGTGGTCAAGCAGAACACCGGGGCATACTTGAGTTTGACAGCACGCACACACACATTAGTCTGTTTATTTGTTTTGCCATTGGTCTGTTCTAGACCTAATTTGTTACACCTTTGCTAGGTGATTTTTATCTTTTTTTTTTGCCTTATGTCTGTTTTAAAGACATGTTACAGGTTTTGATAAAGAGCTCATTACACTGTAAAACATCTGTGTGTGACAAAATCGCGATTAAAATTGAAATCGCAATATTGTTCTAGAAAATCGTGAGAGGTTTCTTTTGCCCATAACGCACAGCCCTAGTTTATATCCACTCTTACTTCCCATAAAACTACACATCATAATAGATACAATGCAGAACAATAGAGATAAATATTATATATTTCTCTCAATTATTTATAATATAATAACAAAATAACATAATAACTAAATATTTTTGATATTGTTATTATAAAAATGAAGTCAGATTAGAGAAAGATAATGTGTCTTTATATTGAAGAAAGCCATTTATGCTACATTAATATTTCAGTATGTATAGTAAATGATTGTATTGATTACCTTTAGACATCATGTTTGTTTGTTTGTTTGCTGATGTATTAAGCTACCGTTTAAAATGTTGGCGTTGGTCAGATTTTAGTTTTTGTCCATCTATTTGATGAAAAATCCAGTAAAAACTTAAATATTGTGAAACAGTATTGAAATTCAAAACTACTATTATATATATATATATATATATATATATATATATATAT
>CAIGQZ010001336.1:3231053-3241228 GCA_903798205.1 Danio tinwini | reverse complement strand
ATCCCTTTAAGCTTTCTTCACTTGCAAAAAAAACAAAAAAGATGCAAGATTTAATCTATTTTTATTTTCTGTGCAACTAACTTCTACTCTATACCCAGCAAACAATTTTGTGTTTAATTAATGTCTAGTAGACATCTAAACGTAGACAGCTTGGCTAAATAAAACAAGGCTAAACTTGAACTGCCAGTGAAAATCTAATAGACGTCTAAGAATAGCCCAAAACTAGACTACTCATCAAGTAGACAGATTAGACAGACTTTATATGTGTAGTCTTTAATTTTGGTTTATTTGATGACTAGTCTAGTTTTGGCCTATACTTAGACATCTATTAGATTTTTACTGACAGCCCGAATTCAACTTTGTTTTAGCCAAGACGACTATGCTTAGTCGTCTATTATTCATCTATTAGACATCTTTTAAAAACAAAACATGCTTTCAGGGTATGGTCAGTGCAAGGTCTGGTAAGAGATCTACTGAAGCATCACATATCAAAGTGATTTCTGTGCTGCAGAGATGGACTTGAGAGAGTTTACATGACAGCATTTTAATTAAAAAACAAAACAAAAAAAACTGAAAAGTTTTAAGTGTTTTAAACCATATAATTATCATCTCTGTAAAATGTTTAAAAAGTCTAAGGTTTCTACATTATAAAAATGTAGCTGTTATTGACCTTATTCTGCAATGCGCAAGTGTGCTCGTTTTTGCAATGTGTTCATAACTATACAGACAAAGTAAAATAATATAATAAGAAAACATTCGTTTGCATCATCAAGCAGCAGAACGAGCTGTTTTTAACATCTAAAAATGAATGGAAGTGAATGAGAAGTTTCGAGCCAAAATGATTTAAATGGCTGCGCTCGCACATACATGAAGAATAAGGTCAATTGGGGGATCCATGTGAACAGGGACAATGTTAGCATAAGCAAATATTTTCAAAACTGTCTTTGATTTCTCGTAAAAAGCTGACATGTAATCATACCTTGTTGTACTCTCTCAGATAGCTAATAATACACTACCGTTTAAAAAAGGGGTGTCCAAACTCGTTCCTGGAGGGCTGGTGTCCTGCATAGTTTAGCTCCAACTTGCTTCAACACACCTGCCAGGAAGTTTCTAGTATATCTAGTAAGAGCTTAATTAGCTGCTTTAGGTGTGTTTGATTAGGGTTGGAACTAAACTCTCCAGGACACCGGCTCTCTAGGAACACCCCTGGTTTAAAGGCTAAGGCAGATTTTTTTGTTAAAGATATTACTATTTTAATTATTACTTTTGATCTGCAAGGATAAATTAAATTGATCAAAAGTGAATGGTAAGACAGTTATAGGGTTACAAAGGATTTTTTTATGTTTTTTCATAAATTTTTATGTTTTTTCAATCAAAAAAAACATGGGATGATCAAAATTTTCAGACAGAGAAAATTGCCTAAAAGAGAAAAATGACTAGACTCATTTACTGTCAACATCATTTTACTGGCTTGCTTTCTTTATCAACATAATACAAGTTATTGAATGAAATGTAAAAAGTCCTTAAAAATTACTTTATATAATTTAGCGAAATATTAAATAGATTTTTCAAAGCGTTATTGATTTCAGTTTTTGTCCCCAAGTGCATTCAGAATGTTCAGTTTCGGTTTCAGCCCAAAATTTTCATTTTGGTGCATCTTTAGTTTTAACATCACCCATAATAATAATAAATGTTACTTTACCAGCAAACCATCATATCACACTGGTTTATGTATCGTGTGACAAGACTGAAGACTGAAGTAATAAGGCTTTGCATCATATGAAATAAATAAATTACATTTTCAAGAGTTCACACTTAGCTGATGATTGATTATAAAGCAAGTTAAAGGTCCTTGAGCCCTGGGCTCCCTCCCGTTTGCAGGGCTAGAGGGGAGCTTTGAGCTCAGGTAGATCTCGAGAACCCCCCCCTTTTTTATGATTGCTATGAAGAGATATGCTGGTGGATGAGAGTTTGACTGTAGGGTTAAATTTAGATTGATCAATAAACTTATGGTGCATGTTTTTGGAATGTGGGAGGAAATCGGAGAACCCGGGGGAAACCCACGCGAACACGGAAAGAACATGCTAACTCCGCACAGAAACGTCAGCCTGCCTGTTAAAGGACTAGAACCAGTGACGTTCTTGCTGTGAGGCAACAGTGTTAATCACTGGGCCACCGTGCCGCCCTTTGAAAGGAAAGGTGGAGGAGTAGGGGTGGAAGGGGGGATTCTTCAAATCGAAGATGACTGTAGTGAGAAACCCTGGATCTTTATAGTGGGTTAGGAATCGTCTGATTGGTTGATCATACATAGTTAATGCAGAACCAGCCGTGTTCAATCATAATCACGTGATCCTCTCGAAATTAGTTTATAAATAAACTTCACTTAAAAACACACTGACATTTTCATATTACTATTTGCATTGCATTTTCAATTAAGTAAATGCCACCTCAAACATTTCAACAATATTATATATTTGCACAGATTTAAATATTTAGCAATAAAAATACTGTAATCTGAAATATATTGTATTTAAAACTTAAATAAATAAATAAAATGCCTCTGGGGACAAAAAATGGGAAGCTTCAGGAACTCTATCAGACGATAAAAATCAAATCAAATCACTTTTATTGTCACATCATCAGCAGCACGTGTGCTATGATGAGTGCTATATAAGCACTATATTATAAGCACTATATTATCATATTCTACTTCTATAAAACATGTACATACACGACAATGACCATCCTGTGCTCCACCATCATTCCCACAACAGAAAATAAATGAACACACTGAGTTGTGTGATAACTGAGCTGTGAGAACACACTTCACAGAAAGAAGCTGAATCAGAGCAGACATGCTTTGAACATCACAACAGACTTACACGTGGAAGCTCAGTGTCGATTTTGCGGTGAGACAAGAGTTTGTAGGTGTTCAGGTTGTTTTCAAAACTTCTACAATTAAAATAAACAAAAAACAGACCATTCAGACAGTTAATTTAGTGATAAAAGACATACACTTTTACATTGTTTTGTACCACAGTTTTTGTACCAGTGAAAAGTACATAAATGCTTATAATGACAGACATAGTGAAAGAATTACCACATTATCTTTTCAACTTTTGCAACAAGAACAAGAGAAGACAAAATAGTAAAAATGAATAAATAACAGAATAATGGGTGGTTCATTATGCTGTGGCGACCTCTGATAATGATAAATGATAATGTCACTTAATAATAATAATAACAATAGTAAATGTAAAAAAACAACAACAACAGAATAAACAAATAAGGACATCTGCTGTTTAAAAGGAAAATGGTTTTGTGGTTTACCTGCCACGCAGCTTCACGGCTTCTTCAAATCTCTTTTCATCCATGGCCTTCTGGACCTCCTGAGTCTACATTACAACAAACAAACAAGCTGAAAACTCTAAAGCAGACGTAAAATCTGTCTACCAAACACTCATAAGACTGAACCAACTTTACAGTAAACAAAAGATACAGGGCTGGCTTTTAAAGTGCCCCTATTATGCTATTTTAAAGATGTTTACATCCAAAAGATGTAACCATTTAAAGGTCCCCCCAAATTTAGATTTGATCATAACATAAACTGCATCATCATCTCTTTTCTAACAGTGCCTGAAATGGTTTGTTCAAAAATCTGGCCTCTCTAAACCCCGCCTTTCTGTGAGATCATGACCCACTGTGTTTTGATTGGTTGACAGATTACAGCATGTGTCAGAAACTAAATGTCTATTACTGTTACGTTCCTTCTCATTTTAGTCTACACTCTCAGAAAAAAAGGTATGTGAGCTGTCATTGGGGTGGTACCTTTACAAAAGGAACAAATTTGTATCTAAAAGGTCCATATTAATACCTCAAGGGTACATATTAGTACCTTAAAAGTACAAAAGTGTTCCTCTTAAAATTTGTAGGTACTATTATATACTTTTGAGGTATTAATATGGACCCTTCAAGTACAAATGTGTACTTTTGGAAAAGGTACCACCCCAGTGACAGCTCTAGTACCTTTCTTTCTGAGAGTCTAGGGTTGGGGAATGGAAGCAATACAATTTTCTAAAATTTGCACTTAAGCAGAACAAAAAAAAATTATATAAAGGTTAAATAATAAACTAAGGAATTACTTCAGTCCTCTGCCTCAGAAATGTGAAACAACCACAAGATAAGTAAATTAAGTCTTTTTTTTCTTATAAACCGTCATGAGAAGCAGTAAGTCTTCAGCAGAAGCATAAACCAAAACAACAAACAAAACAGGAGCTTAGGAGGAGTACTAAATAACATATCCAAGTAAACACTGCAAAGTCCAAATATCTCAAAATTCTTAAATCAAGACAAGCAAACATGTCTTGTTTTAAGAAATAATATGCCAATATTAGATGAGTTTTTTCTTAAAACAAGCAAAATAATCTGCCAATGGGGTAAGCAAAATAATCTTATGTCAAAAGAAAAAACAAGATTATTTTGCTTACCCCATTGGCAGATTAGTTTGCTTGTTTTAGGGAAAAACTGACTTAATATTGTCATATTATTTCTGAAAACAAGACATTATATTTTGCTTTTTAGATATTTGGACTAGAAACAAGATAAAAAATCTAAGTAAGAAAAGCATTTTTTGCAGTGAAGGAAAAGAAATAAACAACAAAAGCTTTCCTCAGCTCCCTTACTAAGAACAAACAGAGACAAACTAGAACAAAAATAAAATGGCACCCTCTCCCTACAGCTTCCTTTTGTAAATCAAGAGTTTAAATCAAACAAAAAACAAGACAAAGGCAAATAAGACTGCAAAACTTGAATATTGCATAAAACCTTTACATATAAAGCACTGTTTACATCCAACGAGTCAAATAGAACAAACTCATCACTTCCTGATAAACTGGCGCCAAATATCAAAAGAAAAAAAGGAACTTGGTGCAGTAAATTAAGCCACTGTGTGCCTCTACTCTTATATAATACATTAATTGCGCCTGAAAAGACAAAGACAAAACAATGAAAGCACTGTGGCTCTTTGAGAAACAAAATCACATGCCTTTTATGAGCCACAAGCTGGAATTCATTCAGCAAATTTGTTTCCATCATAGTTTATATGTACATTTAATTTTATCCCTTTCTAAAAGAAGATATTTCTAAGAATGCTGGTTGTTGGTACCGATCGAAAAAAATGACTATGGAAGTCAATGGGTACCATCAACTAGCATTTTTCAAAGTAACTTCATTTGTGT
Organism: Danio tinwini; assembly: GCA_903798205.1. Classification (NCBI taxonomy): domain Eukaryota; kingdom Metazoa; phylum Chordata; class Actinopteri; order Cypriniformes; family Danionidae; genus Danio; species Danio tinwini. The sequence continues at coordinate 3,235,991 of CAIGQZ010001336.1, read as the reverse complement.
TTAACGAAGAAGGAAACTCAAATAGGTTTTGAACAAGTAAAGAGTGAGTAAATGATGACAGAATTTAGATTTGTGGGTGAACTATACTATTAAAGTACAAATAAAATCAAAACTAACCATATGATTTAGTTAGCTCACATTGCTAGTTTTGTGGTAAACAATTCATCTCTGTATGTCATTAAGGAAAAAAATGAGTTTGCCCTTGTAATCTTTAATTGAAATCCGATTATGGTTGCGTCAGATACCGCCTACTACTCAGTAGGTACTGCACTTGAATTTAAACGTACTACTCGACGGCTATTAAAGTACGTTGTATACTGAATGAATGTGGCAGTATGAATAGAATTTGTACATACTGCTCATCGATGGAATTGCTCCTCAGTGTTTGGACTCTCAGTAGTGTAAATTAAACCACACCAAACTGAGCTAAACTGAACTGAACTTAAACTCTGAAAACTGAACTGATACTGTTTCAATTTACTATAATCTTCAATGTGAAGCTGCTTTGACACAATCTACATTGTATAAGCGCTATACAAATAAAGGTGAATTGAATACTACAGGCGCCATTTTGTCATCATTACGTGACCTACCTGCGTCAGTTGCGTTGCTTCACTCCCATTCATGAATTCATCATCATGGGATAGCATCATGGGATAGCGCAGCCTGCATGGGATGGGCACTTCAGAATCTTGCTAGTAGTAGGTCATCCGGGTACTTCTCGCATACTGATTTTCGAAGTCTATGAATTTGGACATACTACTCGGCTCGCATACTGATTTTAGCATACTATATAGTAGTGATGCGCGGATGGCGGTTATATCCGTGGGCTCTGCGGATAATCCGCAGGTCAGGCGGGTTGGTCAATAAAAAAATACACTATGATTAATTGCGGAGTGATTGGGTCGCGGGTCATAGCAGTTGACCAGCAAAAAAGCAGAGAGTGGACTTCGCAGAATGTGAAGATGAGACGCCCAAAATAATAGATGAAGTGCAAGAGTACTGTGCAAACTTTCAGTTAGAGGAGTCATCAGGGGAAAATCTGCTATCGTTCTGGAAGAAACAAGACCATTTACACGACTGGAGCACCTTGCAAGGAGAAGCTTGTGCATTCCTGCAACAAGCGGTGTGAGCGAACGCTCATTTAGTGCAACTGGCCGTGTTTTGGAGGCGGAATCGTCCGAATCCAGGCACAGTAGATGCTATTCTGTTTTTGCACAGTGCAAAGAAAAAGGCCAAGTAAACATAACATAGCTGCTATTTAGGCTGAAGTGGCACCATTTTTGTTCTCTTTTTCCTGTATATGTAAAAGCTGAATCTGCTGTTAATAACGAACGATCCACAGTGATCTATCATCATACTTAAAACAAAGAATTAGAATTATTAAAGTGTCGATCGGGTGCGGGTCGGGTGCGGATATATTTATCGGATAAAATAATATGTGCGGGCGGGTGGCTGGTGGATGATTAGAATGAAGGAGCAGATTCGGGTAACATTTCAGCTGATCCGCGCATCTCTACTATATAGCATGGAAGTATGTGGTTTTGGACGCAGCCTATGTTTGTCTGATGTATTGGGCGTGGCTAACAAATTTAACCACACCCCTCAAACTGTCAGTTTTGACAACAAACAGAAATGGTGAGGAGGAGGAGTCTGTTAGGTTGTAATAACCCTCCCCAAACCATTTCCTCGATCTTTCTGAATTAAATACCTACTTTTACATCCAATCAGCTCGCAGTAGAAAAAAACAAGCCACGCCCACTGTCACAATACAAAAAAATGAACGATTGCAGCTTCTGGTTTAGGTGGACTTTACAATGTAGGTAATCTCAAAAAACTGCATAACGGGGCACTTTTAAAGCCAAGCAGCATTGATTTCTTACCATCTGGACGCACTCCATCAGAGGGACCCTGACAGCCTGATTTCCACACAGAGACACCACACATGCTGGAGTACCAGGAGACGCTTCGAGAAGAGCCAAAACGGCCTCCACTCCCATGCGACTGGCCTATGGAGGAAATACACACCACAGTCCACTAACAAGGGTCAATGTAAAAGTTCAGATTATTTAAATACATTTGGGATTTATACCAGAATCCGGTCAAAGGCGGAGGGGGTTCCTCCTCTCTGGACGTGGCCCAGAATGGTGACCCGCGTGTCAAACCCCAACCGGCTCACGACCAGCTGCGGGAGAAAGTCAATAGTCTTTACATAATATAAGTGTCACACAAATTTACGTGAAATTATATAATTATATAAACAGTACTGTTTAAAAGTTTGAAATAAGAAGAAAGGTCTGTTGTGCGCATCAAGGATATATTTATTTGATTATACCTCCAGTAGCATTGTGAAATGATTCACAATTTTATATTCATTCATTCAATCATTTTCCTTCTGCCTAATCCCTTTATTTTTCAGGGGACTCCACAGCAGAATGAACCGCCAACTATTCCGGCACATGTTTTACGCAGCGGATGCCCTTCTAGCCGCAACCCTGTACTAGGAAACACCCATACACTCTCTCAATCACACACTCATACAATATGGTCTATTTAGTTTATTCAATTCACAATGCGCCATGCATGTCTTTTGACTGTGGGGGAAATCGAAGCACCAGGAGAAAAAACACACAAACACGGGAAGAGCATTTAAACTCCACACAGAAAAGCCAACTGACATAGCTGGGACTCAAACCAATGACCTTCTTGCTGTAAGGCGACAGTGCTAACCACTAAGCCACTGCCACCCCAATTTTATACTAAAATACTACTAAAATAAAACATGTCATTTATTTCTATAAGAGCCAACATTTAGAATAATTTCTCCATTATTTTGTGTGACACAACCCTTTAGAAATAATAAATAAGACGTTTGTATTGTGCATGAGTAAACCTACAGATTTTTTTTATTCTTTGTAAATGTAAAATTCTGTAGATTTTATTTCAATTATAGCAAAAAATATATTTAAAAAAGGAAAATTATAATAATAATAATAATTTTAAAATAGTTTTCCAGAACTGGGTTGTGTCAGCAGCCATCTTTAAAACGCCTCTTGGGCAGTATGTTCAGGCATTCTGTCTGAATGAGGAAACATCAAATTCTCCAAAACTGTTTGCCAAACTTATGATTACATTAAATATTTGGAATCACCAATAAAATGAAACAACATCTGTCTCATAACTTTCATCTCTAAACGTTCGAATCAAACAAAATCTGCATTTTTTCAGGTTGCCAAAGCTAATACGCATGCGCACTGAAAAGAAACAGAATCACGTTATCAATCTCATTTATCAGTGTTACACATTATCATCCTCTGAATAATGCTACGTCAGATCGCACTGCTCTTCTAAAGTAATTCACAACTTTGTCTTGATGGCGAATCTCCTCTAGGAATGACAGTGACTCTTTGTTTACAAGTTTGTTGGTGTTTGAGTAGTTGCTGGTGTGCGTTTGACAGGACAGACTGTAGCTCTTGTTCGTTTCATACAGATTACAAAACCAGAAAACTTTTGTTTTCAAGTGCACTTAGTTCATTTAAAAGTAGAGGTTTCAATCTTTATGTGGATATATTCCTTATGTCTGTGAAGCAAGTATTTGCTGAGATTCCAGTGAGTTTGTTGACCACAAAAACTGTTGTAAAAGCACACGTCTGGTCCGAGCACACGTCTCAACAGAGAAACGTCATTCTATAGCGGTCGATGATTGGCTTCTCTACTAGTGGGTGGGGTTTTTATTCGCTATATTAACCGTTACACTTTTCCCCATTCAAAACTATTCAATTGACACATCTTGTTTATTCTATAGTCTTTGGTAAAACATATGCCAGAATAGTTGGTGGTTCATTTCGCTGTGGCGACAAACAAAAATGAATGAATGTTATTAAAAATAGACTATATAAATAAATATAATATTATATATATTTCTAACTTTCTTCAGAATATATAAAGATTGCATCTTTAAAACTTAGGCACTTTATATCTGTTCTGTTTAGTTATTTTTTTCAAACTGTTGCTAGTAGATTATTTCTATTTTTTTTTAAGATCAAATAAAATGTTTCTTTGGTAAAAATCAATTTAAATAATGTCTACTTTATTTTAAGTACCAAAACATTTTTAACAGATTTAGTTACCTGTAATAACCCTAACCACCACTTTTGATCCATTTAATGCATCCTTGTTGGATAAAAATATTCAGTAAAACTGAACCCAAACGTTTAAACAGTAGCGTACATTGACTTATTATTAACATAGGACTGAACTTGCAAAGCAGCTTATAATCTCCACAATGAATTTACATTCATAAACAAAGCACTATTTTTAATAGGACTGGACTGTTCTAAAAGCAAGCACAAAAACATAACCACAGACATGCAAGATGTGAGAGACAATTCTAAAAGTAAACAACACACTGGTTACAACTATTACAAATAATGCAATAAATTAGTGGAAAATACCACAAGCAAACACACAACAAACGGTATTTACACAAAAGCACACAAAAACCCGAATCCAAAACATAGATTTGTTAACACTTCTATACAGAAAATAGATTAGTGAAAGTAAAACCACTACACTGTAGAAAACTTTAAATTTAAAAATGTAGTCGAAACCTGATTAACTAAATTAAGTTAAAGCAACATAAATATATTTGTTGTCAACTTTTTTTCATTCATTTTTTTTACTGTGTAGTTTAAGAGAAGGAACTCAGTCACTTATTAAAAGCACATAAAAGTCCCGCAGTCGTGCATTACTCACGTCCTTTATATGGTCTGTGGTTATGGGCTTGTTGTTTTGGTCTATCGCACCTTCTGCTACTATGATGATATTAAGCCGTTTCTTATCAGCACGATTCTACAAGGGAGAAAAGGTGCGCGCACACACACACACACACACACACACACACACACACACACCCATACACACATCCAAACGAATGAG
>CAIGQZ010001336.1:3186285-3216735 GCA_903798205.1 Danio tinwini | reverse complement strand
GTGTGTGTGTGTGTGTGGCACGTATAGAGGAATGAATGGTGAACGCTCTGCTCACTATGTTCCCATTAATGCTGTGACCTGACAAGTTGAATCAAGCATCTGCTCCCCTGAGGTTATGTCCAGCCCTAACCCATAGTGATGGCAGAGCGACTGCCTGGAAACCGTTGCTAAGAGACATATAGTGTCATCCAGGGGCGTTTCTATAACCTTTCATCTGTACTGGGGCAAAGGCACATCTCAAAAAGAAAAAGAAAAGAAAAAGAGTGCGTATCCAGTGTGCGAATTATACATTGACGATCGGGGGGGGGTGTCAACTTTTTTTCGGTAGTAGTTTGGTAATACATGCTTCAGTGAATCAAATTTATGAATGTATTTAAATGACATCTAATTTATTAGTCAAATGTGTACATTTTCAGTGATTTGATGAATATTTAGTGACTATTAGTAGGTCAAATTATTCAAAATATGTGTCTAATCTTTCTTTATTTAGGCTACATGCAAATATAAACACCTATTTTACAAGAAATGTGTTTTGTGAAAACTTAAGATGTCTATCGGTGCTCTAGAACTGCCAGTTTCAGACTGCTGAATGATATTTTTACCTAGCATTGATTGGCGCATTATGCATTCACAATAGTATAAGCCGTTATAGGGGGGATCAAATGTATATTTATATTATACATTTTTATTTATTATTAATATTTAAGATAGGGGTGGTGCGGTGGTGCAGTGGGTAAAGCAAGAAGGTCGCTGGTTCGAGCCTCGGTTGGGTCAGTTGGCATTTCTGTGTTGCCGTGGATTTCCTCCAGGTACTCCGGTTTCCCACACAGTCCAAAGACATGTGGTATAGGTGAATTGGGTAAGCTAAATTGTGTTTATGGATGTTTCCCAGTGATGGGTTGCAGCTGGAAGGGCATGCGCTGCGTAAAACATTTGCTGGATAAGTTGGCGGTTCATTACACTGTGGCAACCCCAGATTATTAAAGGGACTAAGCCAAAAAGAAAATTAAAGAAACATATTGTTTTGATGTCCTTCAGGGGAGAATCAAGCGTTAATTAGGGGGGTCAATCCCACCCAAACCCTCCTATAATTTGCACCCTGTGTGTATCCCCTAAACCCAAATACTTTTTAAAATCCCTCTGGAAAAAATATGTGGGAAAACAACTCTGGAAAATGGATATAATCTATTACAGGCTATAAACATGCAATTGCAGGCTAATACCATGCCTAATAAATGTCTTTTTCACTGAATTGCCTGAGTTTTGGGTTATAAACTTACAATAAGTTTAGCACAGATATACAGATATCAGTCATCATTAATTCATTTTCCTTCAGTTTAATTCCTTATTTATCAAGGGTCGCCACAGCGGAATGAACCACCAACTTATCCAGCATATGCTTTATGCAGCGGATGCCCTTCTAGCCTCAACCCACTACTGGAAAACACTTATACACTCTCACATTCACACTCATACTCTACAGCCAATTCTAGTTTATTCAATTCCCCTATAGTGCATATCTTTGGACTGTGGGGGAAACCGGAGCACCCACTTGAACACTGGGAGAACATGCAAACTCCACACAGAAATGACAACTGGTCCAACCAGGACTCGAACCAGTGACCTTTTTGCTGTGAGGCAACAGTGCTAACCCCTGAGCCACTGCATTGTCCTAGACAAAAATCAATGAGATTCATTCATTTTCTTTTCAGCTTAGTCCCTTTATTAATCTGGGGTCGCCAAAGCGGAATGAACTGCCAATTTATCCAGCATATGTTTTACACAGCGGATGCCCTTCCAGCTGCAACCCAGTACTGGAAAACATCCACACACTCTCGTTCACACACATACACTACGGCCAATTTAGTTTATTCAATTCACCTATACCGCATGTCTTTGGACTGTGGGGGAAACCGGAGTACCCACTTGAACACAGGGAGAACATGCAAACTCCACACAGAAATGCCAACTGGCCCAGCCAGGACTCGAACCTGCAACCTTCTTGCTGTGAGGTGACAGTGCTAACCACTGAGCCACTGTGTCACCGGTAACAAAGTTATACTTCTCAAATCTCAGAATTCTGAGCCAAACCATTTTAGTAAACAATTTTACTGCAAATAGCAAACCTTATTGCAATCCCTTTTCACCAATCAGGTCAATAGAATGATTAATTCACAAATCTGGTGAAGTTGGGTCTGTCTTTTTATTGCTATATGGTTCAATAATAACATTAAACTTAGCACAAAACATAGGCACACTTTACAATGGAAACAGATTCTTCATATTTTCAAAAAAAGTTTATAGCATGGCTTATAGCATGGCTCTCAAACTGGATTCCTGGAGGGCCGCAGCTCTGCACAGTTTTGCTCCAACCCTAATCAAACACAGCTCATCCAAATAATCAAGGTGTTCAAGACTACTAGACTATTTAGCAGGTGTGAGTTGGAGGTGGTTGGCAGAGCTGCGGCCCTCCAGGAACTGAGTTTGAAAACATTGGCCTATAGAAATAGTTTCCTGGCCTCATTGCAGAACGTTCTGGGAACCAAACATTATTAGCTAGTCAATTATTTATTGTATAGACCATTTTTTGAGGCATGTAAACAATAACAATGGTCCTGACATATTTCCTGTTTTACCTTTTCAATTTCCATAGCCTCCGAAAATCCTGAAAAATTCACATATTGATAGATGAAAATGGACTGCTACTACCTCATAACAAATTTTTAAATAAATATAGAGTTAAAATCACAGATAAAGATTATACAAAAATTTTTGAGGCTTTGTGAGGCTTGTGTATTGCTTTGCTTAGGTTCATTCAAAGTAATTATTTTGACCCCCCCCCCCCCATGTACTTATGTAACTTTTCTTTCATCTAAAAATATCAAACATTGATATTTTCCATAGTAAATGTAACAACAAGCTTATTTACAAAAAATTTAAACGCATTATCATGGGTGACTATGTGTTATCATCTAGGAGTTAGTGAACCCTTAGTAGAGGACAAAGCTTTTATCTTTTATCTTAAATATCCTGTAGCACCTTAGGTTAAGGAAACTTGTTACAGAATTTTATTTAGGAGATATCCTGTGAATGAGTTTATTCAAAAAAGATTTAACTCCGATGTTGACAACAAGTGTAGCTTCTGTTCAAATTTTCCAGAAACAATCGATCACTTATTTTTTTCTTGTGAATTTACTTTTAAATTCAGGTTTGACATCCGTACTTGGCTTTCATTAAAGATGAATTTAATGAAAATTCATCACCCCCCCATTGTTCTATAAGATATTTTACTTTACAAATGTGATTTGCATTTTTCTCTCTATGATGTTGTGAACTTTATTTTACTAAAGGGTAAATATCATATTCATTGTTTTAAAGGAAAAAAATGCAAGCCCTCTTTTAGATATTATCTTTCTGAAGTAGGGAAAGTGGCTCAAAGCTTCAAATACTTCAGAAACCAAAATAAAATAACTGAAGTTTTTTGTACTTCATTTTCAGAATATTCATTGTTATAATGGTTTTTTTCCTTTGATGTGAGTCTTTTGTACTGCTCCTTGTTGCAGTTGTAATTATTTTATTTTATTTTATTTATTTGAATGGTAAACATGCCTTTCGATGTTGACTGTTCCCTGTTTTGTGACAAAAGAAATCCACATTTTGATTATAAATAATGCTAGCTATTTTAACGTTAAGTTATGATTGAATCACCTCTTGTTGAAGTTATGAAATAGTTTGATAACAAGCAGGAAATGTTCATGGACCAAAGACATGACCACATTAAAATGGACTACACTCGAAAACTATTTCTTTTTTCACTTCAAACTACCTAATTAAAATGAGCTGACACAACACAGTTCTTGAGATTTCATTGGGATAACTTACATTTTTATGTTCAATCCACATAAATTGTTAAAAGTGTTAAGTTAAATTAATCAATTTGTGTTGGGACAACATGAATGAATTGTGTGGAACCCTGCATTTTTTACAGTGTATAGTTGGTTCCGAAAGGTTCAAACCTAAGAGTAAACAACCTGTTATGATTATGATGACGATACAGAATTAACAGTTTGAACTTGAGATAATTCACACTGCAACACTGAGCAGAAAGCCACCGGCGGGAAGATGCGCTTTTAAAAAAGAACATACGTGCCAATGAACAAAAATGATTATCCCGCCGCTTGTAACAGCCCCGCACGCTCAAGCTCGGGATGCCGTCGGGGTTTTCCACGTGATCGCTGCATCATGGAAGTCTCTCTAATACTTGCCTGCAATCACGTAGACCCGCGCACGCATTCTTTAACATGACATACATTCATCACGACACATAGCAAAGCTTAACAAGAGACATGCGTACAAATTGGACAGGTAAGGAAAATGAATGAAAACTCTCTTCGATAGCATAATTCATAATTCTGATCTTCTTTTAAATTCATAGGTAAAATGAAACGCGTGCCATAGCGTAAATGCTGCGTCACGTGCTAATTGCATAAATATTTAATTACATTTGTTTTGGAAGTCGCAGTCAGTTCGCGCGTTGTCATGACGATAGAGATGGAACTTTCATTCCATCCGGTTATCGATAAACTAACTTACCTATTTAATAACTAGTGTGTCAGTCTAACTAATTCATAAACCTCATATTTAATCCATTTTGTAACTAAAATGTTTGTCCGAGTTGCTACAAAACTGTAATTTGAGCCTCAGTTTAAAAGCCCGGAACTGCCTCGCCTTCTATCATCTGTTGCACGTACTTATTTCGCTTTAGATATATAATAACAACAGGTAAATCTGCCAAACAAGCAGCCTTGGCCTCCTATGATTGCTATGTTGTTGTTTATAAAAGAAAAAAAATATTAATGTACCTTGAGCATCTCCTCCGCTCGTCAGGACGCCGATGCACTTCCCCGCTCCAGAGAGATTCTCGATGTATTTTTTAGTGTCCGGCATTATTGCACAGATGACTCTGCAAGCGGTGTGAAAGCCTGCGTAAAGTAAGAGCAATCCAAAGCAAGCTGGAGAGGATAAACGGCTCCTCCGATCAACTTCTGCTCCGGTGTCTCCGGCGCTGTGTCCGGTAGGCTCGCGTCCTCCGCCCCACACTGGATTGACAGCAGCGTCAGGCAATAGTGCCGCGGATCACGTCTCATCTGGGCAAATTTAAACCAATTGCCTTGCGATGTCAGGATTAAACAAGTGACAAGGAAGTCCCACTTTGCTTTCATCAAGTTTAGCGCGATTATGGTATGATTTGCATACTATAGATCCAGCCCTCTCTAAATATGACACTGCTACAGGATGATGGGTATGATACAGATTCAGTTAGGAATTTATTAAGGAAGTAGATTGTTTGTAGTCCACCAAATCAAAGAGAGAATGGACTAGTAATTCAATCTATCTAAACCTACATGGCAACCTTAATCCCATGTACAAAAGGTGAAGCTTCGGTGGCTGTGAGCATGTGCTACCACACAGTTGTGATTCCTCTTGAAGACACACACTAAATTTGTATACAAGCTTGATATTTCAGTGTGTTTTTGGAAGAGTGAGGAAAACATTCTTTGTCAATAGAGACAGACAAACAGGTTTTGAAGACTTGGGGCAAGAAAAAAGTTACCACATCACGCTGACAGTTACATACTGTGTAAAGTTTTTACATATTACTCAATATTTTATCCTTTTTTCTTTCTTTCAGGAATCAACACATTTAGTCAAAATTTTTAATAGGGGTAAATTAGGCATATGAATATTCCACTATCTCAACCCAGGCTCATTCTGAAAACGTACAGCTATATACGTTTCTGGAGAGGGCCAAATATGTCGGAGCTATGTGTTTTGTTTTGTTTTTGGTGGGGGGTGGGGGGAGGTTGCAGTTTTTGTTTTCACAAATCCACCAGAGGCTGCTGTGTATGCTTTTTGAGATCTCAAATTTCTCTCTCTTGCACCTGCTGTTCTCACGCAAATCCACCAAAGGCCACTGTCGACTGACTGACTGCATGACTGACCAATCGACTGACCCACCCTCCTCTTTCCCTAAACCCAACCAATAGTGTTTTCAAAAGCGCTGATTGACCCGCACACTTCCCTAAACCCAACCAACAGTTTTAAAAAGCAATCCAGAAAAAGAAAAGCCCTCGTCTGATTTTTACTACGTTTTCAGATTTTACCACATTCTCACCCTGTTATTTACTTGTTTATTTAGTTTTTTAGCTTCTGTTTTTGTCTTACTCGCTTTTTGGAACCGTTCTTTGCCGGACTCCAACCCCTTCGTCATGGTCAACTACTCTCTGCATTTTAAGTCCTCCAACATGGTGAGCTAACTGGACAAACTGGTAACTGCAGGAAAGCCATCTTTACAGAGGTAAGCGTTCAGCTGGTAAGCGCGAAAACAAACGGCGTCATCCTGCACCGTAGCATTCATTTTAAAGACGAAATGCAGCCATACGTACTTCTAGCAACATAATTTGCGATTTCCAGAAATGTATAAATATAGGGCTATGTTTTCAGAATGAGCCTATGTTGGAAAAACTGTGACCTATTATGGAAAAATCGGCTTTATAAGGGGTCGATCACACCGATCGTGCATATACATTCCAAAAATACGAGGCACACCACACTGCCTTTTTTGTTTTCAAGAAAAAAGAAGCATGGTGCACTTTTTTATGTCGCTAGGCAACAACTGGATCAGCTGAATATTGTGCGAGAGTGTTGCTGTTAATATTAATATAATTTGAATAAATAATAATGTTGTGATATTCAAGATTTGTGAGTCATACAGACAACACAAACACTGCAGGTACCTCAACGGAAACCCCGCCTCTGCTTTCCTTTGATAGGAGAATGAAAATGACGCGAGTGACGTAACGTGCTTTTTCTGCTCATAGTTGACTTTTTTTTAACTGCGAGCGCACAGCGCGCAATGAAAAAAAATGCAAGGCGCAGCAGGAGGTTAAAATGCGAGGCGTGCAGGGCGCAAATGCAGCGACGTTCGCGACCGTTAGTAAACCATTAAAAAAGGTGCCTCTCAACGCAAAAAGTGTGTAATCAGCTCCTAAACAGTTTAAACACAGTTGTGTGACAACAGTCTGTAAATATAACCAGCTTTTAATGGTAAAACATGTATTAATAACTTTTTTTATAACCCTACTTGATAAAAACATTCTGCGAAAACACTTTGATTGACATTCTCCCTTTGTACGTGTTATCAGAGTGGGAAAGCCCCACCCATTGTTGACAATCTCTGCCTCATTAGCATAGGACATTAGTCTTGTTTTTGAATCTGCCACTATGCTGACACATAAGCATGTGTAGCTCCGCCGTCTTTTGAAAAGATCTCATTTGAATTTAAAGCGATATTCACAAAAATAGCACAATTACGATCAAAGTCTTTAAGGGTTAGATTGAAAGAGATATTTGTGAGCTACACACTCTCGGAACATCAGAGACTTATTTTAGATGTTGTAAAAAGGGATCCCCTTTATGCCACTTTCACAATATACATTCTAAAAGCGATATATATGAGCAATTCAAGCGTTATGGATGTGACATTTGCAGTAAAAAACTCAAAACATAAATTCACATAGAAAGTATATGTTAACATTATTTTGAAACATCTGTTTATATTTTCCAGAACAACTAACCACAGAGTTAAGGGACCAGAAAAATAACAATCTGTAAAAAATGTTTGTACTTTAAACAAAGAAAATAAACATGCGTTATGGATGTGACAAAAAAAATCTGTGAGTTTGCAGTAAAAAACATACTTTGTAGAAAGTTTGTAAATTAAACTGCACAACCCAAAAGAAATAATGCTAATTAAAAGGATAAGAGTCGGCTCACTATAGAACAAGCATGATTGATTTGATTTTATTTAATATTTTTGCATTTAGGAGAAAAACGTGTTGTTATGCATGTGACATCTCTCTGTTATGGATGTGACGGATGTGAAATTTCCGTTTGTGTGACTTTGGTAAATCAAATATAATAGTTTGAAAACACTGACAGAGACATTTTTGAGTATTTCTAAAGTACTGTAAAATACTTGCTTACACAAAAAAAGCAGAAACGGTTTCTGTATTTTGGTGAAAACTCATACAACTCATACAATGATGAATTGATTTGCACTGCATTTAAAGACGATTGCCCAACAGTGACATTACAACATGAGGTTGTGCAGAAAACAGGTTAAGTAACTATTTTATTACTCAACTTTTTTACAACTATTTAATTATAAGTAGGAAGCATGTAACTTTATAGTTGCATACAGACATAAAAACTAAAAATAAATTCTGACCATTTAAATTATTATTATAACTATTTTGACAAGGATATCGGGATCAAATAAACTTATTTAGTAGCTTTGTGAACTTATAATTTAACTGTTACATCAGTGCAATGCAGAATGAGTTTAAATTAAAATAAAAAGTCTACAAATTCAATTAAAAGGGGACTGAGGAAATAATTTAGTGTACAGTTTATGAGCTAATCGTGAAGAATTCGGTTTCTCCCTGTCTTTCGTTTTTCATTTAATCAACAAACCACAGCTGTGCAAAGCGAGAGAACAAGGTGTGTGTTTATCGATAAATTGATATGAAATCAGCTTATTTGCAGTTCTTTGCTACAGAAACACTTGTATCCCTTGTACCCCAATGTCAGGAGCAATCTGGTTTCCCTATCTACTGTTTTTTCGGTGCTCACCTCATCAGCACAGCTGTTTCCTCCAGCGAAAAAATGTAACTCATAATGAATATTTCACTAGTTTCATTTCAAAATGAACTACCAATATAAAACACATTACAGTGCGTGTTGCATTAACTATACCATACAGTCTTGCACAGAAAGGATTAAGCACAGTGACAGAACCACTCAGAGTGTTGTAAAATTCATTAAAATATAAGTAAAATAACATTCATTACAAACTGATTTAAAAAAAGCACCTAAATAGTTTTCCATTTTATCTTTTTTTTCAGTTGAATAAAATATTTTCCATTCATATATTTCATTATTGAAGATTTCTTAAAAATGCTGTAAAAATCTTGTCTCGTTCTCGTGAACCAAGCTCATGTCTTGTCTCGTTCTCGTAAACCCAATCTCATGTCTCATCTCGTGGAATGTGTCTTGTCACACCCATATAACTTTTTAAATAATTTTTCACCTCATAAGGAGCTGAGCCCCCCTAAAATTAAAATCTTAAAATCAAACCTGGTGTGAGGGATATTTATTTTCTTGGTACATTTTGGGCCCATTAGTACCAATTGAGCGTTGTGTCAATGCCACAGCCTAAGGTATACCTAATAAAGTGGACGGTGAGTGTCACTTCCTTTTAATATCCAAAATGCTAAATAATTGATGGTGTATACTATTTTGTACAGTTTTTGTTTAATTGTTACAGTATGCGCTTAGTGTTCAAGAAAAAAGCTTTAAAAATAAAATACATTATTATTATTATTATTCATTCATTCATTTTCCTTCGGCTTTGTCCCTTTATTTTGCAGAGGTCGCCACAGAGGAATGAACCACCAACTTATCCAGCATATGTTTTATGCAGCAGATGCCCTTTCAGCTACAACCCATCACTGGGAAAAACATCATTATTATTATTATTGTTATTATTATTATTATTGTTGTTGTTCATTAGGCGAGGACACTGGTGTTTCTGAATTTGAAATAGTGTATAGGTCTTTAAAGGAGTAGTTCACCCAAAACTGTAAAATTCAGTCATCATTTACTCATCCATCACTTGTCATGAACCTGTTTGAGTTTCTTTGTTATGTTGAACAAAAAAGATGTTTTGTAGAATGTTGGAAACCTAATACTATTTACTTGCATAGTCTTTTGTGTTTAACAGAAGAAAGAGAATGAGTAAATAGTGAGCTAATTAAAAATTTTAGGGCCATTTTGCAAGGCACTTTTGGTCAGTTAAAACAAATTCTGAAGCACTAAGAGAAACATTAACAATGTGCTGAGCAGGGGGTGATGATGACCAAGATTGAGAACTGCTGTCCTACTTAAAAAAAAAACAATAAGCATGTTTTGCTAGACTAACATTGCATGCCTAAAATTAGAAACTAGGGGCCTCAGTGACCTTGAACTACATACGTGCAAGAATCCTGGTGTTTAGCATTCTATGACAGTCTCATGCCCCACGACCTGATGCTCTTTTAGAGGCCCAGACAGTCTGAGTCCTCTGTCTCAGTCCATTAGTCAGTCTAGTCATAAAGCAAAACTTCATACAAGAGAATTGAGCATTAGGGGTGAGTGTGTCTGTGTTTTTATTCTTATCTGGCCTACCTCTGCCTAAGGGCGGGACGTCTATCTAAAACTCAGACCTGAGCAGCACACAATGCACTAAGATAAAGAGAGCAAGTGCAACATGATGTGTGTGACAGTCGCTGTAGGTCAGGACAGCGGAAAGTATTGCACATGGTCTGACAGCTCACAAACACTCAAGAAATAATTACGTTTGCTGTTTGTTCAAACTACTCATTTAAAATGGGCTGAAAAAACACCTCTTGACTTTTTTGAAAGGACAACTCAATAGTTTAATGTTTAATCCACTTAAATTTGTAAAAACTATTAATTAAACTTAATTGCTTCATGTTGCCCTAACACAAACATAGAACTGTGCATTTTTACAGTGCACAATCATCAGATTTTAATTTAACATTATCAAATAATAACGGGCAGTGCGATGGCACAGTGGGTAGTGTTGTTGCCTCATAGCAAGAAGGTCGCTGGTTCAAGCCTTGGCTGGGTCAGTTGGCATTTGCATGTTCTCCCCGAGTTCGCGTGGGTTTCCTCCGGGTGCTCCAGTTTCCCCCACAAGTCCAAAGAAATGCGCTATAGGTGAATTGAGTAGGCTAAATTGTTCGTAGTGCATGTGTGTGAATGAGAGTGTATGTGTTTCCTAGTTGTGGGTTGCAGCTGGAAGGGCATCCGCTGTGTAAAACATATGCTGCATAAGTTGGCGGTTCATTCTGCTGTGGCGATTCCTGATTAATAAACGGACTAAGCTGAAAAGAAAATGAATGAATGAAAAATAATTACTTTAACCCATTTAAAGCCATCATACACAATTCACAAACTTGGTGGATTTAACTAGCTGCTTACAATATTAGCATAATCTGTAAATTTAGCATTAGTTATGTGTAAAACTGTACGTATTCTTCACACTTCACAACAACCGGTCATAAATCAATTCAAGGTTAGCTCTCTTCCATGATAATATTTGACCTATTCTACTTAGATGGGTTTTATGAGTGAGCTATTCACTTTCTCATTAGATTTATTCACAAATATAAGATTTTTAAAATGAATTAACATATTTTATTTATTACTCCGGCCAAAATAAAGGTCTGTGAATACAGTAAAAACCCATCTGAGGCATCTGCTAGCTGATATTTGATGCAGAAACTGGCCTCTGGTCTTCTTCAAAAGATGACCATTTATGGTTGTAATGCACCGCTTTCTCAACTGGGCTATGATATTTTTTTCCTATGCCTTAGAGTTGTTTTATAATGCTTCACACACAGGTCAAATATTTCACTCCATCCATTATCAGAGGGAAAAAAAAACAAAAGCTATCAAATTGAATCTTTTTTTCCATGTTCTGTTTTATATTGTTTAAAAAAATTATATTGTGCAGAAAAAAAATGTTAAAAATGTTTTGGTGTGTTATTATTAATAATGTTATTAGCAAAAACAGCTTACAGTAGATTTTTCACCAATTTATAAAAAAAATCTTGGCCAGTACGGGGATCGAACCCGCGACCTTGGCGTTATTAGCACCACGCTCTAACCAACTGAGCTAACCGGCCACAATTTCCCGTATGTGTGGTAACTCCTTAAAGGGTACAGTTTGTTCCAAAATTCACCTTCTATTATGATTTATTTACGCTTTATTTGTTTAAAACCTTTTTGAGTTTTGTCTCGTGAACACAAAAGAAGATATTTAGAAGAAAGCTAAGACCTGTAACCATTGACTTCCATAGTATTTTTTCCTACCATGAAGAATACAGGTTTCCAGGTTTTTTCAAAATATATAGCTTTAATATTTAATAGAAAATATATTTGAGTTTACCAGAAGGAACGGATAAAGGTTTGTAAACACTTGAGGGTGAGTAAAGATCGAGTACATTTTTATTTTGGAGTGAACTATCTCTTTAACGCTGACAGCGGTTTGAGCTAGCCTTGTTTCGATGTGAAAAGCAAATCATCGCGTCTTTTCCGGCTTTATTTTACAAAGTGGTAACAGACCTGCTGTACATATAGAGATATACATTTTCTAGTACCAAAACAAACTTCTATGACTGACCTCGTGGCGCAACGGTAGCGCGTCTGACTCCAGATCAGAAGGTTGCGTGTTCAAATCACGTCGGGGTCAATTGCTTTTGAATCTACGCTGTTGTTTTTCATTTATCAGCAAACAAGAGAGCAATTTTAAGGAACAGTATCTGTATATTAAAAAAATAATAAATTCAAAAAATAACTTTGCTGGAATATTATAGTCAACTTTGTATAATTAAACAATTCATTAAAAACTTAATTTCTAACCGTGACAATTAATTGCTATTGCTCTCATACTGTTTATTTAAAATAACATAACAAACATCATACCAGAAACAGCACATTTAATTATATATATATATATCACCTCTGAAGCTGGAAACGGTCCTGTCCTGCGCTCCATGATGCTCTGTGCCAACTGTGTGAGAAACTTCTAAACCGTAAGCAATCGTTTAGTGTTTTTAAATACTTTCATATACATTTCATTTCAACCAACCGATATTAAAATGACACCTTTGATTATAATAACAATTTACTTTCGACAGACCACGAATAACAATCTTTGAGCAGCAGAGACAATTGAAATTCTCCAAACCGGAAGTGTAACCCATAATTCAAAACGCAGAAGGCCGTTAAAAGGTAAAATAAGCCAACATGACACCAGGACTCACTCACACTCCATTAAATAAATATCTAAATGAACTATTAATCTAGTTTGACACTATATTTATTATTGTTTAGGTTGCTAATTGTGTTTTGCACTGATGCCATAGACTGTCAGAAACTGACACAGAACTGGGATAAAACGGTCATATTAGAGTTTTCCCCAATTGTTTACACACAATTACTTGTACTGCAGACACAATGACTACAACATGTAACTGATGCACCAACCTCCTCAACCAATTCTGCTAAACTACAAGCACAATTTCTGCTTTACACTCAAATTGCAGATTTAAAACACACTCTTTTGAAACACTACACACAATTCTCTGCATTTGGCACAGTTGTCATGCAGAAAATCTCTTGTTTTCACAAGGAACACACTGTCATTCACAATTGTAAAGTCAGTTGTCCTACTTTACATACTAACTCATCACATGGGTAAACACCAGTCACGCATAATGTGTCATTTTGAGAAGAAAGTACATTGTTTTGAATGTAAAGTTTCATTTTGCAAGATAATTGAAGGGTTTTGCCCAATGTGTGTGTGTTTTGTGATTTGTGTGTAGAGTTCTGACAATATGAGACATGCTTTCAGAAAATGTGTGTAAGCAAATGGGAAAAACTGTAGACCTGATTAACATAAAGAAACTGTAAACAACCGCTTTTTAATTCTCATTTTAAAAACACAAAGTTAAAAATATAAGATCTATGTTTATGTCGGTATATTTTAGGAAGTATTGGTTTTATGTCAAGTTAACTACTAAACTGTTTTGTCGCCATAAAGAGGCGCTGTCAGCTCTAGCAAAGCTACTTTTAGCTTTAGCTAAGATGTTGACGCTTCAGCCGAAAGCTGAAGGAGCGTCTGTGTTTTAAAAATTCATTTCTTAGGAAATATGGGAATTGAGAAAACACTAGAAGTATCTAAGGGAAACGATGAGATAGAGGGATATTAAAAGGAAAAAGTGGGCTCGTCCGGGATTTGAACCCGGGACCTCTCGCACCCTAAGCGAGAATCATACCCCTAGACCAACGAGCCGATATTCAACACATATTAAAAAGTTTCATAAGTTATTTAAAGGTCAGACTGTAAACGTTTTTATTTATTATTGTAGCTTTTCTCAATCACTTTGGTGCATTTCTCACAACACTATTTACATTTGCACAATACTTAATGAATGTCTCAAAACAATTAGTACAAACTGCAAAACCTAGTGGATAACCTGCAAAAGCGTGTCACTTGCTCAAAATGGAGAGCTCATTCCTCAAAAGCAAG
The DNA here is from genome assembly GCA_903798205.1 of Danio tinwini. NCBI lineage: Eukaryota > Metazoa > Chordata > Actinopteri > Cypriniformes > Danionidae > Danio > Danio tinwini. Next base: position 3,202,514 of record CAIGQZ010001336.1, on the reverse strand, counting down.
TATTCGTCTCAATGAAAGTGTCAGTGTCATCAAGATGAAAAGTCCTGACACCAATTGCCTTCATACAACTCTCTGCTGTTTGTAACATTATCATTTGCTTATGTCATGTCAGTCAAAATGAACTAAACTTGTGAATGCTGAATAGTCATTTCATATAAAACTAATAGTCCTCATTTTATTACTTGAGTCATTACATACAAAAATGCTGAACTAGTTGTCAAAATCTGTCAAGCTCATTTTATTATCCTGAAAATGTCTCCTAAATTAAACAATTTGATGAATGATTTACAGACCTGTGTATGTTGTAGATTCAGTTTCAATATGTCCTGCAATATTGTTTACAGTTGTGCTCAGCTCTACCCAAAGGGAGTTTATGTTTGTTGTAAATAAGGGTGTCTTTATACTTTTGTTCAATGCTGTGAATAAATTAGAATTGTAAAGAGCATCTGGAGTAAACTTGTGAAACATACATATTCAGTGTCTTGTACTCAGATACCTCACTAAATGCGGTGATGTCTAACTTTACTGTAGTTTTCAAATGGCTGTGCAAATAGTATATAGTGCGGTCTTGAGCATTTTCAGGAAGTGTCACCAAAATCGGACTTTTTTTACATTGGAAACATGAACAGAGTAAAGTGTCATAATGAAAACATGACAAAGCCATTTGACTATCTTGTTCATAAACAATAGTGGCAGGACTTTCCATCTTCATGACTCTGACACTTTCATCGACATGAATACTTGCTTTTGAGGAATGAGCTCTTCATTTTGAGCAAGTGACACGCTTTTGCAGGTTATCCACTAGGTTTTGCAGTTTGTACTAATTGTACTAATTTGAGAAATGCATGAACTGTTGTGCAAATGTAAATAGTGTTGTGAGAAATGCACCAAAGCCACTGAGATACACTGTAAGAACTAATGTCAATTATCTAGCACTCGGTAAAGGCCAAAATACTCACTACTAGAAGCCAACAATTAGGTACAAATTAGTGTTTGCTCTTACTTTCCAAAAATACCAAGGAGTTAGACAGATTTTGTTAAGTAGTCAAGTAAAATGTGTTTACTCAGTCTGAAATCTGATTGAAATTTGATTTTGACCAGAGATGCCCAAAGTTGGCCCATTGTAACCTTTTATTTGGCCCACCATCCCATCTGACGTAAACTTTTTTGGGGTTGTTTGTTTATTGCTGAGCTACAAAAAAGCTAACTGAATTTAAATGTTCCAATTAAATGTTGTAAATGAATCAGATTTTTAAAAATGTAAATAGTTACTCGACAGATAAAGGACCAGGCAGAAGACACTGGCGAGCAAATCAAGGCAAAAACTAGTGGAACTCCATTCTGTTACACATGAGATTGTTTTTGTTTTTAATGTAATACGTTTATTATAAAATGTAAAAATATATGTGTACTGTGTTAGTTTATATAAAGCAATGATTTCTAGTTATTCTTAAATATTATTAAATAATTGAGGAAATTACTCATATTTACCTTCAACCCACTACCCTTAATAAAGCTTGGTTTTTGTCCCTTTATAAGAAAAAGTTTGGACACCCCTGATTTGAGTCAATAAATGCCAATTAGTTCAGTATGTTTTTATAAAAATTCGTCTAATGTGTTCAAATAAGAATTCCCATCAGTATTAAAATATATAATAATAAATACTTTGCATTACAGTTCATTTATTTAATTTGTTTAGGGTGGTCATGTTACTTTAATTTTTTAAGAATTTCTAAATCTATAAAAAAGTGTATAACATGGTAAAAAGTAATATGATAGAACAATATTAATTTGTTTTTTATAATTATTAATAACTATAGTAGATTATAGCACTCAGTAAAGGCCAAACTACTTACTGCTAGAAGCTAACGTTTACCTACAAATTAGCATTTGCTTTAACTTTACAAAAATACCAATATAAATATACCAAATACCAACCATTTTGTTTTACTGTAATAAGTTTATAAAAAAATGTATAAAATATATACCGTATTAGTTAATATAAAGCATTATTTTCTAGTTATTTTTAAATATTATTAAATAAATTAGGAAATTACCCATGGTAACTATATTGACCTTCAGCCCACTAGCTTCAATCAAGTTTGGCTTTTGGCCTTTAATAAGCACTATTTTTGAGTAATATTCTATTATTATGAGTCAATAAATGCCAATTAGTTCAGTATGTTCTTATAAATTTCATCCAATATGTTCAAATATAGAGTTCCCATCAGTATTGAAATATATAATAATCAATACTTTGCATTACAGTGTATTTATTTTGTTTAGGTTGATCATGTTACTTTAATCTTTTTAGAATTTCTATCTATCTAAAAGTGTATAACATGGTAAAAAGTAATATGGTTGAACAATTACATTTTTAAACATTTTTACTGACTAATGTTAATTATCTAGCACTCACCAGAACTACAAATTAGTGTTTGTTCTAACTTTACAAAAAAAAAGAGTTATACAGACTTTAAATTGTCAAGTAAAATGAGTTTACTCAGTTTGAAATGAATAGATTTAGACTATTTCTGAGTAATATTATATTATTAGCTTAAGTCAATACGTATATTGCAAATCGTTCAGTGTATGTGTTTAAAATACATTTCATTCAATGTTCAAATAAGATTCCCTATTAGTATTGAAATATATAAATACTTAACATTATAGTTTATTTATTTAATTTGTTTAGGGCAGTCATGTTACTTTAATATTTTAAGAATTTCTAAATCTATCAAATAGTGAATAACATGGTAAAAAGCAATATGGTAGAACAATTCAATTTTTAAACATTATTACTGACTAATGTTTATTATCTAGCACTCACCAAAAGCCAATGTTTAACTACAAATTAGTGTTTGTTCTAACTTTACCAAAAAAAGAGTTATACAGACTTTAAATTGTCAAGTAAAATGAGTTTACTCAGTTTGAAATTAATAGATTTAGACTATTTCTGAGTAATATTATATAATTAGCTTAAGTCAATAGATTGCAAATCGTTCAGTGTATGTGTTTAAAATAAACTTCATTCAATGTTCAAATAAGATTCCCTATTAGTATTGGAATATATAAATACTTAACATTATAGTTTATTTTTTATCTTTATTTTAGGGTGGTCATGTTACTTAAAATGTTTTAAGAACTTCTAAATCTGTCAAAATTGTATAACATATAAACTGATCAGATAAGATACGGTTTCAGATTTAGTTAAAAGGTTATAGGAACCCTTTTTTCTATGCATAAAAACAATGCATTATTCTTTCATTTTCTTTTCGGCTTAGTCCCTTTATTAATCAGAGGTCACCACAGCAGAATGAACCGCCAACTTATCCAGCATATGTTTTATGCAGCCGATGCCCTTCCAGCCGCAACTCAACACCAGGAAACATCCATACACTCTCATTCACACACATACACTACGAACAATTTAGTTCATCCAATTCACCTATAGCACACGGAGGAAACCCACACCAACACGGGGAGAACATGCAAACTCCTCGAACAAGCGATCATGCTACCCACTGCGCCACCATGTCGCCCCACAAGACATTATTTCATTACAGTTTTTCCCAATTGCTTACACACATTTTCTGAAAGCATGTCTCATATTGTCAGAACTCTACACACAAATCTCAAAACACACACACATTGGGCAAAACCCTTCAATTCTCTTGCTAAATCAAATTTACATTTAAAACAATGTGATTTCTTAACAAAATGGTGTTTTGCTTTCAGATGACACACACAAACCATCACATGAAGAGACATTTATAAGAAGCAGTTGATCACTGATGTGCTTAATGTAAAACACTATGACCACTTCTTCTCCATTCATCATAATGACTTACTGTAAGTCTTTTTTGTTCAGTGTTACAATTACTACAGACAGTACATGCCTACAGAAGTGCATTGTAAAAAAATTCAGAATATTATTTTTATAGAAAAACACACAAATACACTGTATTAAATATTTTTGACTGTATTTTTCCCACAAAAACAGTGTACACAGTGTTCATCCCAACCAACACAAATTACACATAACGTGGTCTACATATGCCATCAACAGAAGCATTTACAGAATAGGTACAGTAAAAAAAAACAAATAAAGTGTGGATTTCAGTCAGACACTTTCCATCTTCAGTCAGAAAAAAAATCCTCAAAAGGATTGAGAAATGGAGAATATGAGATGAGCTCTGATTTCTAATTTGCGATTATGTGTGACCGGTGTTTACCCATGTGATGAGTTAGTATGCAAAGTAGGACAACTGACTTTACAATTGTGAATGACAGTGTGTTCCTTGTGAAAACAAGAGATTTTCTGCATGGAATTTGTGCCAAATGCAGAGAATTGTGTGTAGTGTTTTAAAATAGTGTGTTTTAAATCTGCAATTTGAGTGTAAAGCAGAAATTGTGCTTGTAGTTTAGCAGAATTGGTTCAGGGGGTTGGTGCATCAGTACATGTTGTAGTCATTGTGTCTGCAGTTCAAGTAATTGTGTGTAAACAATTGGGAAAAACTGTAAGAAAACACTCCTAAAGGTTTAAACATGGTATTTTTATCTGGTCATCAACCACAAGGTGACCTACAAATTCATCAGTTTAGGTATACAATTTCAATTTAAATCATTAAAGGCTGCTCTGTTTTCTCTAAATACCTGTACACACCCTATCACACTCATACTTGATCTGAAACTCAAAATAATATCTGTGTTGTATTCTTCTGTTTGAAAATTGCATGTTTTTAATCATCAGTAACTAATATTAGAGTTTTTCCTAATTGTTTACACACAATTACTTGTACTGCAGACACAATGACTACAACATGTAACTGATGCACCAACCTCCTCAACCAATTCTGCTAAACTACAAGCACAATTTCTGCTTTACACTCAAATTGCAGATTTAAAACACATTTTTTTTGAAACACCACACAATTCTCTGCATTTGGCACAGTTGTCATGCAGAAAATCTCATTCACAATTGTAAAGTCAGTTGTCCTACTTTGCATACTAGCTCATCACACAGGTAAACACCGGTCACACATAATCACAATTTAGAAATCATACTTTCCACTTCTCAATCCTATTAAGGATTTTTTTTTTCTGCCTGGGGATGGAAAGTGTATGACCAAAATCCACACTTATTTTTAGTTATTTTTTTACTGTAACTATTCTGTAAATACTTCTGTTGATGGCATATGTAGACCACGTTATACAACTTTGTGTTGGTTGGGATGAACACTGTGTACACTGTTTTTGTGGGAAAAATACAGTCAAATATATTTGCTACTTTGTAGTTGTGTGTTTGGTATAAAAATAATATTCTGAAAAATTTTACAATGCACTTATGTAGGCCTATGTCTGTAGTAAGTGTAACACTGAACAAAAAAAGGCTTACAGTAAGTCATTATGATGAATGGAGAAGAAGTGGTCATAGTGTTTTACATTAAGCACATCAGTGATCAACTGCTTCTTATAAATGTCTCTTCATGTGATGGTTTGTGTGTGTCATTTGAAAACAAAACACCATTTTGTGAAGAAATTACATTGTTTTGAATGTAAAGTTTGATTTTGCAGGAGAATTTGAAGGGTTTTGCCCAATGTGTGTGTGTTTTGTGTGTAGAGTTCTGACAATATGAGACATGCTTTCAGAAAATGTGTGTAAACAATTGGGAAAAACTGTGTTGATCTAGCACTCTGTAAAGGCCAAAATAGTCACTGCTGAAAGTTAATGTTTAACGGAGACTTATACAAATTAGTGTTTGCATTTGCTTTAACTTTCCAAAAATACCAAGGAGTTATACAGATTTTGTTAAATTGTCAAGTAAAATGAGTTTACTCAGTTTGAAATCAATAGATTTAGACTTTTTTTGAGTAATATTATATTACAGTTTTTCTTGATTGCTTTGATGCAGCCGTCAACTGAAACTCCACATTTTCAAAACAGTTAACACACAGGCCTAAACAGCGGAGCTCATGGTCAAAATTACACATTTTGCTTGCAAAACGCTCTAACCGTGTCAAAACATTTAAAATATGCAACAAAAGCTCATTTTACCTTCAAACAACACAACTTGCAAACAAGTATATGAGCTCTTTTAATCAATCACTACACAATGGACAGCAAAATACAGAACTCAGCGTTAATCAGTGCACCATTGCTTGTCATTGTAGCCTATTGCCCATGCCATTTGTTGTCTTTCTATCTTGGGCTGTCAACTTTGTCTTTTTTGCAAAGAATTGGATCCAGAATAAGAAAATTTCATTTAAAATCTATATTGAATTTATGACAATTGTTTTCAAAATGTGGCTGAAAAATGAAATACTGTTAAAAAACAAAACAGACAAAAATAATAAAATACTGTATATATTAGAGAAAACACATGTATACCAAAATACAGTCAAATCTATCAGAGTAGAAGACATATTGACCTCTTCCATTCATGCTGGCAAAGAACAACACAGACCGGCCACCTTTTTTTATAAGGTTTGCAGACTAATTGAAGATTAGTGCCAAAGAGTGTCAAAGCAGTGCTTCAGTGATTTCATACTAATCTTGATAGTTTCTAATAGTTAGGAATAGATGCTTTCTGTTTGGTGACCATAGCTAAAACAATAAAGTTTGCACTGCTTGAATAACATCTGTGTTAACTGTTTTGCAAAATGGTGGGGAAAATGTGTCAACCCATTGAGAAAGGCTTTACACATTTGCAAGACATGTCTTCTGCTCTGCTGGGATAAAGATGATAAAATGGAGTGGATCCTAGTTTCTTTAAGGTCAAAGCAAACAAATAAAACTGTATTAGCTCAAGTCAATATATTGCAGTTTGTTTACTGTATGTTCTTATAAATTTAATTCAATGTTCGAAAAAGATTTCCTATCAGTATTGGAATATACAAATACTTTACATTATAGTTTATTTTTTATCTTCATTTTTAGAGTGATCATGTTACTTTATTTTTTTTAAGAATTTCTAAATCTATTAAAACATTTATACCATGTTAAAAAGAGATATGATAAAACAGCACAAACATTGAAAACTGATGATCAGACAAGAAATTTACTTAAAAGGTTTTAGGAACCATTTTTTACCTTTCTATGCTAAAAAAACAATGCGTTATTTCATTAAGAAAACACTCTTGGAGATTTAAACATGATATTTTTATCTGGTCAGTGACCAATCACAAGGTGACCTACAAATAGGTATAAAAGTTCAATCTAAAACATTAAAGGCTGCTCCGTTTTCTCTAAATACCTGTACACATCCCCTCACACACATACTTGATCTGAAACTCAAAAGAACAAAATCATTTTAAACAAGTCAGCTACAATGACAAAAAAGAGCTGTGAGCTAGAAAACTAGTTGCACAAGAATGGATCTAAACTGCACTAATATCAATAATTATAACTTCTACAATTTTTCAATTTATTCCTAACTACAGTTTTTCCCAGTGGCTTTGGTGCATTTCTCACAACACTATTTACATTTGCACAACAGTTAATGCATTTCTCAAAACAGTTAGTCATTTGTGCACTTTATAGTAGCAGTTTCTCATTCCTTCCAACAAATTGCAAATGCTTTTGGACATGCATCAATTGGTTTTATACAACTCTCTGCCCTTTGTAACATTATCATTTGCTTATGTCATGTCTGACAAAATGAACTAAACTTGTGAATGCTGAATAGTCATTCCATATAAAACTAATAGTCCTCATTTCATTACTTGAGTCATTACATACAAAAATGTTGAACTAGTTGTCAAAATCTGTCAAGCAAATTTTATTTAAAAACTTTACATCTTTTTTTTTTCTAAAATGTCTTCTAAATTGAACAACTTCATGAATGATTTACAGACCTGTGTATGTTGTAGATTCAGTTTCAATATGTCCTGCAATATTGTTTACAGTTGTGCTCAGCTCTACCCAAAGGAAGTTTGTTTGTTGTAAATAAGGGTGTATTTAATCTTTTGCACAATGCTGTGAATAAATTTAAATTGTAAAGAGCATCTTCAGTAAAAATGTGAAACATACATATTCAGTGTCTTGTACTCAGATACCTCACTAAATGTAGTGATGTCTAACTTTACTGTAGTTTTCAAATGGCTGGGCAAATAGTATATAGTGCGGTCTTGAGCATTTTCAGGAAGGGTCACCAAAATCTGACTTTTTTGCATTGGAAACATGAACAGAGTAAAGTGTCATAATGAAAACATGACAAAGCCATTTGACTATCTTGTTCATAAACAATAGTGGCAGGACTTTTCATCTTGATGACACTGACACTTTCATTGACATGAATACTTCCTTTTGAGGAATGAGCTCTCCATTTTGAGCTTTTGCAGGTTATCTACTAGGTTTTGCAGTTTGTACTAATTGTTTTGAGAAATGCATTAACTGTTGTGCAAATGTAAATAGTGTTGTGAGAAATGCACCAAAGCCACTGAGAAAAACTGTAAAAGACTATATCAACATTGATATTATGGTCACATTTAATTTTGACTGCAACTGCTCTGGAGATTTACTGGAGAAAGAAGAGAGCAGCTGCAAACCACCACTTCACGAGGGACCTGCCACCAATGAGACATTACAGTTCAGACGGAGGAGAGAAAACAAGGGAAAAGATGAGATTGAAGAAGAGAAGAAACCAAAACACACAAATGTCTCTTCTTAAGACACAGTGAATTTTCTGAGCGTGATCACAATGAGAGCCAGAAGAACAGAGGCTCCGAGAAAAACTGCGATGACGATAGCTGCGATGGCACCGGGCCCCAAAACCACTGAAATAGAAAAAAAACACAGATGTCAATAACGTAACACAAGATCTTTTCATGATAGACTTTCATAATTAAGTGCATTTGAGGTCTCTCAGCCACCATACAAATAAAAATACCATTATATACTATAAAAACTCCACAGAAAAAGGGGCACTTTCTCTCTTTACATGTGCCTGATTTTATACCTTCCTCCTCCAGGGTTATTATGTGTGTGCTGTCTTCATAATCAGCGATGACGGTGCTCTCTATCAGCTCGTGGGCTTTTGTCGTCACGTCGAAGCTTCCATCACCCGAAACTGTGTCGTCTTTCTGAAATGTTGGGGAGGAATCAGCCACTGTTTCTGATGGAGGAAAACAATAAAGGTGAATCAGCGCTATAAAACTAAACACATGTTTTGCAGATGTTTGTTTATCTAATTTCACATGACAACATTTAAAGGAAAAGAGATATACAGTTTTGATTACAGTTTGTCCCAGTGGCTTTGGTGCATTTGTCACCACACTATTTGCATTTGCACAACAGTTAATGCATTTCTCAAAACAATTAGTCATTTGTGCACATCATAGTAGCAGTTTCTCATTCCTTCCAACACATTGCAAATGCTTTTGGACATGCATCACTTGCTTTCATACAACTCTCTGCTGTTTATAACATTATCATTTGCTTATGTCATGTCAGTCAAAATTAACTAAACTTGTGAATGCTGAATAGTCATTCCATATAAAACTAACAGTCCTCATTTCATTACTTGAGTCATTACATACAAAAATGCTGAACTAGTTGTCAAAATCTGTCAAACAAATTTTATTATCCTGAAAATGTCTCCTAAATTAAACAATTTCATGAATGATTTACAGACCTGTGTATGTTGTAGATTCAGTTTCAATATGTCCTGCAATATTGTTTACAGTTGTGCTCAGCTCTACCCAAAGGGAGTTTTTGTTTGTTGTAAATAAGGGTGTATTTATTCTTTTGCTCAATGCTGTGAATAAATTAGAAATGCAAAGAGCATCTGCAGTAAAAATGTGAAACATACATATTCAGTGTCTTGTACTCAGATACCTCACTAAATGCGGTGATGTCTAACTTTACTGTAGTTTTCAAATGGCTGTGCAAATAGTATATAGTGCGGTCTTAAGCATTTTCAGGACGTGTCACCAAAATCTGACTTTTTTGCATTGGAAAAATGTACAGAGTAAAGTGTCATAATGAAAACATGACAAAGCCATTTGACTATCTTGTTCATAAACAATGGTGGCAGGACTTTTCATCTTGATGACACTGACACTTTCATTGAGACGAATACTTGCTTTTGAGGAATGAGCTCTCCATTTTGAGCAAGTGACACGCTTTTACAGGTTATCCACTAGGTTTTGCAGTTTGTACTAATTGTTTTGAGAAATGCATTAACTGTTGTGCAAATGTAAATAGTGTTGTGAGAAATGCACCAAAGCCACTGAGAAAAACTGTAATATGTTATATTTAATCTTAGTGATAGATAGATAGACAGACAGACAAACAGACAGACAGACAGACAGACAGATAGATGCTTTTTTTTGTTGTGAATACAACAAATTTGACACTGCACCTTTAGGAGTAACATTGTGTGCTAGCAAAATAAACCTTACCATTTTGACTTCATAGCAACTTTAAAGAACTGATCGTAATCTACAACATTGAAAATGTTTTAGATATCCAAAGAACCATACAACAACTTAAAAACCAAACTTAGTTCAGAAATACTAAGATTGTTTTAAAAAATTATGGTTATGCAAAAACTCTGGGGGATATTTTTATTCATTTATAGTTCACCACACACCTCCACACATATTTGCTCAAATATATTTTTCTTTTCCAATGTATCCCAGTATATATTAACTAATGATTTTAAGATGATTACCCAATACATTTGAAATAAAAAAATCTTATAATCAAGAAGATATTCATACAGAGAATTAAAATGAAAGGAGGGATGAGTTAACCACATTTTCAGTTGTATTACTGGGCAATATAAGAGCACTTTCTTTTGGGATAAAAGAGGGGTTAACAGATTAGGGTAACATGGAAAATAAATCATGTTTGCTTTCTTCTTGGCCAGCTTTACTTTACTCAGCTTTATCTGCTCCCTCCATATCTCGATTACACAATCCAGTGGTTTCTAATTCATTTAAAACCCGGAAACAGGTTAGAAAACACTTTAAGTGGCAAACATGTTCTGTTTTAAGACCATTCACTGAGAATCAATTATTTCTCCCTTCTCAAACTGACTCAGGTCTGGTATTTCAGGTCTGGTCAAGTAAAGGGATACACTCCCTTAAAGATCTCATTATTAATCGTTTTTTATTTCAGCAATTACAGCAGATATTTGATAGAGTATCCCTTTTTTATATCTACAAGCCTATTTTAGCTATATTTAGTGTCAGTGATGATGCAAAACGATTTAAAAGTAAAGTACAGTGATTCGATTTATAACGTTTTTGGCACGCAGATTGATTTTACTAAAATGGAAACAAAAAGATGCTCGCAACTGCTCTACATTGATAAAAAAAAAATGTCATGTCCTGCCTGCAACTTGAGAAGCTCAGACTTTCCCTAAAAAGTAAAACTAAGGCCATTTTTTTTACCCTTAGAAAAACTGACTTATGACTAGGGCCAGACGGAATCTGCGGAAGTTTTTCGCTATTTCTGCGGAGAATTTTGGTAAAAATCTGCGGATTTCTGCTGAATTATTTTAGGAGTATCATAACTAAAACCTCAAAATGTGAAATAAAAAATAATATATTTTTAACTTTTATTTAATGTTAAAAATGCAAATCCAATTAGATTAACAGTAAATAGTTAACTGTAAGTAAATAAACAGAATTAATGATGGGCAAAATATCTGCGGAAATCTGCGGAAAATCTGCGGAATTCTGCGCGCGCAGATTCCGTGTGGGCCTACTTATGACTTGCGTCAGAAATCTGATGATTTCTGGCATATCTGGAATCCTCTATGGGAGTTTTTGGAGAATGTATCTGGAAAGAATTTTATTTTATTTTATTTTATTTTATTTTAATTAATTTATTTTTTGTAAAATTTACCCTTCACAAAAGACTTGAATTACTGGCGAGTGTATAATAGATGGCTATATTATTGTATATGATGACATGAGACACCTATACCACTGTTCTGTCATTGCAAATCTTTAAATAAATGTTTTGAAAAATAAATAAATAATAAATAAATAAAACTAAGAATTTCTATGTTATATGAATCCCATTTTTTGAGTATTTTAACAAGAGAAAAGTGATGGGACCCTAGTAAAAACACCTCAAATCCCCCCTCAATTGTTTTTCCCCCTTTTCTCTGTATTTTTTGTTCTCTTTTACATTAAACATTAACATGATGTTACAACATCTTGCTTAAATGAAAATATATATACATATGCAAAAGTTATAATTTGTACTGATGTAAAAAAGAGAATGTTAAAAACAGAAAGTACTAATCCTTGGTATTTGCTAAAGTGACCCGAATTTTTTCCCCTCGTTCTTGAACATTAAGAGCACAGGGCTAATAAAGTGGCAAATGTTTGTCAGATTCTGTATGACTCAATGGGCGTCTTTATGGAGGATTAGCATTGGATTCTCACTACAGGCATCCGGTCCCCCTTTTTTCCTCCTCACATCTCGCACTGACATTCCTCATCTGCCACAGGGCTCGAACACACATGAGACTTCTCTCACCTACACCATATTCAATGACTCCACAGCGCATTTCCTATGGTGCTGCTTGGCCACCGGTCACTGAGGGCACAGCGTGGACAAAGGTTCTGACCCCAAAGTAAAGGGACAAAGATCAACAGTGGAAAACATAGAAATGCTTTGGGTTCAAGAAAAGCGCATTACAAATAAAATGCATTATTATTATTGTTATTATAAAGAGAAGTAAACCTAGCCTAAGCTGACCAGTCAAAATTAACCAAAACATTGGATGTAGAAAATTTAGCATGGAAGGAATAGAGGGAGGAATCGGAGTTGGAACTGATTTTGTATAAATATATACAGTCAGTTATTATTTTAATTATTAAAAAAATATTTCCCATGTGATGCTTAACAGAGGCTGTGGACAATGTAAAACATGTATTGTTTTCGGATGATTCCACTTGCACTGTCTTTCCCACATCTAAGAGTTACGGTGTGGAGAAGCCCCAAAGATGTGTACCACCTAGACTGTTGCACGCCCAGAGTGAAGCATGGTGGTGGATCAGTGATGGTTTGGGCTGCAATATCTTGACAGTCCCTAGGCCCAATATTGATGGGTGCATCACTGCCAAGGACTACCGAACCATTCTAGAGGATTACGTGCAGCTAATGATTCAAACATTGTATTCTGAAGGCGGTGCCGTGTATCAAGTCAAGTCAAGTCAAACTTTCTTCATAGAGCACTTTACAAAGACAGAAGTGAGCCAAAGTGCAAACAAAATAAGCATAATAGTCCATAAAATATATAAAATACAAGAAAAAAAAATAGCTAAACTACATAAAAAGGCACATGAATTAAAGGTGCAGTAGGTGATTGTCTTCAGAAACATGTTTTGTTATGCTGGTTGAAAGTCTCTTCACAGTTCAATAGTAATGATTAAAGTAAATGATATAAATGTATTTATATGTATTTTTATATTCTGGGTAAGCCATAAAACAAAAAAAATGTTCATCCAGTTAAATATTGTTGGGCCGACATCTCCCATAATTCTGATAAGTAGTCCAAACGGTCTGTCAACAATTGTAGATTTGGACTTATGCGCATCTCTGTTCAAGGAAATCTGCCATTGGCGCGTGCACGCCTGCATGCGTGCCACGCGTTTACGTGCAGACGAGACGAGACAGTCACTGTCGCGGTAAAATCAAATGCTGAATTGAAACTTTTGAAGATCCTGAATCAATATTGAAGTTACTTTTGCACGCTATAGGAAGGACGACACCATGGCTGAAGTATTTCTGTTAGACAGTTTTCTGTTTTATTTAGTGCTCCAAAGCTGATGTAGATTGTGTTGTTCAGCCACTGAAATCTCCCGGTGAAAGACTGATGTGATCACTTTCAGTTTCATAATAAGCGGCCTTTTACAGCATCCATAATGTAGATTTTTATTTAGTTTAACAACAGAACATCAGTAAATAGCGCTATTCCGCCTAGCCTGCTTTATATTCACATTGGTTCATTTTTGAACAATGACAGCCTCCCTATATTGTTTACCATGCTACTCTGAATATTCGCTCTGAAATAGAATGTAAGTGTGACTTAGTAACAAGTGCAATTCCTGCACGCCGCCAGCCAAGCACTAACTACATTTCTAACTGGCGAATGACATGAACTAGTTGTCTGCTGTCATGTCGCGGAACGCGTGTTCGCGATTTCAGGAGGCATGGCTTTGAAACACAGTCCCTCACCTGCCATCCAAAGATAATATGCTAACCGGAGAGCATTTTGGCAGATCACCTACTGCATCAGGTGTCAAATGCCAACGAAAACAAATGAGTTTTAAGAGCTAATTTAAATGAGAACACGGAAGAGGCCTGTCTAATGAGCAGCAGCGGCAACTCAGTCTAAAGTCTAGGATCCGTCACGGCGAAAGCACGATCCCCTCTAATGGCTCGTTTCCACTGACTGGTACGGTACAGGTCAGTACGCTTTTACGGCCGTTTCCACTGTCAAAAGGCATACCGAACCGAACCATACCGTACCACTTTTTAGGCACCCTTTCGAAAGGGTACCAAACAGGAGAAAGAGTACCAAAAGGGTCCCAAAGGCGGAGCTAGACGCACAGCTGAACGCTAATGGTTTACAGAGATACGTCACGAGCTCACGCAACAAGCCAGAATGAAAACAAAGGAGCCGCCATGTTTTCATACACAGCCGAGAGATTATATATACATATAATCACATATAATAACGAGCCCTGTTCGATCTGGGGTCAAATGAACATTGTCGTCGTCTTGATGAACAGCCACAAAGCCAAAAAGAAGTGCAGATTGTACCCTGTGCCCCGCAAGCGTTTTTTTGCTCGCGCGAGCTGCGCGTCTATATTTGAAAAAACAAACTTCTTGAGCTGATGATAATAACATGCGCTTGATTATTGACATGCTTTTGAAACCTGATCCTGTCAGAAACTGACAAACGTGAAAGTGACACGTGAAAAATCAAAAGGAGAAGCCGGAAAAAAAGGAGCAGATTATTATTATAGCAAACGTGAACAAACTGCCTTGTTTAACTATTATTATTTATCACCTTTTGGACTATTATGAACTCAGAATGAGGGAATTACTTTCTAACAAGAGGCTACACGTGCTGCTGAAGATTAAGACACATTTAATCATGAGAGGTTTGCACTATGAACTCGATTTCCTGCTGTTTTGAACCTAAATAAGGACTAAACGTATGCTGTGTGTAGTTTTTCTGTAATTGGTAACATATCGGAGACTGTAAGTGTCTGTATGTGTTCATATATGTTTGTTTATTTATTTATTTTATATAATTGCAGACGTTACAGTAGGCTATTTCACCCTATCATTGATCTGCAGTTATAATCAACTCATGTTCATAGTAAAGTTAGTAATAAACATTTACACAGTATTCATGTATATGTAATATGTAAGTATTTATGTATATAAAGCATCTGTTTTGTGAGAAGTGCTTCTCATATGATATGTGAGCAACTCGTACAGCTTTACTTTAGACATTTTCTTGAGCAAAAATGACGTCGACTGCAACTTTCTGTCGTACACCACGCCCACCAAAAGAGTACCATTGGTACCCTTTTAGCAGTGGAAACGCAAGCCTGATAAAGGTGACCCGTACCGACCCGTATCGTACTGTACCAGTCAGTGGAAACGAGCCATAAGCTTATGCTTTGGATGATAATGCACCAATGCACACACCAAGACTGGTGACAGAGTGGTTTGATGAACATGAAAGTGAAGTTGAACATCTCCAATGGCCTGCACAGTCACCAGATCTCAACATTATTGAGCCACTTTGGGGTGTTTTGGAGGAGTGAGCCAGGAAACGTTTTCCCCACCAGCATCATAGTGACCTTGCCACTATTCTGCAAGAAGAATGGCTCAAAATCTTTTTGATGGACTTGTGTGTGTCATTCCCAAGATAAATTGATGCTGTATTGTCAGCAAAAGAAGGCGCTACACCGACACACACATATATATAGACAGATAATAATAGCTATAAATGAAATACATAATAAATTCAAAGTACATAGAATGACATTTTAAGAAATTAAAGCTACAAGCTACATGATTGGGCACCCTAATAGTAACTCTGGGGGCCCCAAAACAGCATGGGCCCCTAGAATCGTCCTAACTTTGCCCCCGCAAAAAAATGAAACTTTAGTATGTAAAAATGAACCCAACAAGCGCACACACACACACACACACACACACACACACACACACACACACACAC
>CAIGQZ010001336.1:3113144-3178965 GCA_903798205.1 Danio tinwini | reverse complement strand
GCATTATTTTACAGTAAATTTCTGTAATTTAACAGCCGTTATTTTACTGTAAATTTCTGCGATTTAATGTCCGTTATTTTACAGTAAATTTCTGTATTTTTACCAGCCTTTATTTTACAGTAAATTTCTGTAATTTAACGTCCATTATTTTACAGTAAAGTTTTGTAATTTAACAGCCATTATTTTACAGTAAATTTCTGTAATTTAACAGCCATTATTTTACAGTAAATGTCTGTAATTTAATAGCCAGTGTAGGTTAGGGCAATATTACAGCTTAATATCACACTAGTCCACATTAAATTTACACTGGTAGCAAATTCTGATGGGTAGCATATTGCGTCATCAAAATGTGCTACCTACTTTTTGAATAAGAGGTAGGACAATGTAACAAGGTAGGACAAATCGACAGAACACCTGTCCATCTGTGAGATACAAGAGCATTAGAGGGATAGTTGACCCAAATCTGAAAATTCTGTCATCGATTAGCCATCATTCACTTGTCAGAAACTTTTTCTTCTTTCTTATGCTGTACGCTAAAGAAGATGTTTTAAAAAAAAGCTGAAAACGAGTAACCATTGACAGCCACAGTATCTGTTTTTCCTACTATGGAAGTCAATAGTTACCGGTTTATAACATTTTTCTATGTAACTTATTTTGTGTTCAGCAGAAAAATGAAAGAGATAAAGGTTTGAAATGATTTGGGGGCGAGTAAATAGTCAATTTAATTTTTGGGGTGAACTATCCCTTTAATATTGGAGAAATGACAATTCTCTAAAGTTGTTTAATGTGAGACAAAAATATTTTCGTTCAAAATATGTTGCTCTGAATGACATTGTAACAGATGTCTGTAAGAATACGCAATCATTTTTATATGCATCATAATATTGGAGAAATGACAATACAGTTTTACTGCAGCTGATGTTACACTAAAAATAATGCTGGGTTGTTTTATATTTTGGAGAAATATTGTCATTGCGATCAGTGTTGGGTAAGTTACTTCAAAAAAGCAACTAATAACTAAATACATCATTAAAGAGGAAATAAATCACTCAGTGAAGTTTACATTATTTTGTACAGTGGATTCCACTTTAATGAAAATATATTAAACAAACTCGATTAATGTAACCATTTAGAAAAAAACGGCATGTTTTACTATAGACTTTAGATCTAGGGCGCCAGATAGATTTTGTGAAAACATCAAAATATGAGTGAAATAATGTTAGATCGGCCTTCAGTGTAATGTATAATTAATGTAAAAAGTTAAACACATTAAATAAGTGACAATACTAACCACTTGCCTTGCTTGTATTTAGTACACTAATCTTATCAGTATCTTGTAAACGAACGTCAGTAAAATCTGGTGATTTAAAGGATATTGTTAAATAAAGAAGACTAAAAAAGTGTTTTTTACGGATCTCTAAAGTTGTTTTAGATGACATCAAATTATTTTATTTCTAAATATGTTGCACTGAATGACATTTTAATGCGAATTATTTTTCATATGCATCAGTAAGGGTTATTTTAGCTATACCTTTTTTGCTTTGTACAAATAAATACTTAAATATGTAATAAATCTCATAATACTCACATTTTGTGACTATGCTGGCTATGCCATGAAACATGTTCACTTTGCTTTTTCCTGTACATCTAATACGTTTTAAAGAGCCCCTATTAAGGGTTTTTGAAAATGACCTTTCATGTAGTGTGTAACACAGCTGAAGTGAAATATCCAGCTAAAGCCTAAATCTGAAAGTGGACAGTTTTTAAAACTATTGATTCATCTATAAAAGAGTCGACTCATGGTGGTTTAAATGAATCGTCTTGATAATGAGCCTTTAGCCGTTTTGGCGTGACGCCGATACGAAACATAATGGTTGCACTCGCAGACCCACAACATTTAAACCTGCGGCCCCGCCCACTAACACAGCAGCAAAGACAAACCAATCCTGAAGTCATGAAGACGCTGTGCTTACCTGGATATTATTGGAAGTGTATCTACATGCTTACAATGAACATTCAGTACACAGCTCATGATTAGTTTCTTCCTCCATTTTGTTTCATAGATACTAGTATTGAACAGTTAATTCCAGTGCATTAATGTGAGAGTATGCTGTAGGAGTGAGTTCAAGCCAAACAGAGAACAGCGCCTACTAAGGTCACAGAATAAGATTGTCACAGAATTTGGTGTAACACGTGCAAAATAAGGACAATTTATTAGGTACAAGTCAAACAAAGGCACGCTGGATTTTGAGCTAAACTGAACTGATCTGAAACTCTGAAAATCAAACTGACACTGTTTCAATTTACTATAATCTTGAATGTGAAGCTGCTTTGACACAATCTACATTGTATAAGCGCTATACAAATAAAAGTGAATTGAATTGGACTTCGGGCTGGTGCACAGCACTGGAAAGGCGATGGGAGCCCGCAAAGATAGCTTGTCAGACCCCCGGATGTGATCGTTAGGCAAAGCACTACAGGTAAGCCCTGAGAACATATAACACGCAAGAGGTGCCACAGCAATGATTGCAAATAGAAATGATCTACAGCTGAGAAGGGAGAAAAGCTCCAAAATGAAAGATAATTCATGAAATCAGACCTGGCCCATGACACATTTCATAAGTGTAAGTAATAGCTGCCTCCTTGTTTTCTCTAGCTTGTAAAGTATGTATTTAATTGTGTTGTTACTTGTAACTGCTTGCACTGTATCAGGTTAACTCTATTTTCCCATATCGCGTCTAATGCTACGTTGAAAACGAGAAGCGTGCTGTTTTGTTTATGGATTTAAATGCGCTTGTGGTGTTTAACTGCACTGTTTCCGGCGCTGAGGTGTCTGAATAACACTGTTGAGAACCGGGTACTGTTTACTGTGGCGTTAGTAAGTTTACTTTGAAGCGTGTTTCGGGCGTCTGCTGCGATCGGATCCAACACCAATGTTGGCGACCCGGGGCTTGATAAACCGAGCTGGGCATTTTACTGTCTCGAACGCTGTCGACTAATTGCAACAGGCTGTCATCGGTTCAATCAGCGCAGAGGCACTAAGGAGGGGTTTGGGAACAAATGAATCGCTGAACAATTCATATGGGAGTCGCTGGGATAATTCGGTTAAAATAAATGCATATTATAAGACCATGAAAGTGTTTTTTGAGCTTTGCATGCAGATCAGCCTGTTGTTGGAGACCCATAAATCTGAAATATGACCATTTTTAATGTATAATAGGGGCTCTGTAAGAAAAAAAAAACTGCTACTAATACTTCTGTTTGTGGTCGCTGTTATACTGTCTCAGATGACATATGAAGGGCTCAGATAGGCCTTAAACCTTACTGCTTTCAAGAAAAAAAATCCACCACCACCAAAGCTTTCAACTAAAGTGAAATTCTGAAGGCAGTAAGTGAGTGTATAGTCATATCAATATTAGTCTTAGATGCTGATCCCTCCCTCCATAAACACACGACAGGAACAAATTACCATGAGCTACACAGAAGACTTTCTGAAGGGTCTCTTTGGCCTTGATGAGACCACTTTTTATACATCGCAACAAGGATTTGCCTGCCTTATGCACATTTTTTGAAGGAAAGTTGAATACTATGGTAAACTTTCACTCAATCTGCTCGATGTAAACACTTGTAATATGACAATCAAAGGTGCACTAAAAAGATATGCCAATACGATGTTGATATTTGAAAGCACCAAAAACCACTGTATAGATATTTCCACTAGACACACCCCTGACTGCTGATTGGCTGTGTGTTTTGGAAGTCTGAAACTCTGGATAAAGGGTTTAGTTTTCAAACACTGCTTTAGTGCACCTTCAAATATTAAAACAATAACTGAATCTCATCTCTGAGTTATGACAAATAAATTTCATACAATTTGTAACCCGAGAACACAAAACTCCACCGGAAAAAGGTGGTTTGCCATCTCTCGGTTGGAGGAAAGTCCTTACCCCAGGTGAAAGAGTTTAAGTATCTCAGGGTTTTGTTCACGAGTGAGGGAAGGATGGAATGTGAGATTGACAGGCGGATTGGTGCAGCGGCAACAGTAATGCTGTCGATGTACCAGTCCGTTGTGGTAAAGGAGGAGCAGAGCCGAAAGTCAAAGCTTTCGATTTACCGGTCAATCTACATTCCTACTCTCACCTATGGTCATGAGTTTTGAGTCATGACCGAGAGGACAAGATCTCGGATACAAGCGGCCAAAATGAGTTTCCTTCGAAGGGTGGCAGGGCACACTCTTATGTATAGGGTGAGGAGCTCTGGCACTCGGGAGGAGCTCGGAGTAGAGCCGCTGCTCCTCCACATCGAGAGAAGTCAGCTGAGGTGGCTCGGGCATCTGTTTCGGATGCCTCCTGGACGCCTACCTAGGGAGGTGTTTTAGGCATGTCCCACCGGGAGGAGGCCTCGGGGAAGACCCAGGACACGCTGAAGGGACTATGTCTCCTGACTGGCCTGGGAACACCTTGGGATCCCTCCAGAGGAGCTAGAGGAAGTTTCTGGGGAGAGGGAAGTCTGGGGTTCTCTCCTAAGACTGCTACCTCCGCGACCCGGCCCCGGAAAAGCAGATAAAAATGAATTAATTAATGAATGAATGAATGAACACAAAACAATTCATAAGTGTACATTTTTTGAAAAAATTTAGCTTTAAACATCATATAAAAGTTGAATAAATAGATTTCCATTGATGTTTTGTTTGTTAACATGACAATATTAGTTTTTCTCCATTGGTTTGGCTCACTTCTTGAAACTGGAATTACATTCTCAATGCCCTGACATTGTTTTGCAAAACGGTTTTACAGTTCAGCACAACACTATAGCTCACTCGCAAAAGCTCATATCTTTCCCAAAACTGTTCGTTCATGTGTCAAAACTAAAGTTCCTTCTCATTTAAACAGTCAGTGCCCCCAAAATCCGTTGTCCCTTTTGCATTGTGTAAGCACTGTAAGTCTTAATGTTTAGATGTTTTGTTACTATGACAGAGGACCATTGAAATATCCCTCATGTCCACCTTTTTTTAGTCTTAGCCCAGTTTTTGAAAATGGTTACTGAACTGCTTTTTGTCTTTTGACAGAATGCAATTGTGTAAAAAAAAAGAAATAAAATAAATTAAGATTTTAAAAATGATGAGAAATAAGGATTTTCAGTCTGATCTCACGAGGAAATGTAACTATTGTACGTTTTGTCAGTTCAGTGGCTAATTCGTATGTGTTCATATTTGTTCGTATGTGTACGATTTTAAAAAGGAGGTGTGGCACCCTAAACCCAACCATCATTGGGGGATAAGCAAATCATACTAAACTGTATGAATGAGATTATACAAATTCATCTGAATTAGCCACTAAATCAAAAAGTTAATGCCATGAGTGTTGGGATTGTAGGTTGAGTAGCCTCCAAGGTTTGACATCATACTGTACATTGCACTCACACTGCCAATGAAATTGTAAATATTATCAATCACACACAAAGTAATTAACATACAGCAGAATAAAAAAGTACAGCATAATATACTGTAATATAAACACACAAACAAAAAACAATGAAAATTATATACAGTACAGCCTACAGCGCTTGATTGGTCTTCTGAGATGTGTGAAATTCCTCCTTTGTTAGTCAAGTTCTAGTGTCACCTGACTGCCAGTTGCTGTAATAAATGTATCAAATGTTCTACAGATTCATATGTGATATTCGTGGTATTATGTTCTTGACTAATTTTGACAATTGAACAGACTATTGTGCACGTGATGATTTATACAATGAAATGACGCTGACAATTTTTAGAGCGAACAACCATTGAACTGAGAATCAACAATCAGTTTAGATCAACTAGATCTATTCACTTGGAAATTGTGCTAAACGTAGGCTAGATGTACTTCGACATTTGCAATGTGATGAAATGAATGAGTAAAATCAATTCTGCTGTGAACAATTGCCAAGTGGTTTGAAGGTTTGTCCATGTTGTTTTAAGAATGTAATTCCAGTTTCAAGAAATGAGCCAAACCAATGGAGAAAAACTGTAAGCCAAGATAACACTAATTGAAAATCTGAAGGTGCAAATAAATAAATAAATAAATAAATAAATAAATAAATAAATAAATAAAACAAACAATCTAGTTGAGAAAAGTTATATTTAAAGTTGTTGAAATGAATTCCTAATAATTCATATTTCTAAGCGCACATTAACTTTGATATTTAAAGTAGGACATTTACAAAATATCGTCATGGAACATGGTCTTAATATTTGAATGATTTTTCACATAAAAATTGCTGTATAAATTAAATCAATTTAATTCATTTTAAAAATAAATTGAGCCCTACAACGCAATTTTGCTCATTGCCAAAAATAAACCCAGGTAAACATAAAGCTGCGTTCACACCAGACACGGATGAAGCTCCAAGTGCGAGTGATTTACATGTTAAGTCAATGCAAAGACACGAATAGACATCCTGTGGCACGATTCGTGTGAGTTGAGGGTTTTGCACGTTTGCTGCTCGAGTTGCAAAATCTGAACTTTCAGTAGACATTCGCATTGCATTAACCAATCAGCTTTCTCTTGTAGTGCCTGTTGTTGGTGTGCCGAGGGGAAATCCTCTTGCTGACACCGAACAACAGCTCAACAGACTGAGCTCGGCTCAAAGCACCGCTGAAAGCCATCATCATCCAGGTATAGTTTCTGAAGGAGTTGATACACTCAGAGCTGGGCGCATCTCTGAAAGGATCTAGTGCACTCAGACACGAGCCCGAAGAAATTGGCGCTGTTTTTCAGCCTTCATAAAGCACAAACACAGCTCTTCTCTCAATAAAATCCATGTTAGCCATTTAGCAACAAAGCTAGAGTCACCGGGCAGACAGAAGCTCTGCCCATGATGGGAATCTGAGCCTACAGTGAAGTAAACAAATTAAGCAAATTTGACGTGAATGAAGAGAGTAAACTCAAAATGTTCTCTACGTCTATCTACACACAAATACCAGGATCTATTCGCGAGTGCTGCGTCTAGTGTGTGAACAGCATAAGACTGCTTTGGTCATCCAGGGTCACAAGTGTGCATGTGCATGCATACTTTTGATTAGAAGTAGATTTTTTTTTTAATTGCTTACCTTTTTACCTTCCACCCACACACAAAAACAGTTTTCAAAATTTTTGTCTGAATTTCAAAGTTAAAAATCTGATAAAATGAAGAATTGGCATAAGACGAATATCCCAACAAACACATTTTGTGGCTTGCAGAAATTATGTAAAAATGCATTTTAACATTGCTGCTCTGACCCTTATGCCGATTTCAGACTGCATGATTTTCAAAGTAGTCACAGATGTTTTCACACTGCATGACTATCTGGGGTATTGTTTCGTCGCTGCTTTGTTTACACTGCAAGATGGATCGGCGACAGTTTCACACTGTAAAATTTACAATAGGAAGAATCGCCGACAACTGTCTCGCTCACAACCAAACACACGCGAGAAGGGACATGGAAACGTGAGGTAACATAGTATATCTTTTATTAGCTACAAAAAGAGGGGGAAAAGCATTTAGATGGGTAAAAAATGTACTTATTTGCTCGTCTAGCTTTTTTTCCCCAATTAGCAATTTCTCCTCAACTTTTTTCTTTTTCGACCCGGTTGTGGTATTGCTCAGATGGCATGTCAAACAGACAAGGGTGCTCTTGCCAAATTTACACTAGTTTTTCCTTCATTTCTTGGGTCCAAATAGACAGGAGAAAAAAAAACTTTTAACCTTACCCCTAACCTCCCACTGGCCTGCAGATACCCATACTAGTGGATGCTGCTCTCTCATTGGCTGTAGGTAATCGTCAATGGTATTTTTGATCAGAACACATTTCACATGACACGATTTTGAATAGCTGACAGCTCCAGATATTTAGCATGCCAAACATTCAATTCACCTCACCTTTATTTGTATAGCGCTTATACAATGTAGATTGTGTCAAAGCAGCTTCTCATAGAGACTGTAGTGAATTGAAACAGTGTCAGTTCAGTTTTCAGAGTTTAAGTTCAGTTCAGTTTAGCTCAGTTCAGTGTGGGTTAATAATCACTACTGAGAGTCCAAACACTGAAGAGCAATTCCATCGATGCGCAGCTCTACAGATCCCGTCTGTACATCTGACGAGTGTCAGCGACTCACCGGCGATTCTCTCAGATTGCATTTTTCATAGTTCACACTGTGTGATTGTTACTCACGTGAAGCACTAATTTGCCTGTGATTTCTTAAAACCTGTCGGCGAGTTAAAATCAGGGTTAAAATCATGCAGCCTGAACTTGGCATTAGACTTTCATACCAACTGAAACACTGATAACACTGATGGTGTAAAACATTTCCAGTGTCATTAGGAACATGCTGTGCACCAGTTGAGACTCATCTATCATTAATGCTCAGCAAAAAAAAATTAATTAATTAATTGCAGCTGAAACATATTTTACAAACAAAATGTTTCATGCTTGCTTGAAATTGTCAATTGACCAATGTGTAACTTGGTTTATTTATAAATATAACTACCTATTTCTGTTTTCTAGAGCATTTCTATTTTAGAAAGTAAACCCAAATGATTAAAAACAGGGTCAATAGAGCTATGAATCGGAGTTATTCATAACGACTGGATATGAGTATTAAAGACCATTTAACTGCACATTTAAAACATACCGACAGCCCCTGAAACACTTCAGTCTGGAGAAACTGCTTTAGAAACATCTCTCCAGAACTATAGGCATTTCCAGTTTGCATATACCCCTGCTCAAATCGTCTGAAAGCCACAGGTGTTTCATAAGCATGAAAACCTACATGGTGCGTAACTGTAAACAGCCCTCCTGGGCAAACATTGGCAAGTCGACTTTGCACAAGTCTGCTTTATGCATTATAGCGTGAGCGTGCAGAACAGCCCACACAAGAGAATGTTTTATTTGTCGTACTGCAATAATAATAATAATAATAATAATAAAAAAGTATGACTCCACTGGTTCATCATTTCCATATATTATAATACAGATGCAGAATCGAAAGTTTATTCTTTAAACAGCCTAATATTTTACAAAGAAATGGATAACTGTCTGGAACTTTCAAACATGTCCTTAAAACAGGACAGTGTTCATTTAACATTTCGAGTCTTATTTTGTTTTGTCGACGTCCGGGGCAGCAAAGCGGGAGAGGAGGGAAGAAAACGGAAACCGCTAAAAGAGTGTGGGCAGGGACTAATAAATAAAAAAAAATATATGAAGGAAGTTGTGATGGGGATCATACATAATGTTTCCTCTGCACTCCGTATATTGACACTTGGGTCTGAAACATGGGTCTGAGATGATCGCGAGCATGATGTCGGGCAGAATCTCCTCTCCTGCAGAAGCAAACCTCGCTCTTATTTTTTATTTTGGGGATATTTTCATGGCCGTGGGGCAGCGCTGTTATTGCAACTGGGGTTTCCTCTGGATTAGGGAGGAAGAAAAACTTGCCGCCCCGAATAGCTTCCAAATCACAAAATTAAAAAAAGAAAAAAGTAGTGAGGGGAATCTGAGGGCAGCTGTTGAGCAGGAAAACAGTCAGTAGAGGGAGCCTGAAGATCAGCAGCTCTCAAAAGTCTTCAACTGTCTCGATCTCGCCCATATTAAGTCTCTCAGAGGAGGCATTGACAGAAAAACCTGCACACATGTGAAAAAGACAACATGAAGAGTTTTACAATGAAGTGGTCCCCCGTTAAATCGCAGGACTTTCTAAAAATAACTGGCAATAGGTGAAATCCACAAAGTATTCAGCTTTATTTTGTACAATTGTTAGATGTTTGAAGGCTGTAAAACCCGTAAGGGGTTTTACAGCCTTCAAACATCTATAACAATTGTATACAAAATAAATATATAACAATTGTCTATAACAATTGAATACAAACATCTATAACAATATACACACTTTATATACTTTACTCAGACAGGCATTAACATTTTCAATTTTCTCTCTTATTTAAACACTCTCAAATTTCCAACCTTTATAGAAAAATGAGTCCAGTATTGTAGAATGAAACCAAAGATCAAAACCTGTTGTCAGGCACAAACATTCATCTCTGTCAGCAAAAGGTGCATAAATTGAAAGGTGTTTCCCCAGTGTTGGGTTGTGGCTGGAAGGGCATCTGCTGCATAAAACATGTGCTGGATAAGTTGGCGGGTTATTCTGCTGTGGCAACCCTTGATTAATAAAGGGACTAAGTCAAAAAAAATTGATTGAATGTATGAGTGTGAATGCGAGTGTATGGGTGTTTCCCAGTGCTAAAGGGACTAAGTCGATGGAAAATTTCTGAAAAGTTTAATTAAAACAACAGTCTTTGATAAACTAAATGAAATAAAAAATAATAATAATACTTTTGACAAAATAAAAACCATTTAGAAAATCTGACCTGCAGCTGTTTAGAAAAACCTGAAGACACAGACACTTTTTATATACAGAGAAACAGATTATCTTCATTTGCCAAAAAATGTAAACAAGGCAAATGTAAACAATGCATGATCTTTAATGTGAAGTGTGAAGTTTGTTAATATGAATTGGTCTTAATTTAACCATTTTTACCTTTACAGATTAAAGTTGAGTTTGTGTGGTTTTGGGTTCAGGGTCTGTTCAAATTTGTATTTTACTTTTATTACTAAGACATTTGAACAAGAGTTGACGTAATCCGAGCAAATACGAAACTTTACTTAGTTCAATAGTGGACTCTGTTAAACTAGAATTAGGGCTGGGTGATTCTGCCTTTTTTTTATATAAATAAATTCACTCAAGGACCTTGCTAGCTGTAATTTAAAAGATCAAATTGAACAAGATCTAATTACAATTGCATTCAAGAATTTTATAATAATAACTCAAATTAAACCATTTCATAAAACAGTGAAAACTCACAATGATTATTAAAAAGAAAAGTTTTTCAAGATAATTTATTTCCCTATTATTTTGTATGTTTTAATTCAACACGAACATCCATTTATCCGTTTATTCATTTTATATGCAGCAAATTTTATTTGCGTAAGTCCGCTGCATCTGGTAGACTGAGCAAGTTGTCACTGTGTTGTTATTTACAGTACCTAACAATGAACGGCTTTTTTTGCAGCTGGATCACGCAATTTATGCAGAAACAGAAGCGTTGAATTCCAACATTAGATCAGTAACGGTTTCGTTCATATGCGCGTCTTGTCCATTATTGTCTTATTCATTATTCCTCACGTTGAGAAATATAAGGTGTGGCGCACAGTTTTAAATGAGCGAATCTGATGGTGACTGAGCGCCCTGAATTATGCGCGTCTGTGTTTGAGAAATTTTATGCTCTGAAATTAAATACAGAGTATCATCTGACATGTTGTTTGTGTGTTTCTATGGCAAATGAGGAGCGAACTACATGAGCATATAGGAGAGCACCACGTGTTAGAGTAACCAATTTTCAGTCAAACCAATCAATGTAAATTTCACACTCGAAAAAAAAAAAAAATCGATTTATTGCCCAGGCCTTATAAAAACTAAATAGAAATGTGTTCACAAAATAATATCTAAACTAAAACATACAAAACCTTTAATAAAACAAACTAAAACAGAAATTTACAAAACTATAAGAACCTTTTGACCGATTACTCTTTAATTTTGCAGATAAAGTCATACATAAAATATATTAACAATAAGACAATTTAGAAGACTATGTTGAAAAATAATCCAGGCGATGCAATTTTACTCTCAAATAAACAATCAATAAAATATATAATAAATACAGTGCTCGGCTTAATTGAGTACACCCCTTTTTAAAAATGAATATTTTTATCCATTTCTCAGTGAATAGCATTTGACCAAAACAGATTTATTAAACAGATATATTTATTAAAATAATATTTTGATGACCAAACATCTTCTAAAATATAAAGATAATACAATTAAACTAATGTGAAATATTGCAAAAACAAAAAAATTACAACCTACAACATTTATTAAAAATTGCATATATTTTTTGTTTTTATTGATTGTTGCTATTTTTAAAATAAAAAAGTTTATTTAATATTTTCTAGAACTTAAATTCGGGCTACTAATGTTTGAACCATTATCGTATGTTATTTTGTTAGATGAGCTCCAGATTTGGCTTACAGTACTGAACTAATATATATGCACAAATAATAATAATAATAATAATAATAATAATATTGTAAAGCAACCTATAAAAATATTTATTTTATAAGAGAATTTTGTAAGAGGTGTACTCATATATGCTGAGCATTGTATACTTATATAGTTTTTATGTCCATTTGAGTATTTTTATTGATGATGGTGGTCCAGAAGCTCATGTGGTTTTCTAATCAATCTGTTAGTCTGGTTTTGACTGAATCATGCTTACTCATCAGTTTCTCTTCACGTCACAGTATTTCAAAGTCTCAGTTGAGTCATTTGTCTACTACGTTTTAATGTCTAAACTTGATGTATGACTCACCTAGAAGGCTTGGGTCGGCTCGTACCATCTTCTGTTTCTTCTTCTTTTTGCCGGAAGTGACCGTTTCAAACCGCTGCTGTTGCTGCTGCTGCTGTAACTGTTGTTGTTGTTGAAGCAGGACTGACTGTGACACTTCTCTTATTCCCCACACCGACTCCTGACACAAAAACACAGACAGATCAGCACAAATCACTTAAACATGCACATATTGCGGCACAAAAGCAGCAGAGCTTTTATTAAGTCACAGTCCAATGCTTCTGCTTCTTCTGCTCATGATCATGTGGAGAAAAAGCAGAGCTGTTTCATTACACTAAATACATTTAAGGTTTTTGTTATAACGCTGCTCTGTGCAGTCTAATAAAAAACACAGAACATGTTGAAGTGTCTTTGGTGTTACCCTAATTTCTATCAAATTAAATTGAAAATCGACAGCATATGCTCTGTCTCACTGGTTAAAACTGCTTATTTCTCTGGATTTGTACATTCCTCAAATCATTTTGGACAATAAAAGTACATAAATCAGGAAAAAAATAATAAAAAAATAAAAAAATAAATCGGACAGTTCTAGTGGTTTCTGGCTATTTTGATGCAATATACGATATTTCTTTAAATAGATTTTGCCTGTAATAAATCAAAGTTTAGGATATAATATGTGGAATATAATACAGGCATGTGATCTGCCAAGGACAAAAATAAAAAAGGAAGACGAGACCCAACCCTCCCCAAATTATGTAAATAATTATATATAAAAAATTATATAAATGTGTGTATGTGTTTAGATAATAAATAATAATAGAAATAATAATTCTAAAAATATATAAATACCACTGAATAAATGAAGGCCTCAGGACAGATGACTTTCAGAGGATAAAACAAAAGTGTGTCCTGGCTTTATTTATAAATGTACATAGAGCGCACGTGGTCACGACATGCAAATGTAAGCGCGGAAAAAGTTTACAGTACGCATTCAAAAAGAATTTCATAACCTTGCATATTGTCATCGACTTCGCCATACGCATACATTACAGAAATACACAATATAATTATACCTGAATGACAGCCGGAATGAAGCAGTTAATGCTCCTTATTGTGAAAAATGATAAACAATGAAGGTGCAAACAATCAATCAGGTCTTCTGCTTTGATGACAATGAACCTCACTAAGACACCCTCCCCTCCTCAAAAAAAAAAAACTTGGGATTTACACAAAGTAATATTTACGTCATTTATTTACATGCTAACAGGTCTTTAACACTGTGCCATGAAGCATTGGATTTACCAGAGATTTACTGTTGTAACAGAAACTGCACCCAGGTATTGTGGTAGGATTGAAAGATATGAATTTTACATATGAATTTAAGTATGTAACAAATACAGACATGTATTAAAACAGTCATGTATATAATATATTCACAGTAATAGTAATTAGGCTATAGAATGTTTATCTCAATGTATGAAACTATGAATCACATTGTTTCATTTTAAATAAAACTAAAGTAGAGAATTTGACTTATGATTATCAATATCGTTAGGAAAAATAGCTGTCCCATCATCAATTGTTGCTCTTAATAAATTGTAATATTGTTGGATTTATAAAGTACTTGATTATTTTTTTTTAACCCAAGTTTTTTTCTGTGGGGACCTGCGTGTTTGTGATGTTGATTTGATTGTTGTAATTGTATCAAATGCCAACCTTTGCTCTGCTACAAAAAATAAAAACCTACCTACGGGTACTAATAAGTCACCTGACCTGAACTATCAACTGATGTAAACTATGTTAAAATTGTTTTGGCCCTTTGCACATGCATGAAACCCACCTGCTGTTTTTGCTGCTGGCCCTGCTGAGGTTTCTGCTGGTTGTCATTCTGTTTGGCACGGCGCTCCAGGAACTGCTTGGCGAAGTCCTTGGCCTGTGGAGTGTCACCCAGATAAGCTCGTACATAATCGTGCACCTCGTACGGAGAGTCCACTTCCTTCAGGAACGATGCAAAAGTGGGAACTGTGGCGAGAAAGGAAGACTAATGACTCCATAGTCATGCACACTGCTGTTGGTGTCATCAATCTGGCAACCTGCGCTTGCGTTTCTTTTAAACCAGGTGCGCAATACCTAGCTCAATCATTGGGTGTCAAACTTGCATACCTTAAATAAAATTTACTTATTCAATACCAATGTGTTTTCTGAATAAAATGTGATAAAATGTGTGATTTAAACTTTAATTTTTTAATGAAG
Source organism: Danio tinwini (assembly GCA_903798205.1). Taxonomy (NCBI): domain Eukaryota; kingdom Metazoa; phylum Chordata; class Actinopteri; order Cypriniformes; family Danionidae; genus Danio; species Danio tinwini. The sequence continues at coordinate 3,164,291 of CAIGQZ010001336.1, read as the reverse complement.
AATTTAAATTTCAAATTTATTTCAAGCACTTTCAATGACCTGTGTTTGTTTATGAGTACTTTCCAGGCCTTGAATCCACATGTCTGAAATTCAAGTACTTTTAAGTGTGGGAACCCTGCATTTTATTAAACACAGTCAATAATCAAGATTTAGCCTCACCATCGAGGTTATTGGCTGTGTTGAGAGTGTGCAGGGTCTGTTCACACCACTGCATAAAGCCGTCCTGGTTCTTATTGGCTCCCTGGAACAGTTTCAGTAGCTTCTCTTCCTCTTCCACCTTTTTACTGGCTTTACTGCTGCTGCTATTACTGCAACACACAGGACAGGTCAAAAATAATAAAACGGAATTTGTCTTTCCACACTAAATTATATTATATTTTTGATATAAGCTTTTAGAGCGGCATGGACAATATGTGCTAGTGGTTTACCTGAGGTTAGCGTTGCCCTTGTTTTTCGGAGTGTGGCTCTTGCGTGTGGTCTGAGGTGGAGTGGCCTCCTTTACTGCTTCATCCCAAAAGCCAATATTAGAGTTCTGCGTGTCACCCCACACACTGCTGTCCATCATCCAGTTTGAGCTCACATTATTGACAGAACCCCACACTGACGTATTGATGGCCTAGATGAAAAACAATACACTTTATTGAATGTGAAGTATACACATAAACATCACCATTTTGGAAGGACACTATATACTGTATAACGGCAGGTTAACTATGTTTATATACCATCCAACCTATACACTTAAAGACTGATTTATACTTCTGCGTCAAGTGCGAGTGTATACTACGGCGCAGCCTACGCGCGGACGACATTGACGCGCACCTCTCAAAAAATGTAACGCGTACGCGTAGCGCAAGCTCTATAATTGGTTGACTTGGTAAAGCTAACGAGTGTGGGGGCGGAGGTGAGAGCCGCGCGCCCGATGCAGCGAGTGTTTACAAGTGTGGAATCCCGTGAAGGAGCTCCGGATGGAGACTGTTGTTTTGTTTACCTTATGATTAAAGTTGTTGCACGTCCGCCGGTTCCCGCTTCAAAATGAGCGAATTTGAGTCACTTGTACATTAAGGAAGTGTTCAGAAAAAACAAAACACCAGCGACATTGCAACATTTTTATGCTAGAAAGCATGTTTTTTCATGCGGGAATGTAACTGATTTGCTGATATGCTGCAATGCCCCCTTTAAATACAAGATTAATGTATTAATCTCCAGGGCAGCCAGAACGAATTTTGAAGCTCTCGCCACCTTTGGTGTGAACGCACAGATGTTTGTGGGTTTGCTTGTATAGACGTTTAGTTTTCTTGTTTTGTTGATTATGTTTGTGTTTATTTGTTTAGTTCAATTTACATTTTTGTTTTGACATTGACATTATTGATTTGACAGGGTATATACAGGAATCAGAGGGGGAAATTCAACACCTTGTGAAACCTTTTTTAAGACTCTTCCCACATATTTTAAGGCCTCATCGCCACTTTAAGGCAGATTAATACTTTAGCCTGGCGCCACGGCGAAGACCTCCGCTCACGAAACAGACAAGGCTTTTATACAGACGCGTTTACCGAAGAGATATTTTTTAAAACAACAGGGGGTGGCCAAAAGAACCGCACGCACACTTCGCTCAGATGTCAAAAAATTGTGTGCTCTCCCCCAAACAAAATCATGTTGCAAGCACCCAAAGCAAACCTACACAAACACCATGATGATGTCACAGTCGCCGCACGCACTCAAGCAAACTAGCGAACCCATCGAGTATAAATTAGCCTTTAGACTTTAACCAGTAACATTGACGCCATTTGAACTTACCTAATTACTAAATACTGATTGTAAGAAGCTAATCCTAAACTAAAACATTCATATACTGAATAAAAATGCTAATCCAACAGGTGGTGCATACAACATGATAAATAACAGCGTTTCCCTAGTTACTGCAGTAAACAAAGCAGCATCATGTCAAATCTAGCAGGATTTTATCGATATCATGAACTAAACAACATCCCAAAATTCACAAATTAAATTCAGGCAAATATTTGCATATTGATACAAATATTAACATAATGTAAAATAGCATTTAAGACTTTTTAAGAGCCTTAAATTGACTTATCAACTTTTTATACTTTAAGACACCCTGTTTAATGATTCTTTCTCTCTGTTGCCATTGCTTTGACTGATACGGGAGCTTCTGTGTCTCTAATAAAATAAAGCGACTACAGGCCTTGTGTGTCTGTTTTACCGCTACTTAACCCCTCCAAAAATGTGTTTTATTTTGTGGTTCGTGCTGAAATTAAACGATCTCATCTTGATCAGGAAATTCTAACAATAAACATAGTTTTGCTTGTCTTTGATGTGGTAGCAGATCACTGTATAGATATCTCAGTACGTGTAGCAGTGAGCATGATCACTGCTTCCTCTGTAAGGCCAGTTAGAGTACTAAATAAACTAACATCACACATCTCATTTCATATTTAAGCGTTTCAACACCGAAATATACTCAGTAAAACAGCTTATAAACAAAACTCAAAGTGTCACATTTACTATATATTGTAAGTCACCGTTTAAGGAAAAATTGTTTTACATTTAGCTATTAAACCATGCAACAGTGCCACTTTTTTATATTAGTGCTTGCATTAGTTTTTCTACCTCCAAATGTAAATCCTCTTAAAGGGATAGTTCACCTAAAAAAGAAAATAACCTCATCTATTCTCCCTCATGTGGTTTTAAACCTCTATGAATTTCTCTCTTCTGTTGAACACAAAAGAAGACATTTTGAATAACAGTGGATGCTAAACCACAATCTACTTCAGTTAGTAGTAGTTTAGTAGTTTAGTTAGTTAAAAAAGTTGATGTATCACCCAGCATTTACAAAATGTCTTCTTTTGTGTTCAACAGAATAAAGAAATCAAATAGTCTTTGAAAAAGTGAAGGGTAAATAAAGCGAAGTAAATGATGACAATTTAGAAGAGTGAGCTGTCCCTTTAAGTTGCACAGGAATATTTGTTGTATTTTATTGTAGTCAAAATTATACATAAATATTTTATTAAAGTCAAAATTATATTTTTTATTTTATCTCTAGAAATCATTAGAACGTTAATTCATCTTTCATGAAGACATTTTAGATATTCATAAACACATCAAAACATAAGTTTTAATTAGTAATATGCATTGCTAAGAACTTAGTATTTAGATTTTTTGAACCATCTGACTTCAGATTAGCGGCATCATCCACTCAAGAAACCATAGACCAATAGAAAGGGCTGGGCAATAAAATCGATATTTATTGACCAAACACCATTGTCAATTGTAGTTTGGGTATGAAGAGCTATAGTTTTATTAAAATTTGGCTGCTGAGCGCGCCTCGGAAGCAATGTCAATAAGCTTAGGGTGTCAGTTTGTCATTTCCAATAGATGCGTGCGACTTGCATGTTGTGCAAGTGGTGCACACATTATTTTCCAGCCACACCTAGTTGAAAACATCTGAACTTTTCAGAATTCAGCGAGGGCACCACAATTGATGCAAGTAGAACTAACCAACCTGCTTCACACTTTGTATGAAATATACACATTTCAGTAATGGCAGACTAATTACCTCAGACAAACACAGCGCACCCAAACACTGCAGTGCTTTTTACATTTCTTCATAAACTTGTATCGAAAATTAAAATAAAGTGGTTAAAAAATCCTAATATTCCTAAATGTATGGTTAAAAAATATTTAATAATTATTGATATCGAATGATATGAAACATGATATTGTGATTTTTTTTTGCGCAATACCACCCAGCCCTAATAGAAAGCTTAGATAATATCGTATAAATCTAAATTTTAAAACAAAATAACTACTTAACACTGGATATTTGGTCCAGGGTAACTATTATGACTTTAACCCGACCATTTAAGATCTGCTAGAATATTTAAAACTCTAACATGACATTTTCTAGGAAGACATTTTGCTGACAGCGGTTAAGTGTACATTGATCCAGGCTTCATCAGAGGACATGTAAGTCACTCACCGCTCGGTTCTGTGTGCGGTTCTGCTGGGTGATGGTGGAGTGTTGCTGAGGCTGAGGTTGTGGAGGTGGTGGTGGTTGTTGTTGTTGCTGCTGCTGCTGCTGCTGTTGTTGTTGCTGCTGCTGCTGATCTTTCCGCTGCTTCATCTGCTGTGCTTCCTCTCTCTGGATCTCCAGCAGGGATTTAGTGGCCATGGGCTGCTTGGCCACACTGCCCCAGCCGGGGAGCTTGGTCTGAGGCTGCTGCTGCTGGACCCGCTGGAGCTCCTGCTGCTGACGTTTCTGCTACAGGAACAATTAACAGAAATGCATGAAAAGTTAAATCTGTGTTATGAGAATAGAGAGAGTTTTGAGTTAAGTGCCAGCTTCTCTGGCTAGTTCATGAAAAATACAGTTCAAATTTAGTTTTTATATATATGTAAAACATTTTATAAATAATACTTTTCTATAATGAACGCGTTTATAACAATAAAATGACATCAGTAACAATAAATAACACATCAAATAAGAAACAATCTGAACTAGTTAAAGATTTTAAATGTAGCATGTTTTAAATTTAAAAATGCTAGCATTTTTGAATATTCACATTTAAAGCTAATTCATTTAAAGTATATTAAGATAAAAAAAATTGTTGTCAACATAAAAAAAGGCAATTGCAAAAGAATGTTTGACAGATAATGATGCAATACTGACATTTTGGAGCAACATGGAAAAGATGTAAATAAGTGACTCTAGTGGGTCCAATACGGCATCTTTGAAAAACAATCTCATTATGTCTTGAGTTGAAAGAACAGCTTGATTTTCTTTCTAAAAAGGTATGGATTTCAAGAAGTTTATTATTTGTCCACTGATCCCATTCTGTCTGCCATTTATTTAGAATATAGTTAATTAGTGGTGTTAAATCTGAAGGTGGGCTTTTGTCCTTATTTCTTGCTGTAAGAGCTGTTTTTGTAACTTTGCGTGTTCGTTACTATTAAGGCCAACATGTCCTGGAATCCCGCAGAAAACTATATGATAAAAGTTTCTCTGTAATTCATTCACTTTAATAAAAATGTCAACAATAATAATAAGATGCTCGAGTTTCTGTGTTATGATAACTTTTTATGGTTTGTGGCTTCTGTTTGGTATTATTTGATCTAAAAAAAGAAGTATCAAGTTGAAGATTTGTTTGTTTATTGCCACATCAGCAACTTAAGGCTATGTCATAGTCAGTTTTTATATATGCATTATATAACTTTAAAATTCAATAAGAGATAATACAAAAAAATTCCACTTCAAATTTTACATTAAAAAGATTAAATATGATTTTTCAGTTTGATTATAATAAATAACTTGAATTTCTTCTTGAGACACATTTTTCAATAACATCTGCTTGAATTGATGAAGGGGAAAGTTTTTATACCTCTTCTCGAGTCTGTCGTTCTCTTTCCTCCTCCAGTTTTTGGATCTCAGCGAGCGAAAGAGCATTTTGAGACTGTGAAAGACTGTTTGCTGTGGTCGACTGCTGACCCCACTTCGAGGATGAAGGTAGCTGTGAACATACGGAGAAAAAATACAAAGTAATCAGTACACATATTTAGGTAATGTAAAGGTTCCCTTTTGTAAAATAATCAGGTCTGTGATAAAGTGCAAAAATAAACCAGGTTATTCAATGACTATACACCAACAAAATCATTGCACTTGTTAATATACAGTATAAAGTTTGAATTTACTACATTTTATTTATAAAAAAAATGTTCCATTTATTTAAATAAAATAATTTATATAAATTTAAATAATATTCTGAGTACTATGCATAATATACTAGCACTATGTTGGCGCTAATTGCCTAGTGGTTAGCGCCTAAACACAAAGCACCGTGGTGCTCATGACGATCTGAGCTCGATTCCCAGCTTGAGGTCCTTTGCCAAATCTCTGCTCCCCACACTTTCCTGTCTGTAAAATCTCTACTGTCCTATACCAATAAAGGGTTTTTATTCTGCCCTAAATAAAACAAATCAAGACTTTCTCGAGAAAAAAAATGATGGGAAATAATTCCTTGCTCTGTTAAACATCATTTGGAAAACATTTGAAAAAGAATAAAAGAATTGACAGGAGGGCTAATCATTTTGACTTCAACTGTATGTACTTGTGCAGGATGTTTACCTTCATCTGTGCGAGTTGCTGTTGTTGCTGCTGCTGCTGGAGTCGTCGGAGCGCCTCCTGCTGCTGCTGTCTCTGTCTTTGCAACTCTTGCTGTCTCTGTGCCTCCTGTTCTCTTTTCTTCTGTTCCTCCTGCTGTTGCCTGAGTAGTGCAGCTGCAGCGGCCTCCTCCTCCAGCCTCTTCTCTTCCTCACGCCGCCTCTGAGCTTCCAGTTCTTCCTGCTTCCTCCGCTCCTCTTCCTGCTGAAAATAATATCAATTAAATAAGTTAAATAAAAACGCTGCCAATTTGTATGAAGAACTATGGTTATTAATGACACAGTATAATCACAATATTATCAATAACAAAGACATTGTTTTGCTTTCAAAGAATACACTTTATAAGACTGACATAGTAACTGAAGTAAGCATAATACATTTTTTTTTACTGTTTTGAAAAAATGTTAATTCTTCTGATCACTAAATGACCATGGCCACATTTTACAATAAGGTTTCATTAGTTAATGTGTTTACTAACGCAAACAAATCTTGTATAGCATTTATTAAATGTAGTTTATGAACATTTATTAATGCATTTTTAAAAATGAGTAAAATTCGTGGTTTAGTTCAGTGGTTCTCAAAGTGGGGGACGGGAGCCCCCTAGGGGGTTGCGAGACAATGACAGGGAGCGGCGGTCTCCAAAATTAAACCAAGAATAGACTTGTGCTGAAAACATTGTGTTTACCAGTCTCGTTAGTTGAGGTTAACATTACATTAAACAAATTAAATGACTATAAAAATTATTTAGTTGTTAGACTGTTGCACTTTTTTGTGTTGTCAATATGCTCATGTTTATATAGGCCTATTGTTGTGCGTGCAACGTCTGTATATTTAAAAACCACCTCTGAAGAATTTAGGAGTCGCGAGTCACTGGCATTGTTATTTTAGGGGTCGAGTGCAGAAAAGTTTTGGAACCCCTGGTTTAGTTAATGTACTTTTAGTTAACAAGAACTAGTGAGGAAGAACTTTATTTTCATTAACGAATGTTCATTAATACTGTAAAAATTGTATTGTTCATTGCTTGTTCGTTAGTAAATGGATCAGTAAATGGAAATGGATATTGTAAAGTGTTACCATTATCTTGTTCTCATAACTTTGTTATTGGCAACAATTATATACCAATGCCTTGAATGTGACAAAAGCCAAACCAGACTTAAAATCTATTTCATAAAAAAAAAATGATAGAATGCATATGCTAAAGCTCTGTTTACGCTGATGTGTTTCAGTTTTAAAATGGCATTTTAGAAAATGATCCACATACACACTGGCGTTTTTTTTAGCGTTTCTCAACAGATCTCGGTCCACACTACACCGCTGAAAATGCACATCACGTAACCACACGCACACTATGGTATGCACTGCAGCATATGCGCATGTCTGAGCTCCAGGCAGTCAGCAGGTGCTTTGAGCCCACCTACCTAGGTGAGAGCAGCGCACGTTGGACAGTTCAAGGTCTACCGCTAGATCTCATCTCACTATAGTTGTTAAATGTGACATTTAATTCATCTTAATAGTGAAACAACGTAGCCAGGGTGATGTGAATAAAGTTATAAAGTACGCTGTTCCCTTTGAAGATTTATCCGATGTGTCCTTCGGAGTTTGTTTTCCATATCAAATTTGCGAAGTCTGAATGTCCCCCCCCCCCCATCCACACTGACATGGAGCAGCAGCGGTTTCAAACAAAAACAGCCTCTTCTACATTTCCAAAATGCTCTATTTTCGGGGCTCGTAAACTCTGGGGTAGTGTGGACGGCAGGCATAACCGTAGTAAAAGTTATGCTTTTTTAAAACTAAAATGTATTAGTGTAAACAGGGCCTAAGTCTTACCTGTTTGCGGAGGAATTCTTCCCTTTGTCTCCTCTCTTCTTCTTCTCTCCTCCGCTCCTCCAGTCGCCGGAGAGCCTCCTCCTGAGCTAACCTTTCCTCCTCCTCTTTTTTCCGTCTCTGCGCCTCCTCCTGCTCCCGCTGTCTCTTCAGAGCCTCCTCCTGCAAAAACACACCATTAACACCTATGCAACACAATTCTGCTTCTATCATTAATACAAATTTGATGTAGCACTTAAACGCTTAACACTCAAAGGCTAAGGTTAAAGTAACTGATTAAACAATTCTATAAAATATGGCACCTTTTTATTGACTATGTTGACCACATTAAATATTTACAGTAATATTCTATTTTTATTTACTTAATAAATGCTTTTCTCTTAAAATTTTATTTGCAGATATTTATTATTATTATTATTATCATTTCACTCTTGGAAAGGGTCTACATATTTATAGATACTTACTTATTTTTTATGGTTTATCTTTTCATTTATGCATTTTTTCTTTTTTTACTATTATTATCCTGTCTCTTCAAACACCTGAAATTTCAGACTGCAGTAGATGACAGCTAGAAAACTATTGTATATTCTATTCTGGGTAAGGGCTGTGGGGTTTGTGAATGTGTATACTTGAAAATCAACAAAAAAAATATTAAAACATAAAAAATAAATACCTCTGATTAGCGCTGTGTGATATTGGTAAAAAAACAAAAAAATAGTTTTCCTTTTCTGTGATATATAAAGCGATATGAAATAGACACCTTGGATAACTAGCATATTTGTGCAGAATTCACTATTTTAGAAAGATTTCAGTGATTTTGTAGAAGAGTACATCTGTGTAACATATAACAAACTAGATAAGAGATTCAAAAGAGATAGTGTTTTATATTTTTCCTGGAAGTCTTAGTGGTAGTCAGGCACAGATAATGAAAAATCAAATGTAAAATATCACTTCGCAGTCTTCACTATATAAATGAAATGCAAGTAATTTTTGCTAAGCCTATATATCATCATTTCTTGGACCCAATCCCAATTCTACCCCTTGGTCCTTCCCCTTAGCCCTCGTTTTGCACGTTCCATAACCGCGTTCATGTTTTACCGTCATGCTTAAAAAATAAATAAAAAAAACCCTGCTAAATTTCGTGATCTAAATTCCATAATCTTAACTCCCGTACAGCAGTTCCACAACATTCTGACACTCGATGACACTCGAATACCCTGTCAGAAAAGTCTAGTGGCTGGGAAAGACCTTTTCACAGTGTCTGCTGTAATGTTAATGTTTTTTTTGTGTGTTTACAGATGAATATGGCCACTGTGTTAAAGGCACAGTACAGTTATGGTCTTATTGCCACGTTAAACCGTTATGATAACATAATATATGCCTTCAGTGATTTCCTGAAGATAAATACAAAAAAAAATAACAACTGGAATCGATTGTCTGATCTTATATGATGCAAGAGCACAATGACATACGATGACGTGTGCAGGTGCTGTCCTAATGGTGCTGTAGTGCTGTCCTTAGGTGTAAATTTGAAGCCCTTCCCCTTCACACTCGGTTTTAAGGGCCATGGGGAAGGGGTAGAGGTACAAAAATAGAATTGGGCCTTAATAATTTCAATTAACTTTAAACGGTAACAGAAACAATACATGCAAATTATGAACTCCGCAAAGGATAAATTTTGCAATTAAATCTAGAAATTTAATTTATTTCAAAATGTAGTGCTCAATCACTTATAATCGCTACTAGGTACTGAAGATCCTGTGATGACTTGCAGATGTGCACATAGCCATTTCAATGATGTACCAATATTCTGTGCAGCCCTAACTCAGATAAAATGTGAAAAAAAACAATACTGTTTTAGACATCCCTACTTCGAATTATAACCGCTTTTCTACATAATCGAACAAAGCAGTCAATATTTTAGGCCAAATAAAGTATTATGATTTATGTAAACACAAAGGACAGTGTTCCAGCAATGAAAAATGTCTTGTGTGCTTAAATAAATAATTTGTAATGAAAATATCCTTTCATTCACTTCTTTTTTTTCAGCCTGATTTCACTTGGTTTTGTTTTTTTAGCCTGATGTACACAGCATTTTTTCTGTCATCTCCTGACCTGCTTGCGTCGTGCCAGCTCTTCTTCCTCTAAACGCTTCCTCTCTTCCTCTTGTCTCGCACGCAGAGCCTCTTCCAAACGCTTCCTCTCCTCTTCTTCCCTTTTGGCCCGAAGCTCTGCCTCCCGTCTCTCCATCTCCAGCTTTGGAGCAAAAGAGACAAGACTATTTAAGAAAAAAAATTCTCACACACAAAAATTCATTCATTCATGTTTTTGTGTAATATCTTTTTTACCTTCAAAGCTTTGGCTTTCTCCAGCTGCAGCTGTTCAATGGAAGACGCTTGAGGCATATTGTCTAGTGGCAGATCCCATACGCTACTCCCTTCCCAAGCTAAAACAAACAAAAACAGCCAAACTTCTCAATTTACTTAACTATTTAAAGGAATAGTCCACCCTAGGCATGAGCTGGTATAAGATTCTAAGAGAATGATAACTTTGGAGAAAATCACGGTATAGGATATATGCAGCGCTAGTGTACCGATAAACTTTAATGTGACTTTCTATTTTATACGGTTCCTTTTACCGGATCAATGCTGTACCGTGATTAAAATATAATCAGTTAAATAGACTTCAGCATTCATTTAGTTAAATCGTAAATCGAGATGAAAAGCCGTTTACATGCACGTGCCCGTCAGGATCAGCAGGCGAGCGCAGAAGCGCCATTGAAAATACTGGAGTAAAATAAATTTAAATATTTTAAAAGACATGCCGTGGAAATATGTAATTTAATGCAGTGCTTCTTGTACATTCTGAGACCCACTTTATAGCGTATATGATTTAGGCAGTAAAAAAAAAACTTTTTCCCCATTGAACAATACTGCACTGTTCAGGTCCATAGCATACTTGGATGTAGGATGGTCCTTTGCTGCTGGAGATACCTTGGCTCAAATAATCAAATAAACTAGTCTTTGACAACACCTAAACAAAACAAAAATCTTACATATACCTTAGGAAAGATATAACAAGTTTTTCCTTTTTTTCCATCGTGCCATCCACACCAGAATTAAAATATCTTCACCATTTATTCACTCTAGTGGTTTTAAACATTTACAAATTTCTTTCTTATTGAACACAAAACAAGATATTCTCAGGAATGTAAAAAAGAAAAATAATATGGAGGTCAATGGCTGTTTCTTTTAAATTTCTTCAGTAGATCTTCCTTTGTGTTCAACAGAAGAATCTCAAACAGTTAGGAAGCAACTTGTGTGATTAAATGACAAAACTGTCATATTTGGGTGAACAATCCCTTTAACAACTCTTCCTGAATCTTATTGAAAAATAAAAACTCACACTATTTAAGACCTTATAAAAAATGAACAAAGCAATATATTGAATTGTGAACTGCAATGTGTATTAGATCTAATCCAGCACTTATGGCCCATTTCCACTGAGTGGTACAGTACAGGTCACCTTTAACAGGCTTGCGTCTCCACTGCCAAAAGGTACCAATGGTACCCATTTGTTAGGCGTAGTGTACGACAGAAAGCTGCAGTAGACATCATTCTCGCTGGAGGAAATGTCAAATTAAAGCTGTACGGGTTGTTCACATATCACACAGAAGCACTTCTCGAAAACCAGATGCTTTATACACAAATACTCGTGTATAAATGTTCATTACTAACCTTTCTGTGAACATGATTTGATTATAACTGCAGATCAAAGAGTGCGCAAAATAGTCTGCAATTATATAAAATAAATAAATGCAACATATATGAACACACAGACCCTTACAATCTCCGATTGTAACACAATATATTGCCACTTACAAAAAAACAACACAGAGCATGCATACAGTGGAAACAGGCATAAAAGCATATTGACATGGACCCATACCGTATAGTACCACTCAGTGGAAACGGGCCATTAAAGATTCACAATCAGATGCTGAACACAAACCTAACGTGCAGCTGCTTTAAAGTTATAGTTACTTGTCCCAAACCAGTGTGAGTTTATTTCTTATTCTAAATAAAATAAATTAAATTAATATTGTTTTGTGTTCCACAGAGTTTTGAATCTCAAAGTTTTGGAAAAACCTGAGAGAGAGTATAAACCATTTCAATGTGGTCATGTCTTTGGGCCATGAACATTTCCTGCTTATCAAACCATTTCAGAACTGTAACAAAAAGCGATTCAACCATAACTCAATGTTAAAACAGCCATCATAACATTATTTATCAATATGTGACTCTTTTTGGATTCTCAGAAGCTATAGAAATTAAAACAATGTAAAACAGGAAATTCATTGGGACTATTGTTTTTGTTTACATCCCTCAAAATGGTCTATATGAGGAGTATTTTTTGGAGTATCATTTTCAGTTTTTAGGGTAAAAAAAGTGAATGATATGAATATTGTGAATGTAAAAACTAGATACAATCTCAAAAGCCACTGTCCTATTTAAAAGCAAAAACACAAATCTGACAAATGCCACACTTGCAACATGCTCTGCTGAGGTGCCATTTTGCTGAGTTAAGACACTTAAAACAGGGTAATACCATCAACAGGGTAATACCATCAGACAATGAGTCATTTCCAAAACTGAACAAGCGTTGCATTACTGTAAGTGAGAGTACACTCAACAAGTATGCCAGAGTTAAAACAGGAGCACTGCAGGAAGAGCACTGCACTATTTTCCATTTAAAACCACTATAAAACTGCTGATGTAACAAGCTGAAGAATTCTACACAACAAACAAGATCAAGTTAATATCTACCACCATCTCTGAAATCATCCGAAAGTCTAAAATGAGAGGCTGACGAATGCATTATCTGTGGGAAAGTATGAGGGCAGGAAAATGTTTTTAACGACAGTAATGGCAACATACCCATGGCAAAACATGAGATATTCTACATAAACCTTTCATTAGATTTAATAAAGTTAAAGTAAATACTTTTTTTATACTCATACAACTTTGTAATGTTTTCAATCTTAAAGCCCAAGTGAAGCAGAAGTTGCTGCAGACATTTATTTGATGATTAGGGGGGGTTGCATCATAAAGGCTGCATCCAGATACTATTGAAAGAAAGAAGAAATGCCCGCATGCGTTTAGCGTTTTTCCTTATCGCAAACACAACAGCAGTCTGGTAATGATTGAACAGCTTTTTTTCGGGGTTAATTATTGTGATATCCCCATTGCAACAGAGAAAAACTGTAGAATGTAATAATGTAGGGAGATATATCTGTAGACAGAAGGCATTTCATGTCCCGTTCAGCCTTATAATCTTAAAGAGCCCCTATTATGGGTTTTTTAAAATGACCTTCCATGTAGTGTAACACAGCTCTTAGTGAAGTGAAATATCCAGCTAAAGCTTAAATCTGAAAGTGGAAAGTTTTTAAAACTATTGATTCATCTATAAAAGAGTCGACTCATAGTGGTTTAAATGAATCGTCTTGATAACAAATCTTCAGCCGTATCACTACACAGCTCATGCATTAGTTTCTGCCTCCATCTTGTAATGGACAGACAAGACACCAGGGGTGCAGGCAAAATAAGGACAAATTATTAGGTACACAGGCAGGCTGCTGAACGCTGGGCTTCGGGCTGGTGAGCAGCACTGAAAAGGCTTGCGAATGGAGAGCGGGAGCCCGCAGAAATAGCTTGTCAGAGGAAAGAGGATGCTACAACCTCCCGGCTGGGGATGTGATCATTTAGAAAAGCAGAGTACAGGTAAGCCCTTAAAACATATAGCAGTACATGGATGAGGTGCCACAGCAATGATTGCAAATAGTAATGATCTACATGTTTTGTTACTAGTAACCGCGTATACTGTATCAGGTTAACTCTTTATATTCTCATATCGCGTCTAATGCAGCGTTGTAAACGCGACACGTGCTGCTTTGTTTACAGATTTAAATGCTTTCGTGAGCTCGTTCCACTGCCATTTGTCATTGCTATGGCCACCGTTAGCTGATCCTGCACACGTGCAGCGGTCAAGGTTCAGAATAGCTCAGCTTTTGCTGCTGTGTGGATTAAAACTGAATGTGTCATACATATGCTAGTGTTTAACTGCACTGCTTTCGGCGCTGAGGTGTCTGAATAACACTGTTGAGAACAGGGTACTGTTTACTGTGGTGTTAATAAGTTTACTTTGAAGCGTGTTTCGGGCGTCCGCTGCGATCGGATCCTACACCAATGTTGGCCACTTGGGGGCTTGATAAACCATGCTGGGCATTTTTCTGTCTCGCGCTGAACGCTGTCGACCAATGGCAACAGGCTGTCATCGGTCCAGTCAGCGCAGATTAGCTTTGCGCTAAGTAGGGGTTTGGGAACAAATGAATCGCTGAACGATTTATATGGGAGTCGCTGGGATAATTAGGTAAAAATAAATGCATATTATAAGACCATGAACGTGTTTTTTGACCTTGCATACATATCAGTATGTTGTTGGAGACCCATAAAACCGAAATATGACCCTTTTCAATGTGTAATAGGGGCTCTTTAAAATGTCAACAAAATCAGCTGTTTTGTCATCACTTTAGACATAACACTAGAGAATCATTCAAATACTAGTTCTAAAGTGACGTTGATGAATTAGTAACGGCTTCTGCAGTCCTGACTTCAGTTGCAGATGTGAATAAATGGCGAAAGAAAAAATAATATATATATATATATATATATATATATATATATATATATATATATATATATATGTGTGTGTGTGTGTGTGTGTGTGTGTGTGTGTGTGTGTGTGTGTGTGTGATTAAGCAAATAAATGTCACCCATTCCCATAAAATAAATATCTGCAGCAACATCTAGTTCACATTTAGGTTGAAAACATTACAAAATTGCAGCAGTATAAAAAGAACTAATTTAAATCTTTAGTTAAATTTAATAGTTAATGTAGAATATCTTAAGTTTTCCCAAGAGTGTGTTGTCATTTCAGTGTAAAATACGTTAAAACACATTTTTCTGTCCATCTTTCCCACAATAGCATAGATCAGCCTCTCATTTTAGGCTTTTGATGATTTCAGAGATAGCAGATATTTAACAATAAACATGTTTTATATTTAACTTTTTTTGTTTCTAGATTTCTTTTTAAAACAAATGTGGAAATAGATAAACCATCAAACCAAATCAAGAGCAGTGCATCACTACAACTTAGGAAAGATTTCAGCGATAACGTACTGCTAGGAGCAGCGGGCTTCATGTTTGGAGAACAGGATGCCTGAGTGGACGAGTTCTGCATTTCCCAAACAGAACCAGAGTCTGGAACCGACATGGAGCGTGTGACGGGAGGTAAGAGGCTCTGCTGCGGCTCCGGCGTTCTGCAAAAGCAAATAAAGCAAACAGTAAGACGGTGTTACAGATGATCAACCGCAACACTGGTGCAATGTAACACTCCACCCACGCATTGTTATGTTAGTTTGCCACTGTCCTTTCTTAAACCAGATGACTTTGTGGTAGTGACAGAAACAAAAGCCGTGTTATCACACCTGATCTTAAGCGCCTGATGGAGGAGAAGATTGAGCTGCTGCTGTGGTGGAGGAGGAGGAGGAGGAGCAGAGCTTAACACTTTCTGCTGCAGAGCATATTGTTGCCTAAAGAAAAAGAAAGTGAGTTTTGCTGTTAAGAATTAAATCGTTTATTGGAATTAAAGTTTTGTACAGTGTTTGCATGATAAAAAAATAATTCTGCGAATGCATTTTCCATTCTCATAATCCTCACAAAAAGCATCACAGTTTCCACAAAAGATTTAAGCAACAGTGAAGACAATAATGAATGTTTCCTGAGGTGCAAATCAGCATATTACAATGATTTATGAGAGATTGTGTGGCACTGAAGATCTTAAGATGAACTGAGTAAACGATAATAACTGTGCTGTTCTCATGGGTGGTTTTTGATATTGTACATATGATATTGACATATAACGTATTATTTGCATATGTCATCTTAATAGCAGTAACAGTCTTTTCATGAACTGTAAAATCAGTATGATCTTAGTGAATGTATGCTTTTTTGCGCAGGTGAACGCGGTGCCAGTTGCACGACTGTCATCACGACTATTAAATGAAGGATTAAATAACGTCAGAACATCTCATGCTTAAAATGCGTAGATGAGAAAAACGCTGTTACCTGAAAACTCCATCCCACTGGCTTTACGATGAATTGCTTAGTCATTTTTATAGCAAACTTTAACCCACTGGAAGTCTTTTATCAACTCTTCGAAAAGTGTAAATGGATGGATTAACATGATCACTAATAAGATGTCCCGTTATTTGTAACTTTAGGTGGTTTCTAAAACAAAATGTTAGTTATTATTTTTATTCTCTCGTATCCAGACCTTTACATTTTCATGGTTGTAGCTCCCTGTCATCTGAACGGAGTGATTGACAGCTGATATTAACCAATCCATTCACGTTCTGTTCTAGAGCAGTGGGCCAATAAGAAGAGCTTGAAGGTGGGGCAAGCATTGCGGGATTTGTTTACTACAGCAAGTTGACATGTCAACTGTTTTAAACCATTCCTGAGTGCTGCGTTTGGCGTTTTTAGGTGCAGAGATGCATTTGGCATGAATTTCTCATAAATACACACATGCTGTGAACATTTTGCAGTGAAAACTGGTCGCACAGCAACAATTTTAAGCACTCGCACAAATGCTCCCAAATATATTTTGAGGTCACATTGATAAAATTTCGGGTGCATATGCAACCAAAATGGTCACAATTTCGAGCCCTGTATTATTGTTATTATTACTCCAATGTACTTTTTTTTTTACATAAGGTCTTGGTGTACATAATATCATATATTGCATAATATCATATATACAGCTCATATCATATATTTTTTTCTTTAATGCCATATCAGCAACAATGGCTATTTATCATGTCAAAACATTTCATTAACAAATACACAATTAAAAAACACAAAAAAGATGATTTTTTATTTTTATAATAAATATTCACAAACTTGGTGACACTTTGCTGAACATAACTACAGCTCAAAAACAAAATTTCTGTAATAAAAATCACAGTAATACTTAAAAGTGCTGTATTATGCGGCCAAACTGGGGCAAATTTTCGTAAATATGCAATATATAATAGCATGGGGTGAAATAATCAAATAAATTAAACAAACAGAGTTGTGTATCTTTAACTATTATTGTTTGCTGCTATTAATAAAAAAAGAAATACTTCATAACCTTCTCTCATACCTGAGTAAATACTGATATTGCATCTGCTGTAGCTGATACATATTTAGAGCATTAATCTCCTGTTGTCTCTTCATCCTCTCTTGATCTGCATCTCCCTATATTGAACCAAACACACAAATCAAAACTTGTTGGGTGTGAACAACAGTGTGAAAGCATCATGGGTTAGACATTTGATAATTGAGTGTCTTCATATTACCAGTATGGGAGGTAGTGTAGGGCCGGGTGTAAAGGGCACTCGTCCCCACAACTTAATCATCTCTCCCAGAGGCTGGAACATCTCGTCACATCCTCGCTTCACCTGCAGGGTCATGGTGAAATAACCCGCCTGAAACCACTCTGACATCTCCTGATTATTAAATGGTCCTTTGAAAAGACAGACAGACAGACTGGGGTCACTGAATGCAACTAAACAGAGCTGCAAGGTAACTTTTAACATTTTCTAAAGCTTAGCTATCGTCATCGCTGGAAAAGGTCAAAGCCACATACCACGGACCAAGATGTACTGCATTGAGTAATTTGTATTGGAGTACTCTGACACAAAGTAATATCAATACTTAGAATTATGTGACAACAAATACCTACAGTAGTCAACATTTGAAGTGGATCAAAAAAGTTTTGAACCACATGCTCTGAACAACTTTAATGGTTAACAACTGGATAGATAGATAGATAGATAGATAGATAGATAGATAGATAGATAGATATAGATAGATAGATAGATAGATGAATATATGACACTACTTAAAAAAACATTGTTAAATCTGACTATATATTAATATATTAAATAAATATATTAAATCAATTAAATTATATCACAAACATATTTTTAACAATAAACCAACATACTAAAATTATTTCTCTAGGATCATGACACCAAGAATAGAAAAAGGGCGTTGCACCTTTAAAATCACAGAAATTATGTCCATTTTAAAATATTAAAATACAAAATAATTGCTGAAATTATTATTTAATTACCTAATTTTATAACATTATCATTTTATTTTAATAACATTTTTAAATAAATGCAGCCTTGGTGAGTGTAAGACATTTCTTGGTGACATGTAAAAATCCTACTGACATTAAACCTTTGAAAACAACAAGTTTAGTTAGCTTGAATCCTAATTTGCGTACCTTGGATTTCCCCCTGTGGATCTTTGTAAAACCATTTGAATGCAGCTTCGTGTGTGATGGGAAGAGCTGATGGTTTGGGTTTAATTTTAGAGGCCAAACGCTCATCATCTACACCACCATCCTGGAGGTACGCCACCATTTTCTCAGCTTCCTGTTTCAGGAAAAAAAAAAGGATATGAATTTCACCCACTGTTCAAACATTCAATCTTCCAGCAGAAAAACTATGTGGCTGACAGACCTTAAAGTGCATTCAGCAGGATTTTGTACCTATAATTTAGACACCAACTTAAAAAATTGGAGTGCTTCTTGATGGAGTGGAGTCTAAATTATAGGTACAGAATACTGATGAATCATCAAATCATTTTAAAACTCCCTTAAGAGTTCAATTGTTGAGTGTTACCATTTTTTAATCCATTTAGTCAATTCCTTGGTCTGGTGGGAGCATGTTTGCTTAGCATAATTAATTAAATTGGATTAGAACTTAAGCATCTTGCTTGCTTGATTCAAAGCTTGATTCTCCTATAGTTGCATCCAGGACTTGACATTAACACCTGCGAACTTGCCAAATGCAGGTAAATTTCAGCTGTGCCAGATAGGATTGCTGCTCACTCTAGCCACTTTGACAAGTTGAAAATGATTTTTAAGTTGCCAGTGCTGGCTCATCACTAAAGATTAGAATTTTAGTTCAAGAATGTTTGTCAATATGCGTGCAAATGTGCTCTTAGAACCGAGAAGCAGCATGACTGACAAAAAGCAGGTGAATAACAAACCACAGAGAGAAACATGCACAGGAGATCCTCACTCACTAGCTATGTTTCCATCCAAAGATGCAAATTAAATTTATGTGCAAAACAGGAATAATGCATAAAAGGCATGCGAATAAAGCAGCGCTTCTATCCAATGATCCAAAGAGAACAAAATAGTCACTTCCTGCTTAACTGGCACCAATTATCAAAAGTAAAAATTTTATTCACTGCGGTAGGAGACGATGCGTCAATCATTTCTTTATTTAATAAATGACTTCCATCTCAGAAGACCGTATAGACCTTTTTCTTAGAACACAAAATTACCCAATATGCTTTGCATGTATGCGCAAAGAGAATGCTAAGAACTTCCTGTCGGCAGCTGATGCGTGTATACAGTCACATTCGGACAGCTTTGAAACGATAGTTTTAATCTATTTTACCTGCTTTTATCATCTTTGAACTAATACTGTTGTCGATCAGCACCACCTCCTGGAATGATCATTAAAAATATGTGATCTAATAGGATGGAAAACAACTGCTGCGAGGCATTTTTCCCTCGTTGTCAGACGCCATCTTGTGCCGTTTAAATGAAGCCTCGTCATCGCTAAAGTCAACATTTTCTCTTTCTTTCAAATATATAACCAACCCAAACTAATGTAATTTCTCAAAATGTTTGACACACACACACGTAGCCTACTGTACTGTCCCACTAACACACTGATTTAATAACTGTGACAAAGTGAAAATAAAGTGACGTTTTGAAACGACAGTAAACACAAACCGTGGTAAACACTACACACTAAATGAAACAGAAACGGCTCGCGATTAGAATGAACAGCAAATCAGCCAGCAGAGTATCAGTAACAGACTTTTATTAGTCATTTTTGTAAATTACATGACTCACACATCTGTTAAGTTTCATGCCAGTAACCTGGTTTGCTCTATGATGCAGTAAAGTATTGCGTGCGTGTCACACAATAGAGGTAAAGTTGGTTTTATATTCGCACGTTCGTTTATTTAGAAGTCTCTATATTGTTAACCACGTTACTTTGATTATTCGATCAGAATTAGCATGCAAGTATGACTTCAAAACAACATCAACACTATCTAATTGATTGTGAACAATGTTGTACTTTGATAGTCATAGGCAGCTAATATGATTTGCCTATTTAGAATTTGCAAAGAATACTTTTCTGAAATTATATTATTAAGGAGAATGTCTCTAAATATCCGAATATAAAACCAACTTTACCTCTATGCTCTCACACACTAAATTTCTGATGGCAGACACGTGGACTAGGAGAACATTTTTTCTCGCGCACTTGAACCACATTTGACAGATAACGGCTTTGACACACACCTTTTAAAGTTGTGTCACAAAAACACTCTGTAATCCACTCAAAACGCTAATGAAACCCATTTTCGGAGTGCAAATTACCAGTTGTAAAGCTGTAAACTGAAGTTCTAAACATTCTACCGGAAGACACTGGTCGCTATGGCGCCCTCAATGCAGCAGGCAAGAAAAAGGTCTATGCCGACATGCAATAAGCGCGTGGTCAGACGCGGAGCACAGACGCTCGACAATTCTACAGGTAAATAACAATATAAAAACACTAATAAACTAAAACAGTTAAGGCCTTTTAGAATGACCAAAACAACATTTCAAATTTTTTACAGTGTGCTCAGCTTGCTTGTTTGTCCATTCACACACATTTTTTTCGTCACATGATCTCTTATAACAAAATCACATGACTTTTAAGGCGCACACTGAAATTTGTGGCCTCACGCATCACGCACCTGTCAGTCAGCCAGCATGTCACCGTAAAGGGTTAAACAAATAACGCACAGCACTACTACGATTAAAGAAAAGTTTGCGCTGTTATAATTCACTTACCTTTTAATATGTTTTGGTGCGATTATAACCTGCTATTAAAAAAACAACGACTTAATGTTTTGAAGCTGTAATATAGCTGTGGTGGGATTAATTTTGGTGTGGCGCCCCGCCATGGAAGAATGAATGTAGCGGAAACCATGTTATCGAATAAAAAGTTTATCCTACTCCAATTTCAAAATGCACATCAATATAGGTGGATAGAAACGTAGCTACTGACGAGGGTTTTAGTGTTGCATGCACAGCTGATGTGATGTGCGCAAGAGTTTTAAAAGCTTGGGCGCTCTCTTTTCCTAGTGCGAAGCAACCATGCAACTAGTGCAATTCAACCATTCTTTGAACAGATTATTAATGGGCCTAATGTTAACTATGATCATGCTTGTGATCATCCTTGCATTATCACACACGGTATGCTTTTCACCTGCTTTCTTTTGCTTACAGTTATTTGTGTTAATGGTTTAGATATCACCTTTTACGATAATCGCTTTAACAGGAGCTTAACTCTCCATTTAATGTATAGTTAACTGGTGATCCAGGACCTTTAGACAGGACAGACAACTGTGCTTAGTTTTAGATACATGAGAAATCTTTTTTTATAGGTCAATTGTTTTTTAAAAAACATTTTTGTTGAATAAAAAGTTTATGTATACAGCTATATTTTGCTTGTTTTTACACATTATTTAAAATTTGTGACAAGGAAATAATTAGTTTGGTGTGGCCAGAGAAAAAAAGGTAAATCCTTAGTGTTGATCCATGAAAAGTCATGTGAAATAAAACTAATTCCAATGCGACACTATGAAACCACAGCCCATTTGCAGTGAAATGAATGAGGCAGCATGTGGACATAACACAAAATTGAAATCATGTCATTTTGACATGCCAAAGTCAAATTTATGCATATAAAATATACTTTCCCATTAACAAAATTGTGGCTAGTGAAAATAGCAAGTGGCTAGTAATGTTGAAAAAGTGATCAAAAAGGCCTTTTTTTCTTTCACATTGGTTATACTGTAAAAAGTTAACTGATTTTCAGGCATTACGTAATATCGTTCCACCTGCTGCAGTCATTGTACAGCAGCAAAAACTAAATTATTATATTACGCTGAAATGAAAGTTCCTAACCATATCGACCAACTAAATAAAACATCAAAAACACTTTGATCTTTTTTTAACAAGATGCTAATGGTCTAATCTGATTCAATGATCTATGCTAAGCTAGGCTAAAAGTGTTCCTGCCAGAGATGAAATGAAAGGATTAAAAAATGGTAAAATTCTAAGGGACTTGAATGAGCCTCTTTTTAAAAAGTGAATTTTAATATTCTGCTGCAACAGTACAGTAAATGGCTGTTCAGACCTGTTCAAAGTGCTTGAGTCCCTCATCTTCATCCAAATCTGATGGCAGGGCAGAGGGACGGCTGATAGGACCCACAATGCCCGTGGAGTGTGGCAGAGCAGGAGGAACTGACACTGGCATCTCCATAGACTTGACCTGCTGGGATTGAGTGGGTACCGACTTAACAGGCAGAACTGAAGGCGCTGGGACCGGAAGATCTGGAAACAGAAACTGGTTTAACAAGAAATACTGTATCCATAAATATCTACATACTGCTCTCATTATATACATAAATAGTTACATACAAAAGCATTTGCATCTGTTTTATTCATGTGGTTTTTACCTGGGAGTGTGTTTGTGACATGCGGTATGGAAATGGCATCCACAATGCTGTTTGATAGGGCTGTGTGTAGTGGTGCTTTACTCAGATCAGGTCTGATTTCTGGTAATGTTGTTCTCTCTGACGGTCTCTCCTTATCTTCAACTTTTTCTGGGTGTAAAGGCTGAATGGGTGCCGGGGTGGTGGCCTTGGGAGGCGTTACCACTGCTGAAAATGGTACAGCAACTGGCGATGGCTCTTCTGACTTACTGCTTTCTGTAAAGCAAAAAATAAACTGATTAAAATTATGACAATTAACGACAAAAAGGGCTGTTAAAACATGAACTGAAAACTTCAAG
Source organism: Danio tinwini (assembly GCA_903798205.1). Lineage (NCBI taxonomy): Eukaryota > Metazoa > Chordata > Actinopteri > Cypriniformes > Danionidae > Danio > Danio tinwini. Next base: position 3,141,243 of record CAIGQZ010001336.1, on the reverse strand, counting down.
CTGAAAAATCTGCACTACTGTTCAAAAGGAACTGGCATTAATAAACTTTATAATTTTATGGATAAAGGATGTTTTCACACAAACATTTTAATTATATACTTTAAATAAACCATTCTTTATCATTGTTCACAAAATTATTAACTGCTTTCAGCATAGACAACATTAAGAAATGTTTCTCGAGCAGCACACCATTATATTAGATTGATTTCTGAAGGATCTTATGACATTGACTTGAGTAATGATGCTTTGACAAATTTAGCTTTGCATCATGGGAATAAATGAAAACTGAAAAAAAAAACAAAAAAAAAACAAAATGCATTTGATCAAACTAATGCTTTATATAAAAACTAATTTTTTTTATTTTTACTGTTCAGTAAGCTACTAAACAACAGGAAAGCGATTATTTGGAGATTTAAAGTAGCCTATAGCAAACCATACTTCCTCCTCTCACCCTGATTTCGATCACTTTCATGCCTAGTATTTATGTCAGTATCTTTGGTTTGTTCAGTTTCACTGTCATCCTTTTCTGCATATTCGTCATTCTCCTCCAATGGCCGGAAGTCCAGCTCCGCCTCTTCCAGGATCGGCTCCTTAGGAGCTTTCTAATTGAACAATTATCAAAATTCACATTAATTTACACAGGCTTCCTTATTGACTACTCAAAAATATTGAATAATTGATCAAAGCTCAACCACTCACTTCCAGTGCCCTCACCTTAAGTGAGAGAAAGGCCCCTGAGGAGTCAAACGTCCCCGTCTCCTCCTCTGCATCTTCCAGACACCATTCTGGTAAACTATCCCTCTCCTCCTCTACGCTCCCACTGCCTGACCGAGGCCTACGGTAACCACTGCGCTCCTCATCCCCAAAACCGAAGCGTCGACGTTGATCTGGGTGTTCCCGCCACCCTGCCGATCGTGGACCATCTGAAAATAAATTGAGATAACACTTTACAATAAGATTGTATTAGTAAATATTAGTGTATTTACTAACATAAATACTGTATTAAATGGATTGTTAGTTGTTTGTTTATCTTTGTTAAGAGAAAAAAAGTTGTTGATTGATTGTTACTTCAATGTGCATAGCTATTATTATTATTATTAACAAGCATGAATTTGGATTTTAATAATGCATTATTAAATGTTGAACTGATCAATAAATGCTGTACAAGTATTGTTCATTATTAGTTCATGTTAGTAAATACATTAGGTCACCACATGTGCAAATTAAGTATACCAAAACAATTGTATGCGACATACCTGGACTTGGAGGACACCATCGTTCATTTTCCCGACGAGCACCTGCAAGCCTCCATCCGTTATCATCCTCCTCTCCGTTCAGCTCATCTCGAATCGTGCGCCAGTTGTCACACTCTGCACGGATGAACTCATGCTTTCGGGCATTCACAGCACCAGGGTCCTCATAGTTTGCCCTTACTTTTGGAAAATAAATAAGTGACATCTTATACATTTGAAGCATTTAAGGCAAACTCAAGAATCCCATGCATATACAAAAGTTTGAGGTCAGTAAGTTTCATCTTAAAGGGGAAATGAAGCACTCAGTCAAGTTTACATTATTTTGTACAGTTGATTCATATTAAACAAACTAGATTAATGCAACCATTTAGAAGAAAAAGGCATGTTTTACTATAGACTTTAGAGCTAGGGCGCCACCATCTTGGAATATTGCTGTGTCTGACGTCACGTGGTGGGTTTTGTTCCCTCAGCTGAACAGATACAGAGGAAGTAAAGGACTGAACACGGTGAGTGCGGAGCCTAATTTAACCCAATGCGTAAAGTTGTGGACGTGGAGCGCGTGCAAATACAAGCAACAGATGTGGGTCTAACATAAAATATATTTTTTCTATTTAAATTTTTTCACTTTAATTACTGATCATTTGATGTGCTTTGGTCCACTCTCTGTATTACGCTGATGACTGCATGTATGGGTTTTAACCATGGTAGTAACAAACTGAACACTGGACAGCCTAATTTAACCCAATGCATAAAGTGCATCGCAGAGCTGGTGCAAATACAACAAATATAAGCACTTAAGTGTCTTAAGTTGTGTATTTGTCTTTTGTTAATATCTTTCGTTTGATGTGCTTTGGTCCACTCTCCCACAGCTCCAGCACTGCCTGATGAGGGGATTTACATTCAGACTAATGCAACAATTAAAATGATAAATGACTTCACACATTACTAAGTCACGTCTGTGTGGATTATGTCAAGACATTCCCTTTTCAAGTTGATCAACTCGATCTCTCAACATGTATAAAGGACGTAAAAAACTGTCATGTGAAAAACCACACCGATCTTAGTTTGGTTTGAACACGAGCAGAGGTGAGGGGCTGTAGTAGTGAAAAGTAAAAGTACCCATTACATCAGTAGGGGACCTTGTTGAAACCATGGTTGAAACCCATACAGGCAGTCAGGCAGCGTAATACAGAGAGTGGACCAAGGCGCATCAAATGATCAGTATTTAAAGGGAAAAAAAGAAAAATAGAATAAATATATAAGAAAATATATAAGAATAGGAAGTGTGTTTGGATACAAGTCAGTTTTTATTTTACCACACTTCATTATTATTTTTCATTTATTAATTTGCTGGAAATTAGAACTAAATTTTGTTAATTATTTAATTAATTAAAGACAGCATTAATTTTAAATACAAATATTTTGTAACCATATCAAATAATTGTGATATAAATGAACAATGCACACCTGCTAAATAAAATCATTTCTTTAAAAAATACCTATATATATATATACCTATATATAAAGACTGACCCCAGACTTCTGAACAATTTTCTTTGCTAAATCTGTGAGCAAAAATCAGGCCTTACTGTGATTGAGTGGGAAATGGGCTGGTGCTCCATCTACAGACAGACAAAATTTGTTAAGTGCTGACATTCAATGTGATAAATGACATCACATTCCACACTTTTAAGGGTAGAGTGCCAGATTTTATTCCCACAGCTACCCATAAACAAACAACAATACGCTAATGCGAAATGCTGATTTTGCCTGTAGAAAACGCTCATGTTTCTCATGTTTTCTCAACAACAATCTCAAACACATGAAACTGTATATGAGCATTACTCTTTCCACACTTAAAGATCCACCATACTAACCTGGATCTTTTCGACCTGGCTTTTCAAACCTTCTGTCTCCCCTAGGCAGGAAAGAAGAAAAGTGTTAAACAGGTAACCTGAAACAAACATGTAGGTGGTGGTGGTGGTGGGGAATTCCACAACACATTTGTTCTTTCTCACCTTTATAATTTATACATATCTAGCTCGCTAAAAAGCATTTCTTTCAGCAGTTCACCTGCATATACTGAGTTATCAATCAACACACCACTTTATGTAGTAATGACTGCTTAAAGACAGTAATCCAGTACCTCTCCTCCCAACTCTGGGAGCGATGCATCTCTCTCCCTCCACGACCGAAACCTCCTTCCACATCATCAAAACTTCTTTGGTAAAACCCATCTCCTCTGCCTCTCCCTGTCAAGCAAAAGAAACCAAGATACAAAAGTCTAACCTTTGCTCTCCTAACAGTACATGAGAAATACAGTGTGTGCGCAGAGACGAGAACTATGTAGGAAGGAAAATGTTACACAAGCTAAAAAAAAGTGTGCACTATGCTCTGGTTTAACAGAAACTGCACCATTTCCGCTTAAAGAAACATTAAGACACTGCACAAGTTTTGGGGAAGGAAAAAAGGTAAGTGTGTGGTTGCAACGCAGCTCACCTCGTCCTCGTGAAGAACTTCGGCCTCTGGGTGCCCCTGCCACCGTCCCTCCACCCCTTCCTGTCAGACGGAGAACTGCTGCACTGTTTACAGACATGGAGAAATTTCTCTGCGGAGAGATTCAGACACACATGCACAGTAACGTAAGGGCCACTTCATACAATGCTGGAGGTTTGGGTAGCGTGACAGCGAGACAGCAAGTAGGTGTATATTCCTTATCGATTTTGCCCACAGAAAGGTGTCAAAAACAAGAAAATTACATCATATGCAAAATAACAGAAGCCACAACACTGAGTATGTAGGCACAGCTTCATCCTTTTTTTACCAATGTTAGTTTCGTAGAAAACAGAGATGGTGAAGGGAGCACATCAGACGTTCCGCTATGCATGAATAAATAAGAATTAGGGTTGCACAATATGTCCTTTCAGCATCAATATAGCAAAGTGTGAATCTGTATTAGTCACATCACATGAACTGCAATGTTGAGTTGCTATCAGGAATGATCCGATTCCTTGTCATGGTGATCAGCCGATACAGGGTACCAATTCTGATGCTTCAAGCTTTATATAACTTTGCCACTGCATAAGCTCAATTACCCTTTAAGAATGAAATCTTGGCTTACCTAAGATAATAAATTAAGGATGTTGCATAGATGTAATGGTCAGAAGCAGCATTACAAAAAATAGATAAAACTGATTTTAAAAAAATTGTAAGAAAAATGAGTAACAATGCAATTTGGAAACCTTGCTCATGTGTTGAAGCATAACCCGGGTGCACACGTGCATCTTCCTCTACTTGTAAACTCGTAAGCAAACACTTGCGATCGGTTCATGAGATCAGCCAGATCAACGAGAAGCGATGGAAATGTGATTATCGGCCGAAACCAATCTCCAGCCTATTGATTGGAGCATCCCTAGTTGTTTGGTATAATATCCAGGAACCACATTTCAGAGTGTTATTTGTGGAGTCAATGCAAAGTTTACCCTAGTACAGTGAAAGATTTTCACTAGATTTTTTTAGACCTGTGACTAAGATAATAAACCAAATGTTTAGATTTAAGAAAGATTAATTTATTAAATTTTTTATATAATAAAAACTATAGTGTGTTTTACATTTGATTAATATAGAATTCCTGTTTTTTAATACAGTTAAGACTCCACAGAAACCCATAAAACACAAAACAAATAATTGTTTATCTTTGTCCTATTGTATTAATCTATGATTGTTTGTTTTATACATCTACTCCCTACATAATAATCCCAATCAATGTAAAATTATGACTTCTTTCCAAGTAGAGTCATTTAGGTCATCTTGTGTGTAATTATACTGATAATGGAATATATAAATTGCAGAAAAACAAAATATGCAAATGTCAGTTTTTCCAATATCGTGCAGCCCTACCATATTGGAAAAATCTGACATTGCGATATTTTGTTTTACTGCGATATATTTTTGCAATATCAATATAATTTTACTAGATGACTTAAATAGTTTTATTTGGAAATATTTAATTAATTTAGATCGGCTGAGATAATCTATAAAGCAATGTTTTTATGCAGTGCATCTCCAGGGAGTCTAATAGTTTTTATGTACAAAAATTGATCATGGTTGTATTAGCAATAAATATATATATACAGTTTAATAATAGTTTACCTTAGATATTAAATTGTTTATCTATATATATAAAATTTTATATCTATAATAAATAATCTAATCATGTAATGTGACTATTGCAGATATACAGATTGCGATATCGATGCTCAAATGATATATCATTCAGCCCTATCATGAAGCCCTAATAAAATTACATGTTCAATTCATAAATAGGTCTGTTCTCACCTGTTCCTCCTCTGTAAAAGGGACTAATGCCAATGGTGGCAGGGGCTCCTCTTGTAAAATAGGTAGAAATTCCTTATCATGAAGATCTACCGGAATCTAAAAAAGATCGGAAACATCTTAAACTTGTTGTAGATGTAAATAGCACTATATGCTTTAAAAACAATAATCAGAACTAGAAGATTAACAAGGCTTCTAAATGTGAAAATAAAATTGAAGCCAGCATCCTTACCATGTTATCCTTTACATAAAGTGCTAGCATCTCTTCTCTCCCGTAGCGATAGTCTGCAAGTTTATACTTTGGCAATGCGGGCGAGAGCGGAGGGGAGGCCACACTGCTGCTGCCCACCCCACCAGCCAGAGCACGGAGCCTGACACACAGACAAGAGAAAACATGCTAAGTCACCAAATCATACGAGTACACACTAAAACAAAAATATTCATAAAAATAAAAAATGTTATATAAACGATATAAAATATATAATAGAATATTTAAAAATAAATTCATAAAAATACAAACTATTAACTTAAAAAAAATATATAGGAAAAGCTTGTATTTTTGTTTAAGCTTTTACCCCTGCTTATAACTGTTTATTCAATAAAAGGTGTGATGATTCAGTCTATGTACAGATCAGTAAATCAAAAATACAATGAAACAAAAGCTACTGTATTTACATAACAGACTCAAAAAGATGTCACATTTAAGGTATCCAGACTAAAATAAATTAACAGAAGCGATTTAAAGCTTATTAAATGCAAGTTGTGGACTTTAATATTTCATTGCCATTCAACATATCGGAAATATTAATTAAACCGCACATACAAATTAAAAAACATTTATTTACACCAGTGTTTATTAAAAAAAAATTTTTACATCCTGAAAAAAAATAAAAAGGGTAAAATGTAGTGATAAAGTATAAAGGCTTAAAATGACTAGGACTTGTGATCCTGAAAAAGAGACTTTAAATGTATTAAATGATTCTTGTTCAAAATATTTAGATTTTTGTGCTATATTTCTATTATTAAGGCTGGGTGGTATTGCAAAAAAAAGTATCACAATATCATGTTTCATATCATTTGACATCAATAACTATTGAATATTTTTAACAATACATTTAGGAATATTAGGATTTTTTAAACTAATTTATTTTAATTTACCAACATTAGTAAGGCAAATAGTTTTAATAGTCAAAAACAAAAATATTTAAACAAAAAATATCTGATCTCTTTATAATAAAATAAACATAAGTGTTAAAGAGACTCTTAAACTTGATAAATAAAATGTTACTAAGTGTGTGTAATGGTAAAGGTAGATTAACATGTACACCTTAATAATAATGATGCAGTAAACCTCAAACCCAGTAAACAAAAATTATGATATCAAATGATTATGATCAACTCTTTCAGATGGGGAGCTAGTGGCTGAGACGCACAAAAAAAGAAACCAAAAAGCCACTTTCACGACATCCTTAAATACAGATAACGATTAATAACAGATAGCCCAGATAAATATAGGCCAGCCCTATCTATTATTATAGTAAATTACATTTTATGCATGTCATAATTTCCTGGCATGCATGCCTAATATGTGAAGTAATAATACAAATTTCAACGCTTTCAATCTTATGTAATTTTTGCCCAGGAAATGAAGATACAACATTCAATATGTAATGTCCAACACCTAGCTGAACAAGATAAATGATTAACTTCAATCTAATCGAAAAATCAGCTGTAATGCCTTGTTTTCTTTGTATGACAACATGCACATGACACAGGTTTTTGTTTCATTTTGCATAATCCCTCAACTTTCAATAACTAGTAAAACAGGCTAGTTGAAACTATAAATGATCCAGGACAGTGTACATTCACGATGTGTAATTATATAAAAAGCATACATAAAAGCTGAATTAGATTAATAATAATTAAGCTACAACACTCACCATTCTGGCCCAAAGTTGAGTGTCTGGGTTTCCGCCATTTTCCTTGTAAGTCTAAATAAAGGGAAACAATACAATTAACTAATGATCCTCAACCATACACTGACTTAAATAAAATATCTAGGGAAAGCTTTCAGAGAAGTCAGTACTGTATAAAAATCTAGAAAATGGCATGCATGTTTTACCTGTGTGATATTTTGAAATGCAATAGTACATAAATGTGCAAAGATTCAAAGTACATATCTGAACAAAAAGATTTACACGTTTTTGCTAGTGGTGTAACGGATCACAAATCTGCAGTTCGCATCTCACTATGGTTTTTTAGTCACGGATTGGACCATTTTTTGGATCAGCAAAAAAGTAAGACAAATGTCATTTGCTTTCCATCCATATAAAAATATTACTTTTAAACCGTCTGTTGGTTACACAATGTAATTGCTTTTACCAGTGTCAAAAATTCACCAGCGTCATGTTTCATTAAACGGTGATTTTAATCTTTACAATAAACATCTCCATCTCTCTGCAATGGTTATAAATGTTATATTAACCGACAAGTTCAAAATTAATTATTAATCCGCGGGTCACGTGCGTTCCAAACCATGAGTTGTGATCCGTACGAATCACGGATCAACAGTGATCCGTTTCACCCCTAGTTTTTGCAGTGTACAGTTCAATGTATAGTTGCTCACACATGAACAAAAAGAATATTGTGTGCACAATTTATTTAAATTTATAAATTAATTAAAATTGAACAATTTATCTATTCCACTCCTGTAGATGCCACTAACTCACGATCAACCAAACGCCAAGTTGTACAGTATCAGAAGCAAGCAAGAGTGAGCATGGCGGAAAACAAAGGTGCCTCTAGCTTTTAGAGCTGACGTGTGACTGCACTTTGGTTTTAACATTATACCAGGGAGTACTGAATTAGACAAAAAACAAATGCCATTTGTAAGCTTTGCAATATGTATAGTTCTCTGTTCAATCACACTGTGCAGTTCTAATGAATTGGGATGGATCGAAAATGAATTGGAATTGGAATTTTAATTTGTCTGCCGACTTTATCAAGTAGTTAATATAATGTGACATACTAATACAAACTATTGCAATATATCACAATATTTATTGTATCGCAATATATCGTGATATATTGTATTATGACCCATGTATCGTGATATGTATCATACCATGAGGCCCTTGCCAATACACAGCCCTAATCTGCATGTACACTGATGAGATGTGCCAGGCTGGACCAATGCAGTTAATCTGTCAGGTTGCTCAATAAATCATATTGCAATTATGATGTGAGGCCTGTGTGATATGACAGCTTAATGCTGTCATATCACACTTAATCTTATTCTGTCATCAAACATTTCATCTCAAAATAAAAATGTTAAGTTGTGGCGAAAAATAGTCAATTGTCAAATGCAAAATATGTTTGTTTCAAGTTATCTAAAATTTCATGATCGGGACACCACCCCTATTTCGAGCCAGAAAAAAACCTTGATTTCTTTTGGAGATTTTTGCTATTTGATTATGTTTAAGATCAACTGGAATAAATAAATAAAGTCTGTTTCATGAATTTAGGGAGTATCTCAAAGGTTTTACAGAACATTGGATAACATGCTTCAAACCACAATAGCGGACAATGATAGAAAATAATGATTTACAGTGATAGAGCTAATTTCTGTGTTTTTGCTCGATGTACCACTTTAAAAAAGGTGCATCTGTATGGTAGTCTGACATTCATACTACTGCATATTACTCAAACCAGGCTTACAGATTTAGCATGATTTGATATGAATTATATGAGTAAATGTCCCTATTTGCCTGAACAAAATGTTCAATTATAAATGTGTAATGGTGATTGTTGTTATTTTTGTGTGTGTTTATTTTGTTTAGTTGTACTATTGAGAAAATAAGGTTAAAATATAAGGTACATAACCATTTAAAAATAAAATGATCTATGGACTAGAACTCCTAAACAAATCTTAGCTAAGAGCCCTGTGTGCTAATAGATCAGCACATTTTATTGACATGGTCCTTCATCCTAAGTAAGGTCCAATCCTAATTCTACCCCTTAGCCCTTTCCTTTACACCTCGTTTTGCGCGTTCACTCCAAGGGGTAGGGGTGTCCCAATTCTCTATAGCTTGAAGGCGTAGGGCTAAGGGGAAGGGGTAAATAGCCCTTCGAATAAAGATTCACAATATAAATGATTTTTAAAATGAATATGAAAATGAATATAAAAGATTTTTCAGGACCACACTTGAAACCAAGGGGTAATAAAATTTCCCAGAATGCACCAGCCACAGCGGCAGTATTGCTGAACCCGGAAGGAGATCCACAAATTTGTATTTTTTGTCATTATTATGAAGTTTTACATCAAATAAACACGTCTTAACATATAAAAAAAACAGATAAATTTCGCAATCTATAATCTCTAATAATAACTCCTGTACAGCAGTCCCACTACATTCTGACACACAATGACATTCCAATACCCTGTCAGAAAAGTCTAGAGGCTGAGAATGAGCTTTTTACAGTGTCTGCTATAATGTTAATGTTGTTTTCGTGTGTTTACAGATGTGTAAATACACAGTATAATTATGATCTTATTGTCACATTAGATCGTTATGATAACATAATATATGCCTTCAGTGATTTCCTGAAGATAAATACAAAAAAACAACACAACTGGAATAACTACAGCAGTCGAGATCGTCTGATCTTATGTGAAGCAAGAGATCGCGATGACATATGATGACGTGTGCAGGTGTTGAGTGCTGTCCAATTCTTAGGGGTAAATTTTGAAGCCCTTCCCCTAAACCCTCGGTTGTAAGGGCCAAGGGGAAGGAGTAGGGGTACAAAAATAAAATTGGGATTGGGCCTAAACTGTGCACATGATACAGCAATTACTTCTTCTGTTTTACTAATCCATGTCTATATGTTGTAATAACATATGCCTTGTTGCAATTAAAACAAAACAGTTTAATTTGGTCACATTTTACTCAAGAAAACAAATCTTGTGAATAATTCTTAGCCTGGTTTTACAAAAATAATTGAACGAATGAATAAATTGTGATTATGATTTAATAAAAGATGAATTAGTTTTTTTCACACTTACATGCAAAGGGCTCCACAAAAATGCAAATAACTAAAAATCTTTATCTGCTTCAATATTATTCACAAACAAATCAATACATTGCGTTGTTGAGTATGAAAGTTCATGACATTAAAACTACATTTACGCTTCCAGAGTGAAGAGGATATGAGATAAAGATCTAACATGCAAAATGAACTGCACTGCAGCATCTCAAGGCATCTTAAACTGTATGCTTTTTTTCTTCTTTTCTAGACATCCCCACAGATTTTAGTTGCAAACAGTCATATCAAATACTTGCTTATGAACACAACTCAGAGCTATGGACCAAATTCCCTAAGGTGACAGCCTCTGCTTTTATCAATTAAACCATGCAAGAACCACATAGAACAAAATTAACACCTCAACAGGCATGCACAGCATTTTATTCAGAGTTACAACTATTCTAGATTTTGGCTGTTTGAATATATGAGGAATAATCATGGTTTCATGGTTATTACGACTATTATCCATTCAATAATTTCAAAACACTACTAGTTTAGAAAAATCACATGAAAACTCCTTATATTTTAAAGTGTTAATTATTGCTGCTCAGTAAACAATTAAACAGCACAAAATAATAATAATAATAATGAATAAAATAAAAAATAGTCAAGTTCTTGAAAAAAAAGGCTTTTAAACATAAGTAATAATTTTACACTAAAAATAAAATGACAGAACAAAATAAATAAAAACAAGAATAAATAAAAAAAAATATTTGTCTAATGCGAATCTAGTTTTTCTAGTATTTAAGAAAGTAATCTAGCATTTCCCTTTTAAATAGAACAAATGCAGTCAAAGGCTGCTCAACCTCTATTTACATAATATTACAAATTGTTTGGCATTTCATTTTGTATTTTTTGTCTTTGGAGTAGAAATGTGTATATTCCATACAAAGTATAAAGTTGACTGGTCAGTTCTTGTCATGTGACTCGTGGTGCGCTTACGACATTCTTTCAGCTAGGTGTGCCTGGAAAGTGTGAGCGCATCACACAGCTTGCTCCCAATATGCGTGATAGCATAACTTTGTTTAGTTACAGTTAGTAACATAGTCAGCAGTATTGTTTTATGCAGAAATGCGGTGTTGAGAAGCCTTTATGATTAATTAACTATGATGAATTAAAGTTTTGGTTCGCAGTCAAATTGGTTAATCGTTGCATCCCTATTACAATCTGAGGTATTAGGCCTTGAAAAAAAAAACTGACATTGCAATATTTTATTGCTCTTCGATACATATTTTGAGCATAATTTTAACAGATGAAATTATTAGCTCTATTTGGAAATAATTAACAATTGTAGGATATTTTGGGGTGATAATAGGATGTTTTCGTAGTAGAGCGCATCCGCATAAAATGTAATAGACCAAATCATAAGCAATGATAAAAGCAGCTAAGCAAAGCATAAATTAAAGAAATGCTGCTTCGGGGTTTCTGCAGGTTTCAATAAGTTAAATTTAACATGTTTTAAAACCTTTTTAAGACCATTATAAATTAAATGTCAGACGTATATGGAGCTAAACACTAAGGATTTGTTATAGCAGAAAATATTTTTACTTGCCTCGTCAAAAAAACAAATATACAGTTGAAGCCAGAATTATTAAACCCTCTGAATTATTAGCCCGTTTATTTTTTCCCCAATTTCTGTTTAACGGAGAGCAGATTTTTAACACATTTCTACATAATAGTTTTAAAAACTTATTTCTAATAATTGATTTATTTTATTTTTAAAATAATATTTGACTAGATATTTTTCAAGACAATTCTTTACAGCTTAAAGTGACATTTAAAGGCTTAACTAGGTTAACTAGGCAGGTTAGGGTAATTAGGCAAGTTATTGTATAATAATGGTTTGTTCTGTAGACTTTCAAAAAATATATATAGCTTAATATTGACCTTAAATGGTTATAAAAAAAAAATTAAAAACTGCTTTTATTCTAGCCGAAATAAAACAAATGAGACTTTCTCCAGTAGAAAAAATATCATCAAACATGCTGTGAAAATGTCCTTGCTTTGTTAAACATCATTTAGGAAATATTTAAAAAAGAAAAAAATTCTAAGGGGTTTAATAATTCTGATTTCAACAGTATATACTAGTATAGTATTTCTTAGCAATGATATAAAAAAACAAGCAAACTCAAGTTGTATACATGCACTTTTTTCCAACACAACTTTTCTTTATTAAAAAAAAACTGACAAGTTTTAAAAAATAGAATAAAATAAATGTATTCACAGGAGTCTGTCCAGGTCAGTGTCCTCACCAAGTAGCTATAGACACAACTTTTAACAAATGTTATTGTAGAGAATATAATTAAACAATATTGCTAAACAGAGGTAATAATTAATTAAACTTTTGTTAAAAGGTTTTAAGAGGGATTGTTGGTGATCTGTGCGTGTATCTGCACGACTGGTTAGCTGTACATAAACATAAAAAATTAAGACTTTTTAGGATCTAAAACACAATATTTCAGTAAACGTAAGACTTCTTAAGATCTAAAATTGTATTTTCGAAAGATAAGACATTAAGAGCGCGCGGACACACTGTTTGTTTTTTTACTCTGAGTCTAACAGTATTCAGACTAGGGCTGGGCTGATAAACGATATTATATCAAATTGCAATAAAATTTATGTCAATAACAATAAGATCTAGATTTTTTTTTACTCTATATTGATCTAAGAGCCAATAGGGCTGTGCAACTAATCGAAATTCAATTTCAATCTTAATTTTGGCTTCTAACAATTATGAAAAAACATTTCCAGTTGTACACATCTGTGGCTCTGCTAAGCTCAGTTTCATGTGAAAATCACTAAAGGCATGTACTGTAATATAACTTCATTCATGTTTTTTAAAGAAACGAAAGACATCGCATGATGTTGTGACATCGTTCAGTCTCAGAGACGAGCAGAGCACACACATCTAAAGTCATCTTAATGCGCTTTTTAATGGTAAAATACATGCAAATTTGTGTCAAAACATGGTGTTTAGTGATTCATATTAACCCTCATTTATGTAATGAATGAGAAAGAGATGTGAAAGTGAAACCATAAATCAAAACCGTACTGCTCTTAAAGTGACAGCACGCAATATTCCTGCTGCCGTTCAAAACGAAGTATATCTGCCGACGAAATCCCTCACTGCTCTTGACTGAAGGACTTTTGTAGCTATAATTAAAAGTTTTTTGTTCTTACAGAGAAGATGCTTAAAACACAGTTTTTTTCATATTTTTATTCTATTGAATTTTTTTTTCCCATTTTTATTTACAGGGAGGAAAATAACTATATATATTCAGTAAGTCAGAATTAATAGCCCTCCTGATTATAAATGACCCTTTCCCCATCTAATTTCTGTTTAACGGAAAGAAGTTTTTCAACCCATTTCTAAACATAATAGATTTAATAACTCAATTTTAATAACTGATTTCTTTTATCTTTGCTATGTTGACAGTACATAACATATTACATATATTTTACGATACAAGCATTCAGCTTAAAGTGCAATTTAAAGGCTTACTTGGGTTGATTAGCCAAGTTAGGTAAATTAGGCAAGTCATTGTATAACAGTAGTTTCTTCTGCAGACAATCAAAAAAATATATTGCTTAAGGGATCTAATATTATTGATCTTAAAATTGTTTTAAAAATCTTTAAACCTGCTTTTATTCTAGCCAAAATAAAACAAATAAGACTTTCTCCAGAAGAAAAAATATTATAGGAAATACTGCGAAAAATTTCTGAATCTGTTAAACATAATTTGGGAATTTATTTTTTTTTAATTTGAGGTCAAATAATTTTGAGTTCAACTATATATAGTTTTGAATAATTGTGACTAAAATTATGACAAAAATAATCGTAATTATGATTTTCCACATAATAAAGCAGCCCTAAGAGCGAATCACAGCAGAAATGTGCAACAATGGGATTCTAAAAGTGTGTTAATATACATTGAATTTTCAGCTACCGAAAATGTATTGCCTGAAAATATGTTATGCCATTTAATGGGCCCTCTAATTTTTGTGGCTTCAGTCAATGTTGGTGTACTCTTTTAAATATGGAAACTTGGAAAGCATTAAAAACTTCAAAATATATGTCGTTATCGTTCAATATGGAAATTATCGAGATTGTATTTTTGCCATATTGCCCAGCTCTAATTAGGCAGACAAATTGAATAATTAAATGTAAAATAAACACTATATATTATTTTTTGCATATATACTGTGCATAATTACAATTAATCTTTCTTGAAGTTACTAAAATGTTAATGTCCTGTGCCTGAATTGCTTGAAATACATACAAAGTCACAGGGCTTAAAACACATGCAAATGATACATTTTCTTTGGTAACTTTATAGTTAAACTTTGCAATTATTCCACGATCATGTGTGATTTTAAATCCTTCTCAACTATTATCCTGACATGACACTGCAGATCCTGCGATGGGACTATGGCAAATGTGCACATTGCAATATCAATCCTGAAACCATATATTGTGAAGCTCTATCAGGTACACGATAAACACATAGAAAAACAAGTAAACCAGCACATTTTAGAGGTGACCCCCATTCGTCTGGTACCTCACTATACACCCCTTACTGTGACAAGAGCTATTTTAAGAACTCTCCCAAATAGGAAGGGCGTTCTCAGACATCTGTGCAACCCGCGGCTTCCCTTGCCCACCATGTAGGTACTACGACTACTTTCTTTTGAACTTGATTTGAACTGATCACATGTTCATAATAGTCAAATACTGTCGCGGCATCTCAGGAGACTTGTCAAACCAGACCCGTTTAACCTCAGGGGGAAAACAAGAAAGCTTACGATTTTATTTTAGGCCTAATATTATAATATATTCTAAATTTAGTGTGCACGGCCACAATGAGGTGATGACAAGCTCTATGCAAAACAAACAGGAGTGACTTGCTGACTTGCTGGGATTTAAACCACGTGTTTAACTTGATGAAGCAATACAATCTAGATTACGCTTTCTTCCTACAACAAAAACTGACCAATCATGTTTTATATTAAAGAATGTGGATCTTGATAGGTCTATCTGATATAAATCTACTAGATCACACTAGGTCCCCAAAAGGCATCTTTAGCACAAGTATTTGTTTAAAACCAGTCAGGGCGGAAAAAGCAACAGCTGAACACAAAACAAAAAGTCAATAAAGCTAGTTTAGCTTCAAAACAGATGGTCAAGAGATTGTATCTTCCTGAGCAGTTAACATAAATCACCAGTTTGGCATTTTGGGTATTTAAAAAACAAAAAATTCGCATTTTTTTTTACAAAAAAAGGAATAAATTATCAATTTTAGCCTGAAGAGACTTTACAGAAGGTCAGACCAATAAGAAAAACTGTCAATATCAGACGAGACTTGATCAATAAAGAAGGCTTGTATACAAGATCACGTGTAACTGATCTGAATGTTAATTTATCTTGTTTTTATTTACTCAAACCTCTAAAGCAAACACAGATAAATGTCACTTTAATATTACAAATATCACTATCCTGTCGGTCCATGCGTTCATACACCTTGCAAGCACTGCAGTCCACAATCAAACATTTAGATCAAGACACACCAATAAATCGGTTTTAAGCACGTTCAGTTGTATAAAGCACGATTGCATCGTTAACTATACATGTCATGTAACCGGCGATAAGGATGAAACATACTAGCCTGGCTATCGCTGTGCATTTAACTTTCTGACTTCCAACTCCTACTAACTTTAAAATCAGCCCACGCAACGCTACGAAGTGGGCGAATTGTCAAATATCCCAGAAATAAATACTAGCACAATCACTAATACACATCGTTCGGCGAGCGAAGTAAATGTATGAGTGAGTTGACACGAGTTTTAATCCTTGCGGCCTGTGCTTAGTTTTTAGCCACACCACGCTGCACTACAGCTGCCTTACTATGGCTGATAGCATAATCACCGGCAGGCCGATCAAATCGAGTCCGGCGCCTCGAGGCCTAACAACCATGCGGGCTGAATTAGCGACGCTCCGCTAGGTCGGGCCGGGCCTATGACACTGAGAGTTAGCGTAGGAATAGTTACGTTTTATTTTAGAGCAAAACCGTGTACGCCGGGCCCGCTGTCTTACCTCTGCTTTTACTGACAGTGCTGAGTTTGTGTGCGAGTGGCGTCTCTCGTTTCGTATCCACAAGATGGCTGAACGTGGGTCACATGACAACACGTAGGCTAAAAAGTGCCCGGATGTGAGCGAGCGTGCTGACAGCTGCAGATCCGTAGCGCATATTTACTAGTGTACACAGACACTTCATATAAATGCTTATTCGAGGATTTTGAAAGAGCTTGAATGGTTTATGGAAGATAGTTTTAGAATGTAGTGGTAATTAATTCTGCAAAGTTCATTAGAATTAGATGATCATCTCTATTTAGGATATTTTAGTATCTAGGTAAAAAGGACTGTCGAAAAATCGCAAACAAAATAAGTTTAATCACCATCTAAAGATATTCAAGTTGTTATTAATGACTGTTTTTATTACCTCATGTTATGATATTTTTGTTTTTTAATCTGTTACAGACATAATAATTATATTAGATAAATGAATATATAAATGAATGATCATTAAAAGCAACAGTAATTTGGTGTTTATTAAATTAAGTGAAAAGGAAACATCAAAAGAGTTACACACATCTAGCCCCCAAACCCTTGGCCTACTCCTTATCACCCAGATCTGAAACTAAGCAAAAGAGACATCTTGTTGTCACGCAAAAAAAGTGTCATTCTGAGAATGGGTACTTATAATATTGCACTTTAAAGAGTTTATCATGCGTGTGGGTAGAGTAGTGCCCCAGTAAATGTCAAAACAAAAAGGAAACAATCTGTATTTCCTCTGAATTGAACTGTGAACCAATTTGTGTCCTTTACCAGTTTAACTTGTGTGTCTGCGAATGACTCTTTTTAAAAAATCTATTAAATTTTTATGAATTACATTTTAACACAATGTTATTTTTAACACATTTTCGGTCCAAGAGAACGTTAATCAGTCTAGGAAAACATTAAGATTTTCTTTTAAACGTTTTATAGGATCACGAAACACCAAAACACATTTGTTGAGATGTTGACAGTCATATATGTGTCCCATGTTGCTCTTAGAACGCATATATTTCACACAAAAAAAGCGAAAATTAGTTGTTTTTGCGTTATTTTGAGCAAATTCGTTCTTCGTTCTTTAAAAAGAAATTTTAAAGCTACGTCACGGCAATGAGATCCTTGTGTAAATTCCAGTGTGTAGACTGGATGTCTGTACCGGCGGGTACAACATGACGTCTTCGAGCTTTCAGCATTAATTCATGAGAAAGACTTGGTTTGAACCAATCAGGGCGCTCTATTGTGTATGAGGAGCAACTTCATTAATATGCATAATAGCTTCGAAGACTGTTTTTACCTGTTACAATGTTCAGACGGCAGAGAGACAGCACGTTGTGTTGCCAATCATAATTAAAACAAGTGGAAGAAGAATTGTTTGGAGACAACCGCTATGAGAGCTCAGCTAGACTCATGTGTGGATTACTTACAAAATATGCTTGCAAGGAATATTTTTTACCCAAGAGGATAAATCCAAATTTGCCTGTTGTCTCCTCTTAAAAAAAGACACGGTTCCAGTTCATATTGATTGTTCTGTCTCTACAGATTTGGTGTCAATGTGCTTTTTTTTAGGTTTATTCAGATGGCAAAGTTAGTTTGTATTGTCAGCAGTGCTCTTTCAGTTTTTAAAGACATACCTTAGTCAAAATGATTTAGTTACTAAGTTTACAGTATGTTAATGTCACTACAATATTATGGACTGAAAGATCCGCTGTAAATGCTGCCCTCCGAGTGTAAACATGTAAACACCTTAATCAAACTATTATCATCATGTAGGATTTTCACTGCATTTTGTGACAGGATAGTCTATACATACACGGCTGTGTTTCTACCGACAAATGTGGAGGGTTTTGTTTTTCTCCCATACGCCGTGCGGTGTCAGACTCCATTAAAACAACACTCTTCCAGCAGTTCCTCGCATCCAATATCTCGTTTGTCACAGGATGCATGAAATGTTCCTGAATGAAAGTGAAAGTGGCAAACTGCAGTTAAAGTCGACAAATAAAGAATGAAACACCCAAAATCACATGAAACTCCAGAGGAAATCTGGAGAGCGCTGTGTCAAATTATGTGCAATAACATGTAAAACGGGATCATGAAAAGATGATTCAAAATGCATCTCATGTAAACATCGCACCTCATGTAAATCATGTTATTGTCTTATTCACATTAAGCCAAATAATTAGATTATCAATGTCCATGTAAACGTAGTCACTGTCTATCTCCTCATCAGCTGTAGTTCACTTAGGGCGTACTCACACTATGCTATCCGAACCGTGCCCAGGCCCGTTTCGTTTGAGAAGTGTGAGTGCTCTGAATTGGGCTCAGACACCGTTAACTTTGGCGGCCCTGGCCTGGTTGGAAGAGGTGGGCCTGGGCCTGGGGGTTGGGGAGGTTCATGGCCCTTTAAGGATATAGATGCACTGTAAAAAGCGATATAAGTAAAATTGACTTTGCTTTAAAAAAGTAAATAAACACATTGCTTTTAAAGCGTTTTGTTGACTATACTTAAAAAATGAGTAAACCCATTGCCTTAAAATGAAGTCAATGAACTACATGCATAATTATAAAAAAATAAGTTAAGCCAACTTAAAACGTACAATGTTTTAAAGTAACTAATTGCTTTTCACAGTGTACAGTAGTGTAAACCTAAATATTTATTGGTGTTTTACGGCTTTTCAACTGAAAAAATACTGAACTATCCTTAAAAACAAAAGAGACATATACATGAGATGCAGCAATTGAGAGATTATGGATTATATCATAGTTGTATCTTGTATGTAAGAGTATTTTGTTTAACTTAATGTCCAATGAAGAAAAGACAGAAGTGGTGGAATTTGGGTGCGGAAGAACTCAGGATTGTCTGGATCTTGATGTGTAAAATCCC
This sequence comes from Danio tinwini, assembly GCA_903798205.1. Taxonomy (NCBI): domain Eukaryota; kingdom Metazoa; phylum Chordata; class Actinopteri; order Cypriniformes; family Danionidae; genus Danio; species Danio tinwini. The sequence goes on along the minus strand of CAIGQZ010001336.1, from coordinate 3,121,583 downwards.
TTTTGTGAAACCTAATGTAAAAAACCTGGGTGTTATGGATAGTGAAACCTTCTTTTAACTGCGGACTCTGGGGCTTGTGGCATTTTAGTCCTGTTAGATCTGACTGCAGCTTTTGATACCATCTGTCACAAGATACTGCTGGACAGACTCAGTAAGTGGATTGGTATATCTGGTACGGTGTTTAACTGGTTTGTGTCTTATCTCACTGACCGCTCACAGTTTGTCAGTTTGGGTGGTCATAGATCTCAGACTGTCGCACTGCGCCAGGGTGTCCCCCAAGGATCTGTCCTTGGCCCACTCCTATTTAGTATCTACATATAGCCTCTTGGACAGATCATGCATAAATTTGGCCTGGGGTATCACTGCTATGCTGATGACACACAGATCTACATCAGTGCTTGCCCTGATCTCACCTCCGCCACGTCAGTTTTATCTGCCTGTTTGCTGGAAGTTAAAGCCTGGATGAATAAAAATTTCCTTAAATTGAACAGTTCTAAAACGGAGGTTCTACTAATTGGTACTCCTACAAATGTTAACCTGTGTAATGATCTTAAACTCTCTGTTGATGATCTTCAAGTGACTCCCTCTACCCAGGTGCGCAACCTTGGGGTGCTTTTTGATGCACAGCTTAGTTTTAACTCACACTTCAAACCATTGACTAAAATAGCCTTCTTTCACCTACGTAACATTGCGCGGATTAGACGTTTTCTATCACGGGCGGATGCGGAAAGGCTTGTTCATGCCTTTATCACATCACGCCTTGACTACTGTAACTCACTCTTCGGAGGCCTACCAGCAAGCTCTCTGAGACATTTACAGTACATTCAAAATTCTGCTGCACTGGTTTTGACACATACTTCCTCACGCCACCATATCACTCCTGTACTTCAGCAACTTCACTGGCTTCCTGTTAAGTCGCGTATTGATTTTAAGACTCTGATTTTAACATATAAAGCAGTGCATGGGCTAGCACCTGACTACATTTGTGACCTGATAACTCTTGCCACTCCCACCCGCAGTCTTCGTTCTTCATCTGGACTTTTGCTGTATCAGCCATGCTGTAAACTAAAGACTATGGGTGGTCGTGCTTTTTCGTACAGTGCGCCTAAGCTATGGAATGGCCTACCCATCAGCATCAGGAATGCCGCTTCTATGTTTTAAGAAACTCCTTAAGACTCACCTTTTTACAATTCCTTTTAACTTAGATTAATTATTCTTGTTAATTTAATCATCCAGTTGTATTGAATCTTTCATATTTTATTGTTTTATTGTGGTCTTTTTACTGTTTTTATTGTTCTGCTTTGTCTGCCTTGTAGCGCTTTGGGTCTGAGAAAAGCGCACTATAAATAAAATGTGTTAGACCTAAACTGCATTTCGTTTCCTTGTACTTGTACATGTGTGATGACAATAAAGTTGAATCTAATCTAAATCTAATCTATTATTATTATTATTAGTGACTTCAAACTGGATAAACAGATAAATTCAGTAATTAAAGCTAGTTTTTTTTCAGTTCAGGCAATTATCTAAAGTAAATTTTTTTCTGTCTTTTAACCACTTTGAAAGAATTATACATATTTTTATCTCGACTCGGCTATTACTGTAATGCCCTCTATGTGGGTATTAGCTATGCCTTTCTTACTCGTCTGCAGATGGTGCAGAATGCTGCTGCTCGTTTGCTGATAGGGACACGCAGACGAGAACACATTACATTCTGTCTTCTCTACACTGGCTTCCTCTTCATTTATTGGGTTTTGCTGTGCTCAAATTGCTTCGTTTTCTCAAATGGATTAAGTTCACAGTGCTCATTAGGATTAGTTCTTGAACGTAAATGGTTTGTTGCAATCGGTTTCCTCAAATGGTTAGTTACCTTAACTTTTTGGGTTAGTTTTGGTGTTTTTTTAAGAGTTCACACTTAGCTGATGATTGATAATAAAAGCTTGTTTGGCATGCTGTCCCAGGAGAGAGAGCCCTGAGCTTGTAAGATCCTCGAGCCCTGGGCTCCCTCTCGTTTGCAGGGAGAGAGGGGAGTTTGAGCTCAGGTAGATCTCGATAAACTCCCCCGGCTTATTCTAGCTGAATGATGGAAATGGATGACTGAGAGGAGTGTTTTCTTAGAGCTTGACTATGGTATCAATTTTGTGTGTTCAATTTACTTAAGGTGCGTGTTATTTGGACTGTGGGAGGAAACCGGGAAACCCTGGAAAACCCACGCGAGCACGGGGAGAACAAGCAAAACTCCGTACAGAAATGTCGTCTGGTTTAGTCGGAACTTAAACCAGTGGCATTCTTGCTGTGAGGCCACAGTGCTAGTTGCTGGGCCACCGTGTCACCCGTCTAAAAAGGAAGTAAAGTAGTGGGCTCTTCAAGATGAAGATATTGAGATAAGAAAACTCTGGTCATTTATAGTGAGTTAGGAGTCGTCTGATTGGATAATCGATCATGGGCTAATACTAGAACAGCTGGGACCAATCATAAGCACGTGATCCTCTCGAAATTTGTTTATACATAAACTTCACTTAAATGCCTAAACTGACTAGCATCAAGATCTGTCTGCATTAATTCAATTGTACACTCCATCAAAGGCACTTTGGCTGTTCCATGCACACATTTAAAAACCAAGGGGGATCATGCCTTTGCAGTGGTTGCCCCCTACTCTGGAATAATTTGACTCCCCATGTTAGGCAGGCCACAACCCTTTTTGTTTTAAAACCCATTTTTACTCTTTGGTTTTTAATATCATATGAGGGTCTTATGTCTGTTGTATTTGTCCTTTGTTTTAGATGGTGTATGTGTGTACAACACTTTGGTGGGCACTTGTTGTTTAAAAAAAAATGCTTGTTGGGTTCACATGCACAGTCTGTTTCTGTATTGGTTTAAATTTAACTGATTAGTTTTTACAAATTGACGTTAATTGGACATAAAACAACTTAAGTGGTCCCAAAAAATCTTCATGAGTTGTGTTGAATCAGCTCATTTTCAATAAGTAGTTTGAACAAACAACAAACTTCATTTGTTGAGTGTACATGCACATCAGTCACACTTTAAGGGGCATACAAAATGAAGATGTGATTACAAATTGCGCAAAATAAAATCTAAATGATGGACAGTCATCAGACTATGATATACACCTTTCAAGGATCATGGAAAGTTTCTAAATGAGCTTTATTTTCCCGTTAAAAATCTAAATAAATGATTGAAACTGGAGATATCATGACATTTTCATTGACTGTCTATTGTGTCTTATAGCGTTAAAAATTTCATATATAGTTAAACAAAATAATCTTACATACAAGATACAACCTTAAAATAATTCATAATTTCTCAATTGTTGCACCTCAAGTATGTCTCTTTCGTTTTTAAGGATAGTTCAGTATTTTTTTTTTTTTGTTAAAAAGCTGTAAAACATCAAGAAATATTTAGGTTTACACTGCTGTACACTGTGAAAAGCGATTAGTTACTTTAAAAAGTTAGTAAATTCATTGTACGCTATCAGTTGATTTAACTTATTTTTATTCATTCCGTATTGAATAGATTCAAATAAAAATAAGTTAAATCAACTTAAAACTTACAATGAATTTACATATTCCCTAAAATGAGATATCATAAAGTCTCACAACTGGCCATCATTTAGATTTTATTTGCACAATTTGTATTCACATCACATGTTTAGTCCCAACACAGAAATCAATTGTGTGGAACCCAGCATTTTTTACAGTGTAGTCTCTGTGTTAATACGAGCTCACAAAAGCCACATGCATCATGTATGTAAATGAACTAAACTGTCACCCTACAGGGTGTGTTAACTTCCCAAATGCATTTGATCTTTGCGAAACCATATATGATAAGCGAATACACTGACTGTGAGAACATAAAGTAGCCTATACTTACAGGCTAACAGGAAGATATCAGAAAAGTACCAAAGGCTCGTGTCTGTTAGCAAGGATGTGGTCACAGGCAAAACCTCTAAAAACAGAAGTGCTACTAACTACAGTTTTCTTGATAGCATTTAAGGGAAGGTATCTCCAATGAGAAAACTGGTAAGCATATACAATCCATATTTAATTCAGTTATGTTTCATGCGTTTCAGGTCATTTTTTGTTGAAGTCGCTTTCAGTAAGTGTAGTCTGGATGTAAGTTTCGATATTTTAAAACTGCTTGCATGCTTACAGAAATGTTGTCTGGCTGTATGATCCATAGCTAGTCATAAAACTAGTACCTAAAGACCACAGGTTTGCTTTGTAGTGCAAAGGTGGGATAAAACCATTCTTCATTTCATTCATGAGAGCGTTAGAACTGGTGATTTAGAGCACCAGACATGGTTTCGAGAGAGATGAAGCCCACATGTCTGAAAGAGGGAAAGAGTGTGGTTTATTATTTTGAGTCTCATGCTAAGATGAAGTGAAGATGATAGAAAAGTCTAAAAGGTTTAACATTTCAGAGACAATGCAGGCGTGAGGGGAAAGCTTACGGCTGTATATGAAAGATAATGCATGAAGAAGAAAAAAAAGCGAGACATCCGTCAGTTTGTCCTGCTTAGGTCACATTTAACGGACTTCGCTCTGTGGTTCTTGCACTTGACTTTGAGGTATACGGGTTTTACAACAATTCTAATTTGTGTGGGTGCTAAGAGATGAAAGCAAATTGTGTGTGTGTGTGTTTTGTAAGTCCAAAATGGAGGGGTATTTTGTAATTTCATTGTTACACATTCATGTTTTTTTTTTCGTTTATTAACGGTTATGTTTCTTACCAAAGGTTTCTTTCATGTGTGACTAAACCACGGAAAACTACATCCAGTTTCATTCTAGGAAAAATGCTATTTTGAAGTCATCATCAGCAAGGGTAAGATTATTAAAATCCCGCGTCAAACTCTTTAATGAATGCCACTAAACTGTCAATCATTTGTCTGTTGCTCATGCTTTTTTATTAACCTATATTGAAGGACATATTCATCATTTTTATAATAAAATGATTCAGAAATTCAGTCATGATTCAGTTATGATATAAATATTATTAAAGTTTTAATTTTGATTGAGAAGAGTTTGATGCAACCAATTGTAGCAAATTATTAGTGTTAATTTATCTTATATCCGACTTTAGATTTAGTTAAATCAGCTTTGTTTTCTAGAATTTTTCTTTCCGCTTCGTTTCGCATTCGTTTCCCATTACAAATAGTCTACAAATAAAATGATACATATTTTTGAACATGTGGAAACTTGTTCAAAGTGAAAAAAAGAATTGAAACTTAAAGCCTTGTGAAGTCTTTGATGTCTTTTAAGTGTTGTAAAACAATTATAGCGAGAAATGAGTTTCAAATCAACTGGTACTTTCTAAATTCTGCTTCCTGTCTAGTCAAAAGGATATTTTTAACAAACCTATTTCCCAGTCGTGCACCTGAAAATATCTGCCATTTTTTTACCCTTTTAAAATAATTTTAGAAAGAGAAGTATAATTTCTATGGCATTAGAGTTGGTGTGCTCTGCAGGAGAGTGAGCTTAACAATCTACCAGTGGGACAAAAAGTTAGACTTGTTTTATATTTAGTAACTTAGACTTACCATAGCATTTATATACTGCAACCCTCTTCTTTTATTTTCACTTGTAAGTCACTTTGGATAAAAGCTCAAATCTGGTAAATGTGAAAGTTTGAGCAAGACAATTTTAAAACATACACAAAATGACTTTTTGCATTCACAAAATCCACTAATCAAATGATTTTAGAGTTACTCCTTTTATTCGCTTAGACATTCTGAAATGTTAACAAACAATAAATAAACAAGGTTAGCATTGGCATGCAAGAGAAAAAAAGAGAAAACATAACACTGATGCTTTCAGTCCTGAAAGTGACATCTTCATACTATACCTCTCTCCTGCCAGTTTCAATATGACGAACTGCTCAACTGAAGGTGTGGACACTTTAACAAAGAAGCTGGATTTGGTGATTTACGTGCCCATCCTGGTGTTCGGCTTGGCGTTAAACATTATGGCGTTGGTGGTGTTCTGTAGGCTGCTCCGAAAATGGACAGAGTCTTCAATCTACATGACTAATCTGGCTCTGATGGACCTGCTGCTGCTGCTTCAGTTGCCTTTCAAAATGCACGCAGCGCACCACGAGTGGGCAGAAGACAAGAAGCTACTTTGCTCCTTCCTGGAAAGTCTTTATTTTGTGGCTTTGTATGGTAGTATCTACACAATTGCATGCATAGCCCTTGACCGATACTTCGCAATAAACCACCCGTTTCGTGCCAAGCAGTTGCGTTCGAAAAAAAACGCCTTGATTGTTTGTGTGTTCATCTGGCTGTTTGTGATTGCAGCCACTTCACCCATTTACACCTTCCGCAGAGAAAGGACTGGTAATTTTACATGTTTTCATGGTTTTTCGGATAAAGGTTGGAGCACTGCACTAATTGTGTGCCTGGAGGTCTTTGGTTTCCTGTTGCCTGCCGCAGTTCTAGTGGTTTGTTCGATTCAGAGCATCCGTACACTCAAACTCTCAAAAAGCAGCAACCCTAAGAAGCAAGCTGGTGTGAGAATCATCTACAGCAGCCTCGCTGCCTTCCTAGTGCCCTTCACTCCCTGTCACGTGGCCATACTGCTCCAGTATCTAGTCCGAAACGGCCACATTTTAGACTGCAAAAAGCAGCAGGACATCGCTCTTTTCATTCAGGTCTCCATAAACATTGCAAACGTGACCTGCTGCTTGGATGCACTGTGTTACTATTTCATCGCCAAGGAAGTTCGATCCACCAAGGATTCACTCAAACTGTCCATTAGCAGAGGCAGAACCACCAGCAGCTCAGATGTCTGATGAGCCAAATTTATTATATTATACTTTCACAATGTGTGTTGATGGTCTTCCAGTGGAAGTAAAGCTACGGCTACAAAATCTTGTATATAAAAAAGTCCACATTGCAGTGATGCTTAAAGCACACATCGCAAAGGAATTGCATTTGTATGACAAAGCATCGTTTTGGTCACCTCTGGGATTTTACCAGACTCACCTGAATCCAGGGAGAAATCTTTGAAGCAAATTTTTTGCCTTGCACTAAACTTCAGAACATGTGGATTTCTACTGAAATTACAGGATTTTACAAAACTGCCATACAACTGTAAATGTGAGCAAGCCTTAGAAAATGATTCAGGACCGATATCCTAGGTTATTGAGGTTTGGCGAATATTTTTTGGACAAATGGAAAATTATTTGTTCTTCTCAGTCTAGTTGAAGTGACAGTTCAAAAGTGTAAAATGCTGTGATAATTTACACTCAAAGGCTGTTTCAAAACTATACGGCTTTGTTTCTTTTTAAATATTAAAGAATATATTTCGAGAATTGCTTTTTTTGGCCAGTCAATGACCACAAACTGGGCATCAGAGATGTTTGGTTCCCAGTTGTCCCACAGAAACAATGAGGGTTTGATGCATGAGTAAATTTTGACAGTATTCAGTATTTATTTCTTTACGTGATTGTTAGCATTACATAGCCTTGCAAATCTGGCATTTAGGCTTCATGATATTTCAAAATCACGACTGTAAAAACCCATTTGTAAAATGTAAATCTAACTCCCACTAAGACAACACTCATTGGAAACTCTGCCATCATAATCCACGGGAGCTAACTCAGTTACTGTTTTCTCAAGTAATTCAGCGTTGACTGTCAGGAAGTTCACTGGTTGCAGCGCAGACATGGTATGGCACATAATGGCTGCAAATGGGACACCTGCAGGCACTCTTCTAGAGCCTAAATTAAAACTAGGACTATGGACTTTTGCATTTAAGGTTTTTTTGCATTTAAACCTTCAAATTCTGCAGGACCAAGTGAGTATGAAGTGTGTCATTTGGGGTGGGGACAATAAATCCTTTTAAAGTATTTCTTCCCCTCAATAAATTTTTTAAGTACGCAGTTTTGTACTTTTGTTTTCTTTTATATCAAAGCTGTTAATGTTGTAATCTTCCTTGTAGCTGGATGGTTTTGTTTATGGCTTTTAAAATCTACATGGGAAAATAATTTATATTAAAATAATTCTGGAAATGGCACAGTTGAAAAAGTGGGCTAAAATATTTTGTTTTGTTAGTTTTTATGCATTTGTTTTTGAAATTAGCACAAAGTAGGCTAAATGAGGCTAAAGAGACTATCAGGAATTATCTGGTGAAATTTGTCTATTTACAATTGTCTGCATTTATTCACAAAAACTATTTAAATTAAGGGATTTTGTAAAGACTGGAAAAGTGGCAATAAGCCAAATGGTGGTGAAGTCTACAGTTAGCATTTTACATGTTGTATGCAGACTTCAAAGTTCATAAAACTTTCACATCATGCAGAAATCATAAACATTTGGTGGTCAGAAATGTATTTTCTGCAACCTCAAAAGCTAATAATAATAATAACAATAACAATAATAATAATAATAATAATAATAATAATAATAATAATAATAATAATAAT
>CAIGQZ010001336.1:3078309-3105560 GCA_903798205.1 Danio tinwini | reverse complement strand
CCCAGCTGGGTCAGTTGGCATTTCTGTGTGGAGTTTGCATGTTCTCCCCGTGTTCACGTGGGTTTCCTCCAGGTGCTTTGGTTTTTCCCACAAGTCCAAAGACATGCGCTACAGGTGAATTGGGTAAGCTAAATTGCCCGTAGTGTATGTGTGTGAATAATGGCCCGATTCCACTGAGTGGTACGGTACGGTACGGTTAGGTACGCTTTTATGGCCGTTTCCACTGTCAAAAGCATACCGAACCGAACCACTTTTTCGGCACCCTTTTGAAAGGGTACCAAAGACAAGAAAGGGTACCAAAAGGTGGAGCTACACGCGCAGCTGAACGCTGATTGGTTTACAGAGATACGTCACAATCTCGTGGAGCTAGCCAGAATCAAAACAATGGAGCCGCCATGTTTTTAAATACACAGCCGAGACAACTATATGCATTATTAGGGGTGAAACGGATCACTGTTGATCCGTGATCCGTACGGATCACAACTCGCAGTTCGAAACGCACGTGATCCACAGATTAATAATTTATTATGAATTTGTCAGTTAATCCAACATTTGTTACCATTGCAGAGACATCGTCTACCGCGTCATTCAAATCGCGTGCATGAAAGCATTTTGGCTTCCCTGTAAGATATAATGATGACGGGAAAAGTTGACCTACACAGGGCTTAATTTGTGCCGGAACACGACGGATCCGGCAGCTCTGAAATCTGATCCAGCACCTCATTTCCCCTCGTCACCCGTCCGCTGTTCAATTTCACTTTCTTCCGCAACTCCCCAACCCTCTTCACTTTCGTCCGTGACACCCCTCTGCCATCCACCGCACAAAATCCCCGCCCCACCCCGCTTTCCACTTTCGTGCGCGACACCTCTCCATCCTCGGGTAACATGCCGGATCCGTTACCCTGATCAAATTAACAAATTAAGCACTGACCTACCTAAATGTTTTCTTAGGATATTAATTTAATGTGTTTTCTGTCACTGCTTGTTTAGCCTGCATTAAAGCATTCAGTGTAAAGCTGCACAATTAAACAGTAAAAGATCGTGATCTCAGATCAAACCAGCGCAACATGAATGATAAATGATAACGATTTGCATATGTTTAATAATCCTTTAAAGCGCTGCATTGAAATCTGCATCGAGAGGGATTCAGTTTTTACACTTTTTCAGTGAGTTACAAACAATTAAATAACACAGAAGTGCTGGAAGAATATTTGTATTATTTAGATATAAACACTGATGTTTATTGTAAAGATTAAAATCACGAAACATGACGCTGGTGAATTTTTGACGCTGGTAAAAGCAATTACATTGTGTAACCAACAGATGGCGACAAACAACCGTCAAAATTATGTCACTGAATAGGTTTTCAAAAATAATACACCTACAGTATAATAAAACATGAAGTTTTGTGTGAATTGTTGAATCATTAATTGAAGATAAATATGATCTGTTGTATAAGATGTTAGATTTCTATATTTAGCATTATCAGCAACAGATCATAGATCATATTTCATATTGAATACTTTTCTTTATTCAGCTGTTCTTTCTATATTTTTTTTATTAACATTACAGGTTCTAAGTTCTGTTTGTTAAAAGCAATGTTTTTGCAGTAATATTTTTATATAAATGGAAAGCAAATGACATTTGTCTCCTCACTATTTTGCTGATCAGAAAAATGGTCCGATCCGCGACTAAAAAAACGTAGTGTGATCCGAACTGCAGATTTGTGATCCGTTACACCACAATGCATTATAATAACTAGTAATGGATGACCCGGGCTCAAAACAAACCTTGTCGTTGTCTTGATGAACAGCCACAAAGCCAAGAATTTGCTGTGTCCTGTTGTTGTTTTACGAGGCCGTCTAAAAGTCTAAAAGTGCGAGCGGTTTTCGCTTTCTCCAGGGAGCTCGGTGATATAACGAACTTCTTGAGCTGATGACAATAACGTGTGTGATTAATGAAGCGTCTTTGACATCTGATCCATCCAGAAAGAAAAGGACAAAGGCGAGAGGGAACAGCTGAAAAAAGGAGAAGCCCAACAAAACACAGGAGCAAATAGTTTTAGCAACCTGAACAATCTGCCATGAACAAATCATGAACAAACTGCCATGTTTATCATCACCTTTTGGACTATTATGAACTCGGAATGACGGAATTACTCTCTAACAGAGGCTACATGTGCTGGTGAAGATTACAGACACAGATGAGAGGTTAGCTTTGACTGTGGGCTACTGCATATGTTGTGTGTTGTTTTTGAACTCAAATATGGACTTAATGTATGCTGTGTGTAGTTTATCTGTAAGTGGTAACATATCGGAGACTGTAAGGGTCTGTATGTGTTCATATATGTTGCTTTTTTTTATTTATTTTATATAATTGCAGACGTTACAGTAGGCTGTAACACTGTCACACTGTCATTGATCTGCAGTTATAATCAAATCATAGAAATGTTAGTAATAAACATTTATAAACAAGTATAAATGTTTAAAGCATCTGTTTTGTTAGAAGAGCTTCTCATATAATGTGAACGACCTGTACAGCTTTACTGTAGCTAGACATTTATTCGAGCGAGAATGTTGTCGACTGAAACTCTCTGTAGTACCCGAAAAGAAAATGAATGAATGAATTAATGCTTGAATATATTCATAAACAGTTGAAGTCAGAATTATTAGCCTTCATTATTAGGATGGAGATTTTATATGTTGTCATTACATATTTGATAACTTTCAAGGCCAGTCTGTATAAATTGATTTTACACTTGAAATATATACACATACACATGGGAGCCCGGGGGAAATGGTGGATTAATGGCGTATGCTAAAAGTTTAAAGACTGTTTATGGCTATTTAGTCAGTTTACAAAAGCAATATGATATTTAATGGAGACAAAACAGGTGTTAAACTCCAGGAACATGACACACAAACAGCTTATACAACATACAACACTGTTCTGTGACAGTAACTGGCTGACATATTAAGAGTGATGTAACGTTACCAGATAGCCCATTTCTAAATGACCATAATGTTTGGTAGTCTACACAATAGTTTAAAGATACCCATATGTTATGTAACTTGGAACAGGATCGACACAATTCTAACATCGTGCTCATTCTGGTACTTTAGTGTGTTTGTGTATTACTGTTACTGCTTTAATAGTCTGTTGTTAGTCGTAAAGCATCTTTACCTGAGTCACAAGCTGCATGCGCTGAACTTAAATACTTCATCGCTGACAAACGATGGAAGATTTGCTGCAGTGTTTGAATGGATGGTATTGAAATATTAAGTTCATCAAAAATATATTTTAGTTCTTTGTCTTCCATCTAAAGTATATTGTTTTACCAAGGTGAAATCGGTCCACTCCAAACAGTGCGCATGCCCGAGTGACGTTGTACCGTTGTACACGCCGCAGTTCAACCACAAGATGGCGCCACGACATCAAAACATTACACGACAGGGTAAACTTGATTAACAGCTCATCTAAAAGTTTCTTAACATTATTCGAAATTATTGTTGAATAAATGTGATAAATAATTATTATTATCTATACAGTCCACGTGCAGCTTTTAAAATATAGCATTTAGAGAGAAAACTTGAAAATCGTGAAAGCTCTCTGGACCGTTTGACCGTTGTGGATGAAAGGTAACATTAACGTTAATGTTGTAAATGTTCATGTAGGTGTATTCATATATGGCCATATATACATATATGACAACATATAGACATATGTCTACATGGCAAAAATATTAACTTGAATGTCATTATTTAATTGGCATATATTTCCTTATATTAGGTTTCTATATGGGGAATCATGGCTTCAACTAAAAATCTTCTGTAATGATCTACTGAACAACAACAGCAAAGTCACCGAATGTTACACATTGGATGTCCAGGGGGTGAGTAAATTAACGTTTTGGGGTGAACAGTTTCTCAACACAGGACTATTTATGGCAAGACACTGAAAGCAAAAATACAACTTTTCATGTGTCTGCAAATTTTGAGATTTGGGGCCTTTTGGCTTTCAATGTGTGTTTGCAGAAGTAGATTTCAATAAAATTTTAAAGGACTTTCTCAAAATTAGTTTTCTCTAACTCCACTTCAACAAACAGAACTTACAAACTTTATTCATACCTATTTCTGAAGTTTGTCCCGAGGGATATTTTCTGAGGCTGCAATACAGTGGAAAAATTTGTGAAATGGTGGTTGAGTATTTTGCTATACATTTTTTATGATATAACTTTTAATAATAATAATAATAATAATAATAATAGTAATAATTCCTTGCATTTATAAAGCACTTTTCTGGACACTCAAAGCACTTTACACACATTTTTAGAAGGAGGTGGAAATCTTTTGATCCACCACCAGTGTGCAGCATCCACCCATGCAACAGCAGCCATATTGGCCAGACTGCACACACACCAACTGACTGGTGGAGAGGAGACAGAATGACAATGCCAATTATGATATGGGGATGGTTAGGAGGCACGATGGACAGAGGCCAGTGGACAAATTTGGCCAGGATGCCGGGGTTAAACCCCTACTCTTTTTTTGAAGGAAAAGGGATTTTTAATGACCACAGAGAGTCAGGACCTCAGTTTAACATCTCATCTAAAAGACAGCATTCACTGGACTGTATAGAGTCCCCATCAATATACTGGGGCATTAGGACCCACACAGACCGCAGATTGAGCATCCACTGCTGGTCTCACTAACACCACTTCCAGCAGCAACCAAGCTTTCCCATGTGGTCTCCCATCCAGGTACTGACCAGGCTCAGCTCTGCCCAGACCATGTTAGAATTGCAGAGAGCTAGCTGCTGTATTTCCTTAGAAAAATAAATTGTTATTAGCTTTTAAAATCATTTTCTTATTTACTGATATTAAAATAAACAAGCAAGATAGTTTTCAAATGCAAAATATTTCATTCTCAAAACACAATGAGTCCTATCATACACTTTGTGCAATACGGCGTCATGCGCAAAGCAAGTGTTTTTTTTTTTTTGTTTTGTTGCTATTTTCATTCAAGTTCAAGTTTTGCGCCACATTGTTTAAATAGCAAATGCATTTGTGCCACTTTGTGAACCCATGGGCTTGCTGGTCTGAAAAAAAGATGTGTTAAAACACATTTTTGGCACATTGCTATGTTGAGGCAACTGAAATAGGAAGCACCATTGACCAACAAAAAGTTGATCTAAAGTCAGTGGTGCAGAGTTTTTATTATTTAAAGAGCTTGTTAGTTAGCAGGTCCAAAACACTCATACACGTTGCTTAAGACACACAGGATATACGGCAATACACAAATATCTTTACATATAAAAAAATTAAATGATTGAAATCATTAATTTTCACATAAATATAAAAACCACCACCTCTTCCTATGCCTTCTTCACCTCGGTGGGGACTTTGGAATCTTTCTCTGTTGTAGTCAGTTTATTGTCATTTTTTTCCCTCTCTTATTTTTACACCACCCATTATTGTTTATTTTTAGGTCCACCTTTGGCCCACTCCAGCCAATAGCAGAACAGCACATCTGATTAATCAAATTTAGAAAAAAAAAATCAGTGCATAAAATAAATGTAATTTAAAGGTGCAGTATGTAAGTTTGACACCCAGTGGTTGAACTAGGTATTGCACTCCTGGATCAAAACAAAAGCTAGTGCGGGTTGCCAGATTGAGAGCAGGAGCGAGTGATTTAAACCGTGTTCTAAATAAAAGCAACGACACGCGATAGAGGAAATATTTTCCATATTAAAAGGACTTTTGGTTCTAACCAACAACTCGAATTAATATAATAGAAACGGCTTCTATTTCTTACAGCTGAACAACAGAAACCTATGACAGATCACCTCAGGTAAACCTTGTGTGCTTTATTCAGTGTTAAATGCTAACAATGTGAGTTTGAACGCCATTTTACATGACATTTATTGCCATACACTGAAAGCAGCAGCAGATAGTTCACCTCAGATCTTGAAAAAAAAAATAAACCGTTTGAAATTGTACTTTAGAACTAAGCACATATGAGTGATTCAGCATCTAGATTTAATGATGTTTAAGAGGGTTAACATGTATTAAATAGATTCTAAACCTTACCATTTCGTGAGTGAGTGCATATTCTGTGCTTCTGAATGGCTGTATTTAAATTTCTGTCGTGTTTCGTCTGGTGCAAACAGCCAAATTGCTCAAAACTGCGTAGGAAAAGTTTCTTTCCTCTGGCCATCTACCTCATGAACAGTTAAATATTCCCCTACTGTGCAATAAACGTGCAATACTTTCTCATAACCACTTGTACACAGCACCTTTTAACCTGTATATTTACAGCATATCTGTACATTCAACTCAACATCCAGATCTTTTTGACTAACTACATCTCTGTTTAATGTTTATTGCCTTTTCTTTCTTGTATTTAATTTTGTGTTGTCACTCGTCACTTTATGTACACTGGAAGCTTCTGTTGCCAAAACAAATTCCTTGTGTGTGTGAAGCACACTTGGCAATAAATCTGATTCTGATTCTGATTCTGATCTCATCATGAAGCGTGTTGTTAAGACACATGGTTACAATGTAACCTGCTCACCTAATGTTTACGTTCGTAATATTTATATCATTTGCTAATTAATAATCCCATGTGGAACTGAATCTGTCTCATTTCGTCGTCTGTCCACCGGAGGTCGCATTTTCGGCCACGGACGCATGCTTTCAGAGCCTTTCTGATTGAATGAATGAAATATGCTGCTTTCCAACAAGGCAACCCGGAGTGCTGAATTAAAATAGGCTAAACTGGCATTTTGCAGGTTAAATTTACCTAAACAAAGACAGCATTCCGGCACGGAAAAACCATTGTGTTCACTTAGGATGTTTCTTACATATCTGCACACATATTATGGTATTTTCATGCTTTAGAAGAGTCAAAAACTTACATACAGCACCTGACAACAAAATTATTATTAACAATAACAGAAAATTATAAACAATAATTTTGCTCTATATTGTGCAGCCCTAATATGTTCATACATAATTTGTCTGGCAATATACAATACTTCAGTCTACAAAAATCTATGACAAAAATGCTGTTCACTGGGTTTTCTGTTATGGAGTGATAAAAAAAGAGATACTTAGTCCAAATCTCCTCTGTAAAAAACTTTTACTCTCATATGTCCAAAAATAAAACAAGGATTTTGAACCTGACTCTGACATCCAAATTTTTGTCCTAAAAATGTAAGCAAATTAGCACATATTTAAATAAAAACTGCCTCATTAACATATTTAAACAATATTTTAGAAAACTAGCAATACAAAATAAATACAAATCCTAATGTAATCAATCAACTGGAGACGTCTGGTGATGAATATTATTTTATTAATAATTGTATGAGTAATTTTTTAAACCCTATTCACCAGCAGTGACTTGCCATAAATAATGTGCATGAAAGCTACTACACTACTTGACAAGTCTTGTTGCCTATCCAAGTTTTAGGAACAACAAATAATGACTTCTAGTTGATCATTTGGTATCAGAAGTGGCTTATATGAAAGGCAAAGTCCTCTAGATTACGCTTTTTTTTATCAAAATAAAATATGATCATGCTTCATTTTTAATTATTTAAATAGGAGAGTAAGGTCTGGTTTTGCTTAGACTTAAGTCTTGTCACTCAACAGAAATAATGTGCAGTATAGAATATAAAGTCATGTTGCAATGGAAAAAGACTTAATATTATGTATAACTCCCATGAGCTTGGAGGACTGCATCCATACATCTCTGCAATGACTCAAATAACTTATTAATAAAGTCATCTGGAATTGCAAAGAAAGTGTTCATGCAGGACTCCCAGAGTTCATCAAGATTCTTTGGATTTATCTTCAATGTCTCCTCCATCTTACCCCAAACATGCTCAATAATGTTCATTTCTGGTGACTGGGCTGGCCAATCCTGGAGCACCTTGACCTTATTTGCTTTCAGGAACTTTGATGTGGAGGGTGAAGTATGAGAAGGAGCGCTATCCTGCTGAAGAATTTGCCCTCTCCTGTGGTTTGTAATGTTATGTGTAGCACAATTGTCTTGATACCTCAGGCTGTTGATGTTGCCGTCCACTCTGCAGATCTCTTGCATGCCCCTATACTGAATGTAACTCCAAACCATGACTTTTCCTTCACCACACTTGACTGATTTCTATGAGAATCTTGGGTCCATGTGGGTTCCAATAGTTTCTGCAGTGTTTGTAAGGATTGAAATGCAGTTCAGCAGATGATTCAATCTACCTTCTGCCATTTTTTAAAAAAATATTTCTTGCTCTTACAACTGAGATTAATGACAAGACTTTTGTCAGGTAGTATAGTGAATATAAACTATTGTACAGATGGCACTCCATCTGAAAATGTTGATGAAAAGGAAGTGAAATCAAATTAGATTGGTAAGCTCAAGTAAATGTGTTGTAAACATTAAGCTCATCCTGTTTGCAGCACAGAGAGTCTCCCCAACCCCTCCACCCACAAGACTTTCATAATGCTCTCATAGTGCCTGTGTGCTGCACAACTGACCTTTTCTTTAAGACAAAACCAGCAGCACTGTGGTTAGGCATGCCAGCTTGCTGTTTACATCTGTTCTGAGAGCAAACAACAACTTGTGAGTTTGAATGAAAGGTCACTCCTGAAATGAAGTTTATTGAACTTCAGACTTGACAGAAAATAATTTCAGACTTAACTCAACAAAAAGGGCATGTTAATATTTTTAAACCAGTTCAGACTTTTATCCTCAACTGTTGATATTATTACCACTGATATATACAGGTGAAGTCAGAATTATTAGTCCCCTTTGAATTTTTGTTATATTTCCCAAATGATGTTTAACAGAGCAATGAAATTTTCACAGTATGTCTAATAATATTTTTTATTCTGGAGAAAGTCTTATTTGTTTCAATTCGGCTTGAATATAAGTAGTTTTAAAAATTTTTAAAAACATTTTAAGGTCAAACTTATTAGCCCCTCTAAGTTCTTTTTTCGATAGTCTCTAGAACAAACCATCATCATACAATAACTTGCCTCATTACCCTAACCTGCCTAGTTAACCTCATTAACCTAGTTAAGCCTTTAAATGTCACTTTAAGCTGTATAGAAGTGTCTTAAAAAATATCTAGTCAAATATTATTTAATGTCATCATGGTAAAGATAAAATGAATCAGTTATTAAAACTATTATTATATTATATTATATTATTAGAAATGTGTTAAAAACATTTTATCTCTGTTAAACAGAAATTGGGAAAAAATATAAAATTAACAGGGGGTCTAATCATTCTGACTTCAACTGTATGCTTGCAACTTTTTATTATAGCCAATGGCCAGCTGATAAAGCCATTGCATCACTACAGAGGCTCTGGTTGCCATAGAAACAGACAGTCTTGAGACACATATACTGTGTACATACTGTTCCAGTCTAAATATAAGCATTTTATATGCTATTTGAACATGTATGGTGGTGTTCATCACGTTATTTATGTTTAACTGCACATTCAAACATAAATCAACATTTAAAAAATAGTATGCTATAAATGAAGTAAAAACAATTATATGGCTATATAGATCTATGCATCTAGAGGATATTACTATTATCATGCACATGGTGGTCCCAATTTGCCTTAATTTTTTATGGATTTTAAGAACTTATTAATAGCATTCATTCAATTAAAAAGTAATAAATGTGTGTTTATGTGAGTGTATGTTCACGTTTCATTCATTTAATAAAAACACAATAATTTTACAATCACATGATTGAAAATTCTGTTTTTATTTTCAGATACACTTTGATTATAAATAGGCTGCCATCACATAGTAATTTTACATGCTTTTTTGTGTAATTAACTGATTCACATGTTCTTCTAGACTTCTAGTAGTATCCCTGCTTATGCCTGGAACATACATTTAAAGTCAGAATTATTAGCCCCCCTGAATTATTATTACCCCCTGTTTATTTTCCTCCAATTTCTGTTTAACAGAGAGAAGATTTTTTTCAACACATTTCTAAAGATAATAGTTTTAATAACTCATTTCTAATAACTGATTTTTTTTTTATTTTTGCCATGGTGACAGTAAATAATATTTTCCTAGATATTTTTCAAGACACTTCTATACAGCTTAAAGTGACTAATTAGGTTAACTAGGCAGGTTGTGTAATTAGGCAAGTTATTGTATAACGGTGGTTTGTTCTGTAGACTCAAAATATATATATAGCCTAAAGGAGCTAATAATATTGACCTTAAAATGTTTAGTTTTTTTAAATAAAAACTTTTATTCTAGCCGAAATAAAACAAATAAGACTTTCTCCAGAAGGAAAAAATATTATCAGACATACTGTGATAATTTCTTTGCTCTGCTAAACATAATTTGGGAAATATAAAAAAAAAATGAAAGGGGGGCTAATAATTCTGACTTCAACTGTATATTTAATTAGTAACACTTTACAGTATTAGTTATGAACAAACAATGAACAATACATTTATTACAGTATTAATTAATCATGGTTAAAGTTTGTTAATGGAAATAAAGTTGTTTATTGTTAGCTTTTGTCACAGTGCATAACTAACGTTAACCAGAATGAATTTTGATTTTAATAATGCTTTAGTAAATGTTGAACTATTATTATTCATAACCAAAAATCTTTTTTTGTATTTTGCTTACTGAAATGCAGTATTAATTTGAAACTATTTCTAACTCTTATACAAAAAAAGGCTTTAAGAACAACTAAAATTGAAGCTGAAAATGAAAACATTAGCTGCAACACCATCTGCACCACTATCGCTAACCACAGGATATTATATAATAGGGTTTATAGCTTTTTTAGTTGCAGCACTTAAAAAAAGTACATTTTATAAACATTTTTATTTTTACTTACATTTTTATGATCTGGAAATAACCTGGCCACGGTAAATGCTAATTTTAAACCACCTAATTTTTGCATTTAGACTTGTCTAACAGGCAACATTTACTATTTAGAAAATTGTATTGTTTCTAAAAACTTAACAAGTACAACAACATGAATGCTAAAGTCAGTTTTTTTTTTGTCAGAACTTAATGGATTATAACTTTATTGTGTTTGACAACGTGTCAATAAACCTTCAACCCCCCAAGCAAACTGCTTCTCTTAATATTTTTTTGCATGTAATGTAGTTCACAAACTACAACAACGCCTCCCACTGTTTCCTGCCGCGAACAAGTGGAACTTAAAAAAAAAAAGGTAGCAGAGCAGAAAAGAAACGTTACAGAGCCGCTGCATATTTCAGCACAGCACTTCTCTTAAACGCACCAGTCTCTTTGGAAAATGACTTTAAACAACAGTACAACACCAGACTGCGGTACATCACATTTTAGATATCCACTTTTCACTTCCACCTACAGCGTTGTGCTGCTGTTTGCGCTGCCGCTGAACTGTGTGTCTCTCTGGATCCTTGTTTGTCGGAATGGCTTGAAGAAATCCGTTCCAGTGATCTACATGGCTAACCTGGCCTTGTCGGACCTACTTTTCACGCTATCGCTGCCCTTTCGGATCATTTACTTTGCAACAGGTAAATGGACGCTAGGAACTACCCTGTGCATGATCCCGGGGACCTTGTTCGCCGTCAACATCTACTCCAGCTCCTTCTTTATCATGCTCATAAGCGTGGACCGCATGTTGGCCGTGGTGTATCCACTGAGATCTCGCTCTTTGCGGACGGCACCAGTGGCCTGGATGTTTTGTGCCTTGGTGTGGTTGCTCATCGCGGGACTCGCCGTGCCAATTGCTCAAAATCACCCTGAAACCAACGACACCGCCTGTAACTTCAAACGATGTTTTGAGAAGTACTCAGTCCAGAGTTGGAAGAATGGTTTCAAACTCATCTGCCTTGCCACTTTCTTCGGTATGTTAGTGCCTTTCTCCATCATTCTGGGCTGTACGGTTGCAGTGGTGCGGCAGTTAAGAGGGTACAGCATGGCAACTTCCTCCTTCAACGCTGAGCTGAGCAAAAGCAAGATTGTCAAGCTTTTTCTCTCTAATCTGCTCATCTACGCCATATGCTTCATACCCTTCCATGTTATTTACATCCTCTTCTCTCTGGTCAAGCTTGAAATGTTGCATGGAGGTAAACACCTTGATGTTTACTTTAACCTACACAACATTACCCTATGCTTGGCCAGCACTAACAGCTGTTTAGACCCCTTGATCTACTACTTCAGCGCAAAGAATCTACAAAGTCGGAGCAGATGTGGCTCTGCGTCCAAAACTGTTCATCTTGGCTTGGTTCAGAGCACGAGTTGGAATGGACAATAAAGAACTAAATCATCATGTTGAGTCGTTGAGATAAACAAGCTCATTGTGTTAGAGGAAATGGTTACGCAAGAAGAACCAAACCAAAGTAAAAAACCAAAGCTGACTCATGCGAGAGAGAGCTCATGTTTATCACATGAAAGCTCTTATTAGTTTGGATGTCCTGAAGATTGAAGATAAAATGTGAGAAACATTGATTGAGCCATAGTGTGATCAATACCTGCTAATGTGACAAGAACTCTTCAATGTGATCAGACTGTAGCACGTTATTTTGATGCTGTATAAACCGCTTATCACTAAGAGCCAATAGTGTAGCAATGAATATTGCGCATTGTTGTCACTTATCACTTTGACTACTTGACCTTTTGTGAAGCTATTTGCTGCTTTGTATCTTCTACTAGCATTATCATGTTTGTCTTTTTATGATTGTATTATTGAGGTGTGCATTTTAACTCATTTCTTATCAGACAAGATTGCATCGACGTTTAGAATAGCAGCATTTATTCACATTTACTTCTGTGTCATACAATATTGAAATAAACATGCTCATTTTTTTTATTATAATTAAATCTTTCATTTATTTAATTTTGTTGTAGAAAACATGCAATGGAGGGTTCACGTGGGTGCAAATCTCACAGGTTACCAAAAGGAAGTGAAAGCTTCAAGTCAACAGCATTAAAGCGCGCACACACCCTCTCCTTGCTTTCACACCAACCAACGCTGTATTTTGTGGTTTGTGTGTTCTGAAAGTTCTCTTGCACGCAGGTCCTTAAATTAGATGTAATGATCTCAACTGAAAAGCGAATAGGGTTTCAGCAGTTTATTGATAGATTTTTCTTACAAGCGATTAGAGTGAGCAGCAGAATAGAGTGCATCAAATCAAACGCCTCATTTATTTCAGACAAAACCAGTTCTTTGCTACACCATTATGTGGAAGAGGAACAAACACACATAAATGGTATGATTAGGAAAAAAAAAAAGTGCAAGCAATATGAAATGATTCTAGTGGATCTGCCGTGGGCATGTACATAGAAAAACAAAAAGGAATACATTTTTGCACATCTGTGCCAGAAGACAATTCAAATCAGCCATTCTGATCAGTATGCACACACACACACTGCATTTAAAGATAAGGAACCATTTCAGTTTTTAAAATTTTTCTACAAACTTTATTCACAAGTATTAAAGAGCAATGCTCAGAGCATCAGTTGACAAACAAGACGACAAACTGATGAAATTCAAGATAGGAAATCCAAGATAAGAAAACGTATATTGCTTATATCACGTTCAAACTTACGCTATGACTTGAAGTCATTTCTAAAATATGAGGTATACATCTTTTGGCATTGAAGATGATTTTCTAATACTGGATTTCTTTGCTAACACAAGAGAAAACAAACAGATAGAGTAACCACTTAACCAGCCGTCAGTCTACACAAACTGAGGCTTGACACAAAAACAAACAAACAGAAATAATGCAAATCATTCATCAGCGATTGCCAGACTGAAAATGTCTGAAGCTAATCTTAATTTCTTTCCCCACAAGAAGAAAAACAACAACACACATAACCTGAGTGTGAAATAAAACGTTACACTACAGACAATGTGCAAATCCAAAACTAACAAAAGACAAAAAATATATATAATGAAAAAAAGTCATTTAAAGTTTATCCTTAGAAAAAAAAAAAGAGACAAACAGACATGGCTTTATCTAACATTATTTACAGGTTTATCAAGCTGATAAAGTGCTGTTAAGCTGGACAAATGGTTTGGGTTTTGCTCAGTAGATTGGATAAGAGATAAGAGAGGGAAACTACAGCAGAAGTCGTTCACAGATCTTCGTCTCCACAGCAAATGTGTTCTCGAAGTGCCTGATGGTGTGGCAGTTTTTTGTCTCCCTCTTATCGATGCCTGAGGAACAAATGAGTCAGATTAAGTTAAATGGGAGCTTTCTTCTAACACACGGCTCAAATACTGTTCAGACAAACTATAATGTCTGCTCAACATAGTTTGACAAAATTTGGTGCAGTCCAATTTGATAAGAATTACTTTTAAGTTTGGAGATGGGAAGATCTTTACGTTTTTTGAAGTCTCTTATGCTCACAAATACGGCATTCATTTGATCAAAAACTATTATTGATTTTTTTTTAGAGGGGGGATGGGGGGTGCAATTTAAAATAATTTCATATGAAAAATTTTAAAATGCTATTTTATTTATTTATTTATTTATGGCTGATTGAAGTTGTGTTCTAAATAAAAGCACGCAATCGATAGGATATTTTCCATATTAAAAGGAGTTTTTGTCCTAACCAACACCTGAAATTTATATTTTAGAAACAGCTTCTATTTCTCATAGCTGGACAACAGAAAACTGACAATGATCACCTCAGGTACACCTCATGTGCTTTATTCAGTGTTAAATGCTAACAATGCAAGTTTGAATGCTATTTTACATGACATTTATTGCCATATTACTGACAGCAGTAGCAGATAATTCACCTCAGATCTTGAAAATAAAATAAACCATTTGAAATGGAACTTCAGTGCAAGCCAATAGATATCAGTGATCCAGCATGTACATTTAATAATGTTAAAGAAGTTTAATATGTATTAAGACTGTAAACCTTACTATTTTTGTTGGAGTGCAGTGAGTGCATGATAATAATTTATTAATGCCAATTGCTCAAATATGTTAAGTATTATAGTGCATTAAAGACCGTTTTAGGTATGAAATGTATTAGTAAATTAAGATTAACATTCATAAAAATTAGAACTCTATAGTAATATTTGTCAGTGTGTGTGCATTAACTAATGTAGTTAAACCTAATAATAACATATCTGATTTAATAGGTGATAACAGAAAAGTCTGAATATATGGAGTAGTATGGAAATATGGAGGAGATTACTTTTTCCACCAAAACTACAAACAGGCCTGTTACAATAAGGAATTTTTGTGGTGCGATATATTGTCACAGAAATTGTTGCGATAAGCTATATTATTGTCATTTTTAGATCATTTTATGCCACTGATTATAACAGCATAATAATGCAAACCGCCATAAACACTTTAAAATACGCATCATTCTTAAGGTTATTTAGATTCTATCATTTGATGTTAAAAAAAAGGTAAATCTCCAATTTTATATACTATTAAACGTCCTATTAGGTAAATGTCCAATTATAAACTGACACCAATGAGGTAGAAATGTAAATGTCATTGTAAAATGGCTTTAACGTTATTTGTGAGTTTGTAAATATATATATATATATATATATATATATATATATATATATATATATATATATATATATATTGCGATGGCAAAAATTATTGAGGTCATCTCCAAGTATTGCACGATAAGCAGATATATTGATTATTGTGACAGGCTTAACTACAAATACTTGCAATGTTTTAAGAAGTGGATTGTATTTATACATTTATATTCTGTGACCTGTCTTTTATATCAGATATGTATCTGTCAGCATGACATGACCAGTCAGCTGTTTATTTAAGTTTTGATGTTATTGTTGTTATTTCCTTCTTTCTGTTTTTCTACTTTTTCTTTTATTTTCTCATTTAAATAAAAATAAAATACTGTAATTTTTTTTAAATGTATTTCCAAAAAGAAACGTTAGTTTGAAATGTTTCTGCAAGCTTTATTCCCTAAACCTTTCTAACACCTAACATTAGTAGATGCTGCTATTTTAGAGGACTTAAACCAATTTAAATTTTAAATGTCTTTTAAAACCCCTTTCTAATTTACAAAAAAAAAAAAAAAAAGACTTTGCTTCAGATAGAAAACGTTGCAATCTTTGGGCGGGTTGTTTGGATTGTAAAAGTGTTGAGAAATGTATGGTTTCTGGGAGGTTAAACTCAGGGGACACTTCCTTGGTGTGGCACGAATTTCACAAGTCACCACATTTTGATTTCCTGTGGTTTTCCAGACAACCATCTGCACTTGGATGAGTGAGAGGAAGTCCTGAACACGCCAAACTACAGTTCAGCCGAGAGAGAGACCCCTCTGACCAGACAACAGCTCCCACAATGCATCAGCGGCTGACGTGCATCACATCCACCTCTGCGTGCTCTGCTAACTGGAGATGTTCTGCCTGCTCTATGCTCGTGAGTCACGCTCAAACACCCACAATCTTAAAAATCACACGTAATAATCAGATGAGGATCGGTGTCACTGTGCTGCACGCAGCAGAACTACAGAACCTGGCATGCCCATATCAATGCCAACGCAATACTTCCTTTCATACCAATGTGCGTCTGACTCATAAAAAGAGGAAGGCGTTTCTGACACGTTAAAAGCAACAGTTAATGTGGCAGATTTTTTTAGAAGATATCAGGATAGATAGCAAAAAACTAAACAGGAACTAAAGACAACAGAAACCACAGCTACATCTGTGATCACAGGTGTCAGCAACAACCAACATGCTCAGATAGAGAAAAGTTCATCTATTCGATAAGATCTGAATTGCCGTTTTAATAATTATATAAGATTATGTTATAGACTGACACTCAGTTTTCTAAGTCTAAAAGCAACGATTATGATGTGTTAGATCTTTGTCTTTTTTTACCTGTTCAGTAGTGAGCATGTAAAGTCAACATGATGCTGGTCGTTATTTGTAGCAATCATTATGATGTATTGCACAATAATGCCTTTAAGCAGTGTTTCTCAACCATGTTCCTGGAGGACCACCAACTCTGCACATTTTCCATGACTGTTTCTCAATTCCAAGAACGGACTTGTGTTCTTTTGGAGACCATTCTTGCCAAGTTACCTTAGAAGAATGAACTCGGGAGACCACATAACAGAAAATGCATTTTCTGAGAAATGAGAGGCTGCGTTCTTCCTGATGGTCACATGCCCTTCACATGAACTTTGGCGGTTGATGATGACGTTACACCAGAACACAAGATCGCTGAAGAATGTATATTGAAAAACACCCCATGTCTCCTTTATCAAACACACCTGATTCAGATCATCAGCTCATTAGCAGAGACTGAAAA
This sequence comes from Danio tinwini, assembly GCA_903798205.1. Classification (NCBI taxonomy): domain Eukaryota; kingdom Metazoa; phylum Chordata; class Actinopteri; order Cypriniformes; family Danionidae; genus Danio; species Danio tinwini. The sequence goes on along the minus strand of CAIGQZ010001336.1, from coordinate 3,088,251 downwards.
AGCTGTAATGGCTGTGACAGATAAAGGAGACATTTAACACATGCAGTGCTGGTGGTCCTCCAGGAAGGTGGTTGAGAAACTCTGCTTTAAAGAAAGTCTGCTGGATTTTTATTTTCTTTTTTGTGGGCCATATCGGCAAATACACTACTAGTGACAAGTCTGGAATAATATTTTTGTTTGTGTACATTTATTTGATTAAAATACAGTAAAACAGTTTATATTATGAACCATTACAAGAATTTAAATGTTATTTTTCTATTAGAGTTCATTTAAAAATGATTTCAGAGTTAAATACATTTAAATATGTTTTAATTGTTCTTGTGATGCAATATACTGAATTTTTTGCATGACTGCTGCAGCCTTCAATGTCATATGATCTTTCAAACATCATTCTAATAAGCTCAAAGTGCTAAAGAAACATTTATTATTATTATCATTATTATTAGTTATATATTAGTCTTACAATGACATTACAATAAAATCAATGATCCTATAATTCAAATGGAAACATTGTGCATTTCAAAATGTGCTTCATACAGGTGAGTGGGCTTGATAAACCACCTGAAAAAAATCTTCTCTCTAATGCACCTGACATTTTATTTAAACTGCACCTTACAAGGACTCAATAAGGAAAACGATGTTTACTATAAATGTACCACAATCATGTTACACTGCTTGCTTCAACCTCAAAAAACTAATTTGCACAATATCCAACCTTAAAATACCTCTCTTGCACAATATCCTGCACAACATTGTTCAATCTCATGTAAAAGTACTTGTATAGACTGTCTTATGTGTTTAGTTAAGCATCTTAGGTGTATAGTTAAGTATTTTATGTGTATAGTTAAGTATCTTATAGTATATGTTAGTTATGCATAGGTTTTTGAAATAGCTCATGTCCAGTGTTGTGTTTGTATTTATGATTAATTTATGTAGCACCATTGTCCTGCAAGACACGACATTTCGTTCCCCTGGATGTAGCGGAATGACAATAAAGCTCGACTTGTAAATAAATAAAATAAATAAATTTTAATCCGTAAGAATGCCTTATATAGATCAAAAGTAAAAGTATAATTATAAAGATTACAAAATATTTTTCAAATAAATGCGGTTTATTAAAGATTCTATACAAATAAATCTGAAAAAAATACATTTCAGCACTGACGTGCATAAGAGACTTATTTTAAACGTTTAATAGTTTTTCCAAATCCCTAATATCAAGTATGATACAAATATTATTGGTTGTAATAATCTTATAATAGTCTAATTTTAGTAAATAAAGTAGTAATGTAACTCACGTCTTTGTCCGCTACGGCGTCTCAGTCTGTACGTCTCTTTTGCGTAGCAGAGCCGGTGGATGAAGGGTCCAAGCTGACGCAGGTTCCTGACACGTCCCGTCACCACCATCTCCTCCTGAATCATGTAGGTCTGGGGCAAATACGTTCCCCGCTGCCAAAACAAACACGTGCAAATGGTCACATTGGGCTATCAACACTGACACACTGCACATGACAAACCAAACAGATCACAATTGTGTCAGCTCTGCTAGGGATGTGACTTTTGCTCAAATTTGCATGTTTTGTCATATTTTGCAAGTGCGGCCATTTGAATTGCAATTACTGTAATAATTATACAAGTAATTTTACTGGAGGAAATCTTTGATAACTGCAGAACTGTAGAGATATTATTCATATAAATTCATTCAGAGTAAATTATATTATACATGATTTAATATACTACATGTTTATAATAAATAGTTGACAAAATCACATATTAAATATACATAATTATCATATTAGATTAGTGTTTTCCAACAGTGTTCCTGGAGGCACACCAACAGTACATATATTTGATGTCTCCCTAATCTGACCCATTTATTTCTAATGCTCTGATTCAGGTGTGTTTAATTAGAGAGTGGTTGAAAAGGTGTACTGTTGGTGTGCCTTCGGGAACAGGGTTGGGGAACACGGTATTAGATTACAAACTAAATTACAAAATAGTATATATGACAATACATAGCTAAACAATAATGAGATTTTATTATGAAGTTTCATCCTAAAAGATATTTCATTCATAACTGCCTTTGCTGTCAAGTTTTTTTTTTTATCATTTCTGAAGGTGCAGTTCCACCTTCGGAGATCATTCGTGAAATGCTTCTTATTTCATATATTTTGAAAATAAACCTGCACATCAAAACGTGTGACTCAGGAGCCGAGACCTTTTGTTCAACAGTTACATAAAGCTGTATGCAAGCTGTTACCTTGACATTGACAAGCAGTTCCCACAGGTTTCTGGGCGGCATGACAATTGTGGTGTTGAGCTCGATCACGTAGCACTTATCCAACGCAATGTCGTAGTAAGCTGTGAGTCCCTGTGTGGATGACAAAGCAGAACACCTCCGTTAATAACAACTCTCAGATCAAATTAATGTTGTTTTTCCTTTTTCATTAAACTGAAAATTGACAGTAAAGACATTTAAAAGATCATTTTATATTCCCATTTCAAAAATAAATGTAGTCCTTGTATTATATTTCCACAAAAATGTTCATAATAAATGTATTTACATATTTTTTTATTAATTGTTATTAAGAAATTAATATTATTATCAATAAATAATTAATTATTATTTAATTAAATTAGTTTTCTATAAATGGTTATTCTATGGTAGTTTATTTATATAAAATAAATACACAATCATATAAAAATAATTAATTTCTGAAGACTGCAATAATGATGCTGAAAATTCAACCTTGCATCACAGTAATAAATTACATTCAAATGCAAAATGCTAGTTCATAAAAAATGCAAACATATTCCAAAACATTGCAGAACTATTTCCTAGCAAATCCATGCAACTAGGAGAGCAAAATGTTCTGACTGACATTCTCGCAGCTTCAGAACTTCTCTGGTTTGGCTGAAACTGTGGCTTTCACAGAAACATTTGCTTGTTCTGCGCCTGGCACTTCGCGCTGCATATTAAACAATGATTTCAAGCAGACAAAAGACTTCCTTAGAGATGGTTCACAGTCCATCTGGGCTAGCCGTGATGACTAACGCCAGCTTTTGTGCAGCCAACAAACGACAAGAAACTGTACCAGAGCTCATTGTGCAGAGCTTCAAGAGCTTCTCTGAAAGCTGCTCACCCTGTGAAAGTCATGAATAATGTCAGCCGGGTCGCCGCTTCCGAAATCTGGCACAGGAACGCTGATCTGCTCATAGTTATCATCCAGGTAGATGCCCACTTTCTCTTCTAACTCCTGTCGCCCGAGTAAAGGGGCAAACATGGGGTCTTCATACATCATCCGACAGTGGAAGAAACTGTCCTCTGGGATCTGGAGAAAAATAGAGCACACCTGATATTATTTCTTTATTTACTTTTTATTGTGCCATCATTAAGGCTATCTTAATGGTGATCACAGAATATATATTTAAATAATAAGTTATAAAAAAATAATTTACATTTAACACTAGACAAGTTTTCCCATGCATTGAGTTCTTATTTTGTAAAAATATATCTTTTAAACACACCTCTGAATAAAACTGCCTATATACAGTGAAAGTAATACAGTTCAGTAAAATATACTTGGTTATATTAATGGAATAATGCATAATTATGATTCTGCATTATTATTAAATGGCCATGTGTAAGTCTAGTATGACCTATAAAAATCTTAGTGGTTGTCAGGATCAAAAATTATTCTCAATTAGACTCAAGAAGATGTTCTTGCAGCAAGTGAACAATGCAGAGGAAACACAAGAGGTTCCATTCTGGCAGCTCCAAGGGCAATCTTTCGAGGTTTATATACACATGCATACAAACAGATGATGAAGCATTGTCTTTAATCATTGCTCTAAACAGTTTGTTTAGTAGAATCCTACTGATCATATCATCATGTCAGCACATTATTCCTGCAACTAGCACATTCCAACCATTCAACTGACTAAAAGCTACAGTTGAGCATGTGATTATACATGTGATTATATAAAGCACACACATTCATAACATTACCTTTAGGTCTCTTTAAAAAGTACACATATATAAAAATAATAGAAATAGAATATATGGAAATGAATACGATTAATCTAACAGTGGTGAACACAGAATTAATTTAAATAGGTTACAGAAATCATTTCCGATTAACACTAGACAAATTCTCCCATGTGTTTAGTTGATACTTTTTAAAAATATTAAAATAAATAAATAAAACAGCCTATATACAGTAAAGTAATACAGTTAGAGTAAAATATACTTGGCTATATTGGAGGATTAATGCACAATTATGAACATTCATCTATTATTAAATGGCCATGTGTAAGTTTAGTTTTACCTAAGAATACCAGCTTATTCATACCTTAATTTGAAAGGAGTAAAAAAAAATCTTTTGCTATTTATTATTTTATATAACTTATTATCATTATATCAGGGTTTCTGCAGGTTAGACTTTAAGACCTTTTTAAGATCATTAAGAATAAAATTCTAGACTTTTACAGGGTTAAAAACTAGCGATTTTTTTGAATGGCCCAGTATTATCATGAGGACTCATGTAATCGTTTCCCCCCCCCCCCCCCCTCTCATTGCAATAAAAAACTTAAATATAAAAAATAAGGTTTTATTAAGATGTATTGTTAGTCATTGGATGGATGTTGGCCTGATTGAGTAGCTTTACTTGGATAAAGCTAAATTAAGATCTGTTTAAATTGACCTACAACAAAATACTTCAGTGAATTTAAGACCCAGCTGACACCCTGTATATTCATCCCGTCGTATGTCATCAATATAAAAAAGTTAATCACAGGTTTTATATCAAAGAATACAAATGAACTTATTGTATCTTTTGCAGCAATTGCTGCATATTTGTTAGTAGTAAATATATCTTGAAAGCCAGCAGAAGAATATACTGAAGTTTTTCTTTTTTTAAGTAAACATTCTGTTTTGGCTAAAGTCTTTCAATTTATAGCATGGCTTATTGGTAGTTTGTCAGCATTTTGCGTCAGTAAAGATTAAAAGCTTTGGTTCTCGTCCATTTTCTCTCTGCTCCAGCAGTAGAGCACAAGCTTCTAAATAGAGGCCACTTGAACTAGTGTAGTGAATGAAAGATCCGGCAAGGTGTTGCTATGGTGATCGCGGAGGAACTGAACTTTGATAGGCTTGTTCATGAATAAGAGATGATGAAACGATCCGGTGACGTCTAGAATCTCACCTGAGGGTTGAAGTAATATCTGTACAGGCACACGGAGGCCATGATCAAGCCTGACAGGAAGATCACCAGGCCGAGCACCACACACCAAAGGCCACTGAAGGGAGACTTCTTAGATCTCACCGGGAGCACCAACTCATCCTTCTGAAGAAACACAAAACAGCTTCACTTAGTTTCTTGAGCTTTTAAAGTCTGGACTGACTCATATTTGGCATATTAAAAAACAATAGTTCAGCCAAAAATTTATATTTTACATTTTTTTCCACCTCCAAACGGGTTACATTTGCTTTCCTTCTGTCAGGCCCGTAGCCAGGAGGGGCTTCGGGTGGTCACCCCTCACTGACAACAGTCCAGAATTTGTCCCATACATGTGCTCATTTGTCCTATTTTTACTGCTATGCCATCATAAATTGTGAAATTAACCCATCGAAAAAGGTTGTTTTGACTTCAGCTAATCTGTTTTGGCCAATGCAAACAATTATTTTTCCAACCTCTAGTTGTGCAAAACAACATACAATCTGACATAAGTGAAGTCATCTTTCGCTACTGTATTGTTTTTTTATTAGAGAAAACATTTTACAAGAGACTTTTATTCTGAATCTTGGACCTTATTCATTGAAACAAAAAGTGATCAAGAAAAAGGTTTGAAGCATCAAAACCAGCCCATATTAAAAGTTAATTATACTAGTTGTTGTTATCCTCTATTTTTTTTAAACGTACTGTTTTACGAGAGGCTACAAAAATCATGAAGCCTTACACTATTATCATTATTAATATTATTACTATTATGTTTTAATTTTTTATTATTCAAACGGCCATTCAGAGGAAAGTTGAATGTGCTGGCCAGTTTGTTATTTGCCTAATAAATGACGCAATAGTCTACAGTTTTTTTTTTTTTTTTTGTTTTAAACTTCAACAGATTCCTATTTTTTTCTAATGATAAATGATGTTGTACTTAAAAAACAAAAAGAAGTATTTATTCTTATTTCTTTAGTCTAAATCTTTAGGAAATATTTTTTGTTCATCAAACAGCAGTTATGAGGACCACACGATAAGCTAATCCAGCTAAAAATAATGCTTAAAATGTCACTAAAATGCAGTATTTAAACCTCATAATGAATAGAAAAATGAGGCAAATAGCTGCAAAAATATGTTCAATTTTGCAAAAAAAAAAAAAAAGAACTACCCCTTTCACCAGGTTGGCTACGGGCCTGTCTGGAATGCTAAAGATATATATTTTATTACAGATATAAATATATATTTTAATGAAAGCCGGCAACTAAATGGTTTCAGATCCTATTAACTCAAAAATTCAATGGAGGTCAATAGGACCCAAAATGGTTTGATTGTGCACATTCTTTAAAAAAATATTCTTTTGTGCTTCACAAAAGGAATGACATGAACATTACTTTTTGGGTGGATTGTCCCTTTAAAATTTTGGGCATTGATAAGTATTAGATGATCTCTACAAAATTTCTTTATATATATTTAACTCATATATATATATATATATATATATATATATATATATATATATATTGCTTTGCTTTTCTGTACAAATATTTAAACATTCATTAATCAAGATACATTTGCATAAGAAATATTATATCTATATTATTTGATGCATTTTTCAGAAATCAAAACTTAAAATAGATAAGTAATTGTCCTTCTTGAGTAAATGTTTCCTTTTTTATTAGTTTATTTTGTATCATAGTCACAAAACATACAATCAAAACTAGAGAGGGTATATAACTTAAACCTCAGAGTGGTCACTGGATTGCTTTTAAGATATAGACTTGTCAAATAAATCAAGAAATTGACCCAAAGTAGCCAAAAATTTTCTTATAGAGCTAGTCCTTAAAAATCTGAGTCTTTGTCCAGAATCTATTCAGTAAGGGACAGAGCCAAAAGGTGTGAGCAACTGTGTCCTCTGCTATCTTGCATCTATTGCACATTGGTGAGACAGAAGGAAAGATTTTATGTAGCTTGGCTTTATAGTGTAGATGTATGACCTTGGATTGAATCAGTTGGTGTCTGCTGTTGATTGCGCAATGCATGACAGTAAATGTTTCTTGATTTAAGATTAGTTTTAAATATTTACAATTAATAAAAACTTTAACTAAGAATATTCTTAACCCTCTAATTTTTCAGAAAACAATGTCTGAAGGCATTTTTCACCTTGAGTAAATGCATCTGGATTAGTTCATTTTTAGTTCTTCCTGAAAATTCCTACCATGCTGACTTTTTAAAGCATAAACTCAATCATCATCCTTCTCATATAAATTTAGCTTGATTTCACAGCTTTTATATATTAGTAACCATTAAAAAAAAAAGAGCTAGAAACTAATCTTGTGCAGCACCTCGCTTTCAGCACCCAAGAACTGCGCCAAGACATTAGTGAGTCACGGCAGCGTCTCAAGACGTCAGGTGGTGTGAGCAATGCATCCGCCTCCAGTCTCTCAGCGCCGAGGACACCAGCTCCATCAGCCCACGCAGGCTCTGGAGCATCGCAAATCAAACAGACTTGCTGACAGAGCTACTATCTCCGCCTGGCACAGCCATATTTTTAGGCACGTACTGTACTTCCACACTCCTTATTTGTACAGGAGTTCCTTTCCTACGTAGGGAGGACACACAGCAGCAGCGGGTAGGAGACAGTGTGTGGGTACCAGGCTGAAAATAACAGCTCTAGTATCAGATCAGATGGATCCACGTCATTTTCACTCCACTGGAGGAAAATCAATGCAGGCACATGAGGTCAAATTAGAAATGGTGACGCACTGGAGATGTTCTGCGTCGCCCACAAACGTCAGTGTTTCAGACTAGGTCTGAAAAACAACAGCTGGAGATTTGCTGCATATTAACAGACTACAAACAAATGCATTCTCAGAAAGTTTTTGCATTAACACTGATGTCAGGCATCCATTTGGTTAGGGCAAAGAGACGATTTAATCCTAGCTAACTGGATCAAGCACACACACACACAGTTTTTTTGGAAAGGAGGACTGAGTGTTCCATGCACATGAATACAAAAGACTGCAGTCATTCTCACTGGTACAGCTCAAGTCAAGTGGCGATAAAAGGTTTTGCAGCTGAATAACGATTATCAGGGGACTAACAGCAAGTGTCTATGTAGAAAACACACACACACACACATACATACATAGACACACACACACACACACAAGGCTGATTTGTCCAGCACTAATCTGCAGTGGCGGCTCCACACTGAGATGATGATGTAATGTCATCCTGTTGTGCATCTCATTACTGGCTCACATCCAGCAGCTATAAACTAATGCAGACCACAAAGTCTATAATACTTTAATGTTTAATACATTCATAAAAGTCTGTGCAGTTCAGCATAGACGTAAAATATTAAATAAAATATTAGACAGTTTAATAATTTGATGATGTTAATGTATCACATATCTTATACATATTTAAAAAGCTTTGGCAATAGTGTACTAAATGTCATGTCAATAAAAGCAACTTGTGTAACAGAATAAAGGCAGAAACTGATGCATTTTCACAAATAAGAAAACTAAAAATTATATTGTCAACATCATTTAATCCACTGTGTTGTATTTGAAACTGAAATATCTATTTTTTTTGTAAAGCACTTGACTTTTAGCCACCACCACGCCTTGCATAAAAGACTCGAGCATTGATTGTGGGGGGAAAGATGTATGTTGTGAGAAGCCAAAGATGGCAAGTTCGGCATAGCCTTGGAGTACCAGTCAAATATGTTCGTTCAGAATCTATTCAGTAAGGGACAGAGGCAAAATGTATATTTGCATATAAATATTGTAATCCTGTGTAGTTTCCTATTTTTAAACATGCAAAACTCTGAATAACAACAAATAATAATAATAAAACTGCATTATTCCAATTACATACATTATAGTTAGTCTACTACTGTCTTATCTGATTTAGACCTAATAGCAATCTATAGCATCTTTATAATATCTATTAAAATGCATCGTTATTTTATATATAACTATAAAGACACTCAAATTTATTTTAGCAGTTTTAATTTCACTTGACAATGGAGTTTTACAAGCACAAAACAAAGAGATGAATGTGTATTGAAATCAGTGTAAACTCACGTGAGAGTACGGCATTTGGATTTCCTCTTTGTCTCCATCGTTCTCCTTTTCTGGCTTCTGCACAGTCACTTGCTGGAAGGAAATCTTTACCATTTTGTCGACTCTTGTTAGTCTGCTGCGGTCAGGACGTCCAGTGTTGACTGTACCACCAAGGACGCTTCTGAGCTGTGAATGAATTGCTCGGCAGAGGGCGAACTTAAAGAGGATTCCCTCGCTTCCGGCACACTTCAAAGTAAGAGTCCACCAATCAGCGTCTGCTTTCTAAATTTAGTGTCACTCACAATTTTTACAAAAAAAGAGAAAAAAAGGGGGTCTCGTCTGTTAACCCATTCAGATCCGAAATATGTTACATGGGACATGTAAGATTGGGTTGTTCTTATTAAACGATTAGTTATTCATGATTAGAGTTGATAGTAATGTTTAATGTAAATACACATTATTTCTTATGTCTAACGTTGGTTAAACATCCAGACTGTATGAACTACTGGGTTTAATCCTGCAGTCTTTGGTCACCAACATAGAAAGACATTTATGCTTTTCTGTAAACTATTCTGTATAACTAAATTGCTGAGTAATATTGCAATCTGTGTTCACCACATAAGAACTAACTAATAATCTAAATTAAAACCTGTGTA
>CAIGQZ010001336.1:3054253-3068356 GCA_903798205.1 Danio tinwini | reverse complement strand
GATAGATAGATAGATAGATAGATAGATAGACGTACTTTTTTAGTTCGAACTTCACTATATTTATTTCAAACATTGCATTTAAACTCTTACATGAACAAAGAGACGAGCACAAGTTTTACATTTCTAAAAAATAGATATTTATTTTAAATTCACTTTATTAAACAACCAGGCAGCGTAAAGAGACATCACAGATGGCTGCACGAGTTTCAAAGTGACAGAATGCAAGCAGATTTCTTTTAAACGTGTGCGAAACGTTGTGAAACAGACCTCTAAACCTTTAAAGCTTAATATCAAGTTGACCTCACCACTGGTATTTGAGTTCATATTCAAATGGAGACCCTTGAGTGGGCTATTGTAATCTCCTTAATAATGTGCCTTTCTGTTTAGGAGGTTTTTGGTAACTGTGGCTTCACAGCAGGTTTACATGTGGCCAGTCTGTGAGATCAGTTAAACCTCCGTCACTTATGCTTGGCTTTATTAAAGAGAAATCTAACACTGAGGTTTCAATATCGCAACAGAGCATCAGACAGTCGGTCTGATCGAGAACATAGCACCAGAACTCTTTTTATCTGAAACACTTTTCAGATTAATTCACCTAATGCAACAAAAGCGTTCACTAAACATCTCTAATCAGCTACAACTGCTTAAGGAAAGAGATCAGTTGTTGCGTTAGGACACAATTCCACTGTCCTATTTTAATAAATAACTCAGAAGTCCTCAGTGAAGAATTGTGAATGTGAAAGGATTTCAGAAACCTAATCAACAACACAACTAGCAAACGCCAGCAGAACCCTTATAGGTGCTATTCAGAGGAGAAAACAACACACATATATAAAATAGTACAAAACAAAGTGCTGTGAAAAAGGAAATAAGTTAGTCTGTACGTGTACAAGACAACAGGGGAAACACTGAAGAGGAATGTGAATAGCTCACTCTAACAGTGATGGTCATTGAACAGCACAGAGTCTGGCTTTGGAGACAGTCTGGGAGCGCTCTCTCACTGCAGTATTTACACTGTCTCTGTGCAGGAGCAGAGCGAGCGTGAGTCTTCCTGGAGGTCTGTGTTGCTGAAGTTTCCTAACGGCTGAGCTTCAGTTCAGGTGTCTGGACCAGGATAGCTGTGTGTTTGTGAGTTTGAAGGTTCTAGAAGTTCTTGTGAGTTTGGAGCAACGGTGACATCACTGTTTTCTGCTTCTCCCATGTGCAGATCTGGAGGATCGTCTTCATTCAGAGCTTCACAGAGCTCTTCACAGCCCATGCATGCCTGCAGACGAACAACATACTCCATTAATGACAGTTTTAACTTATCATACTTTGTGCACATAGAGGATATGATGCATACTGAGCACGTCAGTGGTCATTTACTACAGTTTTACTACTTGCTGTCAATTGGGTAGGTTAAATGTCTTACTGACATTGTAAAGGTTTCCATATTCAAGTTAAGTGTTTATTTGTTTTTTAATCGGTCATTAGTTTTTTAGTTTATTTACTTTCATGTTTTAGGTCCAATCCCGATTCTACCCCTTAGCCCCTGTCCCAATTCTCTTTAGCTTGAAGGTGTAGGGCTAAGGGGAAGGGCTAGATACCCCTTGAAACCCCCAGGACCACACTAGAAACCAAGAGGTAAGAAAATTTCCCAGAATACACCATCTACAGTGGCAGCATGACTGCACACAAAGTGCACAATTTTTACAACAAACAAGCACATGTTTTAATATATTCATAACCGTGTTCATGTTTTACCGTCATGCTTTAAAAAAAAAAAAAGCTAAAATAAAAACTGCTAAAATTGGCTATCTACAAGGAGTGCAGAATTATTAGGCGAATAAGTATTTTGATCACATCATCCTCTTTATGCATGTTGTCTTACTCCAAGCTGTATAGGCTCGAAAGCCTACTACTAATTAAGCATATTAGGTGATGTGCATCTCTGTAATGAGAAGGGGTGTGGTCTAATGACATCAACACCCTATATCAGGTGTGCAGGATTATCAGGCAACTTCCTTTCCTTTGGCAAAATGGGTCAAAAGAAGGACTTGACAGTCTCCGAAAAGTAAAAAATAGTGAGATATCTTGCAGAGGGATGCAGCACTCTTAAAATTGCCAAGCTTCTGAAGCGTGATCATCGAACAATCAATCGTTTCATTCAAAATAGTCAACAGGGTCACAAGAAGCGTGTGGAAAAACCAAGGTGCAAAATAACTGCCCATGAACTGAGAAAAGTCAAGCGTGCAGCTGCCAAGATGCCACTTGCCACCAGTTTTGCCATATTTTACAGCTGCAACATCACTGGAGTGCCCAAAAGCACAAGGTGTGCAATTCTCAGAGACATGGCCAAGGTAAGAAAGGCTAAAAAATGACCACCACTGAACAAGACACACAAGCTGAAACGTCAAGACTGGGCCAAGAAATATCTCAAGACTGATTTTTCTAAGGTTTTATGGACTGATGAAATGAGAGTGAGTCTTGATGGGCCAGATGGATGGGCCCGTGGCTGGATCGATAAAGGGCAGAGAGCTCCAGTCCGACTCAGACGCCAGCAAGGTAGAGGTGGAGTACTGGTTTGGGCTGGCATCATCAAAGATGAGCTTGTGGGGCCTTTTCGGGTTGAGGATGGAGTCAAGCTCAACTCTCAGTCCTACTGCCAGTTTCTGGAAGACAACTTCTTCAAGCAGTGGTACAGGAAGAAGTCTGCATCCTTCAAGAAAAACATGATTTTCATGCAGGACAATGCTCCATCACATGCGTCCAAGTACTCCACAGAGTGGCTGGCAAGAACGGGTCTAAAAGAAGAAAAACTAATGACATGGCCTCCTTGTTCACCTGATCTGAACCCCATAGAGAACCTGTGGGTCCATCATCAAATGTGAGATTTACAAGGAGGGAAAACAGTACACCTCTCTGAACAGTGTCTGGGAGGCTGTGGTTGCTGCTGCACGCAATGTTGATGGTGAACAGATCAAAACACTGACAGAATCCATGGATGGCAGGCTTTTGAGTGTCCTTGCAAAGAAAAGTGGCTATATTGGTCACTGATTTGTTTTTGTTTTGTTTTTGAATGTCAGAAATGTATATTTGTGAATGTTGAGATGTTATATTGGTTTCACTGGTGTATATATTTGGGTATATATTTGTTTTTTGTTAAGTTGCCTAATAATTATGCACAGCAATAGTCACCTGCTCACACAGATATCCTCCTAAAATAGCTCAAACTAAAAACAAACTAAAAACTACTTCCAAAAATATTCAGCTTTGATATTAGTGAGTTTTTTTGGGTTCATTGAGAACATGGTTGTTGATCAATAATAAAATTAATCCTCAAAAATACAACTTGCCTAATAATTATGCACTCCCTGTATAATCTATAATAATAACTCCTGTACAGCAGTCACACAACAATCTGACACTCGAATACTCGGTCAGAAAAGTCTAGTGGCTGGGTATGAGCTTTTTACAGTGTCTGCTATAATGTTAATGTTGTTTTTGGTGTGTTTACATAGATCAATATGGCCACTGTGTAAATGCGCAGTATAGTTACGATCTTATTGCTGCATTCTATCATTCTAATAACATGATATATGCCAGAGCTGGCCAGACTCTTTCTAGGTATACTAGAAAGCTCCAGGCATGTTGAAGGAACTTGGAGCTAAACTATGCAGGACATCGGCCCTCCAGGACTGAGTTTGGACACCCCTGATATACGCCTTCAGTGATTTCCTGAAGATAAATACTGAATAAGGCAACTGGAATAACTACAGCAGTCGCGATCGTCCATCTCATATGTTGTAGTGGTGTCCTATTTCTTAGGGATAAATTTTGAAGCTCTTCCCTTTCACACTCTGTTTCAAGGGCCAAAAGAAAAGGGTACAAACATAGAATTGGGATTGAGCCTTAGTTACGTTTGTATTATTTGGACGTCTTGTTAAAATTGTATATTTGGAAAAAAAAAAAACAGTTTTACTAACTTTAAATAAAGTCATTTTGAAATCATGTTAAAGTCAGCGTGAAGCAGACGTTTCTGAGACTTTTATTTTAAGATGTTGATGTATTTTCAACTGAAATGGGGGTGGGGCTTTCTTTTGCTCATCATTCTCTCATAGCAAACTAACTGTAAGAGGGGCGTGGTTAAGAATATTGATATACAGTTGCTATGGAACCCCTTAGGTTGACATCAACAGAAGGAGCACCACTCAAGACACAGAAGCAAATGTTTAGACTCTGATTGAAGATTATTAAAACAAATTATTCAGTGGGTTAATTATTCACTTCAATAATAACAATGTGAGCTTGCAAAATAATGACTGTTAATTTGATTTCACACAGACTTTAGTCATTTGTTGGCAACCAGAAAGTTTTCTTTCTGATCTCAAACAATAAAACGTGATGATTTCACACATTTCATGTGACAGAGTCTCTAATCTACAGTTTACTTCTAGTCCACATATTTTATCTTTAAAAATGCCTTACACTTTGTGCACATGGTACATTTAGAGATATTCAGAGGTCAATCAGAAATAAAATGCTAATAAATGTTTTAGACCTGCTGTGAAATTTTATTTCTTATGCAAATGTTTCCCAAGTGCTGTTTAACAGAGCAAGGACATTTCTCACAGGATTTCCTATTGCATTTTTCTTCTTGAGAAAGTCTTATATCTTTTTTAGCTTTGAATAAATTAGCTTGAATAAAAAACAGCAGTAAAAACAGCTAAGGTCAATATTATTAGCCCCCTTCATTTTTTGTTGTCTACAGAACAAACCACTGTTATCCAGTAGCATCTTGCCCAATTAACCCAGTTAAGCCTTAAAATTACACATTAAGTTGAATTATTTTATCTTGCAAAATATCTAGTGAAATATTATGTGCTGTCATCTTGTCAAAGACAAACTAAATGAGTTATTAGAAATGAATCATTGAAACTATCACGTTTAAAAATGTCTTCTCTCCATTAAACAACACTTGGAAAAAGAATTAAATCTGCATGCATAAAAACAAAGGCTTCTGAAAGACATATCATGACAAAACACTAAACAAATATATGTGTTGTTGTGTGTGCAGACCTTGATGTCGATGGCTTTAGGCAGACCTCCTCTCCTCATCCAGGGATGCACCTCGGCCAGCTCTCTCTTCTGCTCGTCTGTGAAGCGCGGCTGACTCTTCTGCATCTGACGCAGCTTCTCTCTGTCCTCCCGCAGCACCTTCTGGATGTCTCTGAAAATGGGAAGAATAGATCTGCTTTAATGCCATGCCTGCTTCCACTGGTTGGTTTCATGAGGTTAAATTAAATTCAAGGTTATTTTGTATAGTGCTTTCCACAATTAATATCATCAGCTTTGGAACATGTTATTACAATAATCTAAATCAGTTGTGTAAAGCAGTGTTTCCCAACCACGTTCCTGGAGGACCACCAGCTCTGCACATTTTCCACGTCTCCTTAATCAAACACACCTGATTCAGATCATCAGCTCATTAGCAGAGACTGAGGCCGTACTCACACTATGTACAGTTGCCTTGAACCGGGCCAAAGCACGCTTGTCCCCCCTCCCGTCTCCCCCAGCAGCCCGCACTCACATTACATTCGGGCCTGAGCACGCTTACGTCATCGATGATGCGCTGTTCAGTAAGCGCTCTCGCTCAGCACAGTGGAGATTTCTTTAGTTATATCGTTTAAGTCGTTTGATATGCGGTGACATGCAGTCTAATATTTCACCGAACAGATCAGCCACTTTTGACGCTCATAAACAATCTACGACAGTTTGTGTTCATTGAACAGTAAGAATAATTAATTAATCCATATGAAACAGTCCCTTAAAGTCACGTCTTGCTTTCAGTTTCGGGCTTAGGCACGCTTGCACTCTCACTGTAAGCGTACCGCACCTTAGCCCAAGTAAACCGCGCTTAGGCCCATCTCTTCCAACCGGGTCAGGGCCGCCCAAGTGAACCGTGCCTGAGCCCGATTCAGAGCACTCACACTTCTCCAGCGATCCGGGAAACGGGCCTGGGCACGGTTCGGATAGCATAGTGTGAGCACGCCCTGAAAGACCTGAAATGGGTGTGACAGACAATGGGTGTGGTGGTCCTCCGGGAATGTGGTTGAGAAACACTGGTGTATAGGGTGGACTATATATAAACAGTAGTCAACAACTGAAGTGGATCAAAACCTTTCACCAAAGTTGTTCTAAAACTGTTCAACAACATACATACTTGTCTTAGGACATATTTGAAAAACAGTTTTGATCCACTTCAAACGTTGGCTACTACATTGTTTCCCAAGCCTGTTCCTGGAGGCACACCAACAGTACACATTTTGGATGTCTCCTTTATGTAACCCTTCATTTCTGGTTTTGGAGTCTCTTGTAATGTTCTGACGAGTCGATTCAGGTGTGTTGGATTAGGAAGAGTTTAAAATGTGCTGTTGGTGTGCCTTCAGGAACAAGGTTGGGAAACATTGGACTACTATATATACACATAGTTCGCCTGCAGTTATATAATGTATAGTGTACTTTTTTGGAATGTGCTGGGACTTTGTGCTAATTATTTAAAAAGTAAAAAAAAAAGCCGGAAGAAAAAGATATGCACATTTCTACAGCGCCCCCTAATGGACAAATCTGACAACAGATTCTATCATTCTATTAATATGACTGGAATAGAGTTGAAAGGTATGTTTTTTTTGTTGAAGGAACGCATTTTTGTCTGTGATATATATTTTTTGTGTATGATATATATATTGAAATACAGGAAGTTTTACTAAATGTGTAGAATCACTTTATTGAAACTAATTTACTGAGGGAATTGATCAACACAGAAAAACTAAATTCATTCAATAATGTAACTATGCTAATTATGCAAACCATTGTATCTATTTTGAATGAAAGCTAAATTTTAGGCCTTAGAAAGTCTTAAATCTACTGAAATACTGTGCTGTAGGTCTTAAATCTGTTTTTAACAGGTCTTAATTTTCCTTTGTTCATGTATAGCTACCCAATCTGGCCATTAACACCCACACAATCACCAACAATCCACCTCAATAAAACTTTTAACTTTTTATTAAAAAATAGCATGTCACTATTTTTCTTAAAGTAACATTTGCTTAAAAGTTCTTTATTTATTTACTGCTGAGGATGCTGACCTGACCTTTATTTTTATTACTAAATTATTATTATTATTGTAGACTGAAATAATTGACAGCTATGTTTTGTTCTATTTTTTGTAAGGGTTTTAGGGTTTGTGAATAGATATATTTGAAAATTACTAAAAAATATTAATGCTAATTTATTATTATTGCATTATTAAATGTATTAAATTGTAAAAAATGTTTTGATAGGGCAGGTCAAAATCTTTTCTAACTGGGATATAAAAAAAATCCTTAGCATTTAGCCCTGTATAAGTCTAAAATTTTATTCATAATGGTCTTAAAAATGTCTTAAAGTCTTAAATTTCTTAAAAAGTCTTTAAATGTCTTAAAAAAAGAAGTCTTAAATCGTCCTCTGAGGACAACACATACACTTAATACAATTCATTGAACATGTACACATAGACATCACCTATAAACCATATAACTGCACTTCCACTATGTTTATTTATGATAACTTTAACTGCTAAAAGCTATAAGCTAATTAGTTAACGTTATTAGTAACTAATAAAGTTCTGGTAACTAAAAACTTTAGGTTTTCTGAGTTTGTAATGCAATAATGTGCATCTTTTGTAAAACTGCTTTGAAACAATGATTATTGTGAAAAGTGCTAAACAAATACACTTGCATTGAAAGTTATATGATAACAAACACTATTATAATTTGTGATTTAATGTTTATATATATTGTTATGTACAATATTTATATTCTAAATTTAATCATATTCTGTTCTGAATGCAGCTAACATTTCAAGATTTTCTAATGACTGCCATCATAATTTGTGCTTTATTTAATGACTGCTAATAGGCTGCAGTTTTTAACTACAACTTTAGACCGACTTTTAGCTTCTGATGTGTTGATGCAAATCTTCTCTTAAACGTAATGTGCCAGAATAGATGTGTGATTAAATTAACTACTATAAATGCAGCCTATTAGATTGGGGGGGAGATCACTAGTAGCAGGGGTGAGGGTGGGTGGTGTGTCTCCAGTCTCTGCGCACTCACCGAGAAGGCAACTGGTATGACATCATAACATCTTCGTCCACGTTGGCCATGAGCAGCCAGAGGGGGTCCTGCAGGACATACTTAATCAGATTCTCACTGCCGTCCAGAGCCAGCGCACCAGATCCCTGAGCCTTGGCCTTGTGGGATTTCTGGGACGAATCCACGCTGCCAAAGTAGTTACTGCTGTTGTTGCTCTTGTTGCTGCTTCCTGCGATGGAAAGAGGAGAGAGAAATGGACTTTTAACACTTTGCTATCGAGCATAGAAGCTTATATGGTAAATCAATAACACTAGCTATGTTTCCATCTAAAGATTAAGTGGATTAAATGTACGTGGAAAACCACAATATTGCATAAAACAGTTGCGAATGATCCATAGTTTATGTTCAATAAGACAAAGAGAACATATTGTAATAAACTGGCGCCAAATATATAAATAAAAGTAGGAATTTCCTGTGGTAGGAGAATCCACTGATGGCCTTTTTTCTTATATAATAAATCACTTGAGGCTCAGAAGACAGAATGCAATGAATGCACAGTAGCTTTAGGAGACGTGAGACACTCTTTGGGAGCGCAGATGCTCCAAAATGGTTCTGGAGGTAACAATACTGAACCACGTTGATGACAGACTTTAGCTGAGGGATTTCAGAATGACCAAAACAACATCTCAGATGTTTTACAATGTGGTCATTCTGCTGTTTTGTTTATTAATGTTGTCTAATCACACCGTTTTTTATCATTATATGATCTGTTAAAGCAAAATCACAAGACTTTTAAGTGCGCATACTGAAATTTATTTGGGCAGCACGGTGGCTCAGTGGTTAGCACAGGTGACCCCTGATAAACAATGTACTAAGCCGAAGGAAAATGAATGAATGAAATCTATTTGGCAAATGGGTTTCCTTCATAGTTCATGCACTTTTTTTCTCTTATCAGATAAAAAGTTTATCCTACTCAGCTGTGCACATACATTTTTTTTATCTGCATTTAAAGATGTATGAACATCTTGGTGTGTTTCCATCAAGCAGTTTTTATAAAACAGTTAAAAAATATAGATAAAACTAGGTGGATGGACACCTAGCTTTTGATTATTATATATGTTTTGTTTTAAAAGTCCTGTAATAACCTCCAGTAACACTCCAGTGAGTATCCGAATGAGTGCCCTATAAAAAGCTTGAAGTATAGCCAGTCTGTACTGTAACACGAAACAAACAAGCTACAAAATAATTTAGAGGAAGTGGACAAAAAATCCGTTTGAGTATGTGTGGATTGGTTGTTCTCCATTTAGATGATGTGTTTCTTCCTTTTTTGCTGTCGCTTTCACATGCTGGTTTATAAAGATGTTACAAATATAACCACGACAGTGTTTTTAGAGTATGTGCAGTACTGATTTGACTGGCAGACATTATCGGAACAATAAATAAAACATGAAACTTTGCTTAAACTAGAAAAAGCTACAATAAATGGCAGTATTCATTAAATCACATGTGTTTATATTTAAGGTTTGCAGTCATTCATGTTTTAAGGCAAAACGCTGCAGTTTTTTCATGCATCTGTCAAATTTAAGATGTGAGGCTTTTTGGCCTATATATGATGTATAGAATACTGTTTCTTAGTTCAAGACGCTATACATCTGACATCATATACATCATCATTTACTCACCCTTTACATCTTTCAGACCTTTATGGGTTTTCTTATTCTGTTGAACATAAAATAATATATTTTGAGAGACGTTGGAAACCTGTAACTATCAACTTCCATAGCATCTGTTTTTCCTACTATACATGATGATGCTTACAGGTTTCTTTAAAATATCGCCTTTTATGTTTGACCAAATAAAGAACTCCCAAAGGTTTGGCAACACTTGAGGGTGAGTCAATTTTCCTTTTCGGGGGTATTGTGCATTTAACGTCATTAATTCTTGTGATACAAATCAGTTTTTCAGCATCATTACTCTAGTGCTCAACATCACGAGATGCTTGTTCTGAAATGCTAATATGATACTTAATAAGCATTTATACTTTATTAACTTTGTATGTTGTGTACATTTCAGATCCTTTAGCAATAAAACCTTCAAAGCTTACCAGTTCTGCTAGCAGATCCTCCGCTGGCAGACGTCCCACAGCGGTTAGATCCTGAACCCATAGATCCTGATGTGGCAGAGCCGGTGCCTGAGCGTGAGTCCTCCGGCAGGATGTCCAGCAGATCACTAGATGAAGAGAACGCGTCACTGTGTTGACCGTCCACAGGTGACCTTTCATCCTAGAAAAACAGGAAAAATGGAGAACACGTGAATTCAACAGATTTATGAGTGAAACTGTACAAAACAAAATCTATCTTAATATTTTGGAAGATATGACTTCAAAAATTAAAATGAAAATCCCCTACAAATGAAAAAAACCCTCTCTAAGTAGAGCGGGGAAACGGGGGAAATGTAATATTACAATAAATCGATAAATGTACAAGGGCATTTTTATATCTACTATTATTAATTAATTAATCTATTAGCAGTTGTTTTCTTTTCTTAAAATAAAAATATTAACTTTGCAATAATATTTATTTATTATTATTATTATTTTTTTATCAGTTTTTTTCGCAATAACTGCATGCTTCAATAGCAAAATGCTAAGGATGCAAACACTGCCATCTGTTGGTCAGTTTAAAGTATTGCATGTGAATTTATTTCCCTTTTACTGACGTGCTGTTCATAAGACAAACTGAAAAATGTTGTTTTTAACATGAACTGAAAAAAATAAAACACTTAAAAAGACAAATTTACTCCCATATTAAAACTCTATCAATAGTTACGCATCCTTCACATATTTATTCCTCTGTTTAACACAAAACAAGTGTGAAGAATGCTGAAAAAAGGCAGTCACTGACTTGCCCAGTATTTTTGTTTTCATACTACACATGCTAACAGCTAACAATTTACAACATTCTTCAAAAAAAAGCTATTTGTGTTCAAAAGCAGAAAGAAACTCAAACAGGATTGTAACCACCTGAGTAAGGGCTGTGCAATATGATAATATATATTATATGGACAAACTTAAAACTCTATATTGTCATGTCATATGAACCCTTTTCACAAGCCTGTTATGACGTGTTTAAAGGTCATTAGCATTTTAAATCCTTGAAAGTTTTGAATATTTAGATTTATTTTTAAAAACGTAAGAACATTTATGTGTATTTATGTATGCATGATATCATCTTTGTGTCTAATTACACAAAACAAATTACCGCTTATGCGAGGCGTTTCTAATACAGCATCTATGGGCATGACAGTAAATTTAATGTTGTTCTCTCTTCTGGCTGCCATTATCAGTCTCAGACATTGTTTTTCCTTTTTCTGAAAGTCTTGGTAACGCTATCGTTGAGTTTTTTCTTTTATTATTTCAGCAAATAAGATTGTAAGAAAATTATTTGTTGTTTTCTCCCATTCACTGCGCTCTTAAGTTTTCCCAACTATGACTACTTCCGCTCCTGAGAAACCCAGAAATGTGAAAAGAGTCTATTGTTTACGGTAATACTTTTAATAATTTAGATGAGCGCAGTATTACACGCCATCATGGTGATGTAAACCAAAAAATTAATAACAGCAAAGTGAAAAGAGCGTGATCTTGAAACTACACTGTTTACATTTTGCATATTATTTAGAAGTATTTTGCATTTTTAATTCTTTTGCGGGTCCTCTAATCATTACTTGTAGTTTTTTAAGTCAATTATACTTTATATTTTGACATTCTTAATCAAATATTTGCCCTAAAGTTCTAAATAAAGCAAGAAAAATGATCACATATGAATGAGTACACATCTGAGGGAAAAAAGAAAAAGTCCTTTACATGTGGCCAATATATATATATATATATATATATGTTGAAATCAGAATTATTAGCCCTCCTAAATTATTAGCATATATTATTATGTATATATTTTTCCCAAATTCTGTTTAATGGAGAGCAGATTTTTTTCAACACTTTTCTAAACATAATAGGTTTAATAACTCATCTCTAATAACTGATTTATTTTATTTTTGCCATGATGACAGTAAATAATATTTACTAGATATTTTTCAAGACACTTCTATACAGCTTAAAGTGACATTTAAAGGCTTAACTAGGTTAATGAGGTTAATTAGGCAAGTTAGAGTAATTAGGAAAATCATTGTATATATTGATGGTTTGTTCTGTAGACTATCGAAAAAGTTCATTGCTTAAGGGTGCTTATGATTTTGACCTTAAAATGGTAAAAAAAAAAAAAAAAAAACAACAAACTGCGTGTGGACGCATAAGCACCTCTCAAAAAATATAATGCGTACGTGTAGCGCAAGCTCTGTGATTGGTCAGCTTGGTAGCGCTGATGAGTGTGGGCAGAGGTGAGAGCCGCAGCGAGTGTTTACAAGTGTGGAGTCCCGTGAAGGAGCTCCAGATGGAGTCTGTTGTTTTGTGTTTATCTTATGATTAAAGTTGTTGCACGTCCGCTGGTTCCCGCCTCAAAATGAGCTAATTTGAGCCACTTGTACATTAAGGAAGTGTTCAGAAAAAACTAAACACCAGCGAAGAAACTCGACACAGAGAAACATAAACACCTACTGCCAGCTAGCATTTCGAAAGTGTTATTGTAGAGAAACAGAAACAGCGTGCAGAAGTATAAATGCATGGCTACGCGCGAGGCTTGTGCCGTAAGTCACGCCGATCACTTGACGCAGAAGTATAAACCAGGCTTTATGATATTTTTCTGTCAT
Organism: Danio tinwini; assembly: GCA_903798205.1. NCBI lineage: Eukaryota > Metazoa > Chordata > Actinopteri > Cypriniformes > Danionidae > Danio > Danio tinwini. Next base: position 3,055,479 of record CAIGQZ010001336.1, on the reverse strand, counting down.
ATAAACCAGATCTACACTTGAGGATGAATAAACAACGATTAAATGTTGTGTGAACAATCCCTTTAACATTACAACAAGTCAAAGAAAGCCATAAACAGATTACAAACCTGCACAATATCCTTGTCAGGTTTGGTTTGCCCAGTCACGCTGCCTGTTTTCTCCAGCCCTGCGCTGCAGTTGTTCAGTGGTACAGCAGATGGCGCTGTGTTCTCCTGTCTGTCAGCCGAGCGTTGAGTTTCCTCCAGCTGGAGCAGGTTGAGTTGTAGCGGCGAGCTGCACCGTGACTGGAACAGAGGTGGTGAGGGAGGTCCGCCTCCACCAATTGACTGAGGGGTGGGGCTCCGCGACGGCTCCTCCCTCAGCTCTGGTTCTGGTGCTTTGGGTGGGTCTTCAGGACATGCGAATGGAAATGGCTGAGGCTGGAATGTAGGCTGTGAGCTAAAGGGATTTTGGGAAGTGAACTGTGTTTGTATTGTAAACGACGACTGCGGAGGGAATGAAGCCTGCGGGGTGAAACCAGGCTGAGTCTGAAAGGTGGGCTGGGTGGGGAATGGTCCCTGTTTTGGCGGGTAGAAAGGCTGGCGTGGAGCGCTGCCCATCTGTGGAAACATGTAGTTGGGCAGCACCAGCGCCACCATCGGTGTGACTAGCGGAGCAGAATATGGCGTCTGAATGGGCTGCATTGGGATGCGTGGATCTGGCGCACATTGACTTTCCCCAAAGCCTGGCATTGGAGCATCCACTCTGGGCTGCATACCATCAGCTCCTGGGTACATCTGTAGTGGGTAAGTGGGCATCACGGCAGGATAGGCGATGGGGAAGGTGGATTGGGATGTGTCTGAGGGAGACCAGGACGTCTGGTTGAGACCCTGGAGCTGAGGTCTGTGTGCAGGTCTACGGCCTGATGGAGTGCTGTCTGACGACTCATTCGGCTTCACTCGCTTGGATTTGGTCTTTTTGTTGCGCCCCCGACGGGTTGCAGTGGTCTCCTGTGCGCCGCCACCACCAGCCTTGCATAAGCGAGCAGCAGGAACAGCTGGAGAGACAGAAAGAGAGCGATTATTGAATATATTTATGGATATTTATTTATATAAAAGTAGATCAGATTAAGGAGGAATTAATCATGAACCATGTGGACTAAATGTAGGCAAAAATATATAGTTGCAAGATTACAAAACTTGCATTATATATATATATATATATATATATATATATATATATATATA
>CAIGQZ010001336.1:3026214-3048002 GCA_903798205.1 Danio tinwini | reverse complement strand
GAGAGAGAGAGAGAGAGAGAGAGAGAGAGAGAGAGAGAGAGAGAGAGAGAGAGAGAGAGAGAGAGAGAGAGAGAGAGAGAGAGAGAGAGAGAGAGAGAGAGAGAGAGAGAGAGAGAGAGAGAGAGAGAGAGAGAGAGAGAGAAAGACAGTCAGATACAAAACTGATAAAGAAAGAACTCAATTTACCTTTCTTGTCTCCCACGTGTACAATGGTGCTGCTGTAACTGCACTGGCTGGTGATGGAGACCACACTTTCAGGCTTACTGGGCAGAGCCAGAGGAGTAATAGTCTGACTCACTACACCAGAGGCTGGAGGCTTTTTAGACACATCTAATGATGACAGACTTGACTGCTCCTTCAGATGAGCCGGCTCTGAACACACACAAACCCAAACAAATGTTAGAGCTCACCAAATAACTCTAAACAGAGTCAGTTGAAAGAGATATCGATTTAAGTTAAGTTTGATCTTATGCCAGCTCCCATGAATGTTTCTAGCGTTTTATATAAACATAAATTATAATATAGAACTATAAAAATATTTCATCATTTTCCTTGTGCTGTGAAGTAAAATATAACTGTGTATGAAAAGCATCGTCAATGCACCATGATGCACCGAGATATCAAACTGATCCGAATTGATGGCATGATAATCATAACCAAACCAGGAGACCAGTTCACACCTCTACTAATAAACAGAAATATTGGCTGTGGTGTATGGGGTGATTTAAATATTTTCTTTTCCTTATTTAATTCTAAACTAAGATTTTTAAGTTAAGACAAAGGTTTACATACAGTTAAAGTCCAAATTATTCGCCCTCCTGTGAATTTTCTTTTTCAATTATTTCCCAAATGATGTTTAACAGAGCAAAGAAATTTTTCACAGTATTTCCTATAATTTTTTTTTTAAAAACATTTTATGGTTAATATTATTGGCCCTCTTAAGCAATATATTATGTATGCATGCATACTCTGTGTAATGTATAACTAGACTAGGCATGGGCAGGTATAAGATTCTGACAGTATGATAACCTTGGATTAAAATATCACAGTTTTACGATTTTGTTATTACTGCTCTAAAACATGTTGTTTTTTAATGTCTGGGTAAAAGACAACACCATTTTTACCCATTGAACACGATATATATTAATTTTAAGAAACATATTCAATATTTTGGAACAGTAGCTTTTCATATAGAGGTTCCTTTTTAGCTAGAGATACTGTTGCCATAAAAACGAAATAAAATAGTTGTAAACTACGCAAATAAAAAAAACATATACTGTGGAAACGGTATAACAAATTTTTGTCGGTTTTAAAACCTTGACCTTTCCAAACAGCGGTAAACCTTGAAAACAGTTATCGCCCCTGCCTTAACTAGACCAAAAGCACCTGGCCCTGTGTCTTTATGCACATACTCATATTCAATAATCATAGATGGAACATTTTACTTTTGTATGAACAAGCAAAATGTGGAGAATCTTCAGATATTTGTCAATTTTTGTAATTGTGAATATTTTCCTAATAAAACTCCTTCAGAACTGTGAAAAATAATACATCAAGTGAAGTGAATTTTTTAATATGGAGTTTTGAATAAGTTTAATTCAGTTAGTGAACGCCTTTAATCTACCATTGGTCTGTGGTGATTACATCGATAACATGTCTGTCAAGATATCATGGAATAATTTTTTATTATTATTATTATTAATATCATGTATTTGGGGTTTTATGTAAAAGTGTTTATATGCTTTGCAAACTTTGGCATTTGGTTTTTCATGATGGTCTTACCAGGCCAAAATGACTAATTGCAAAGATTTCTGCTGATTGATAAGAGTAATGTTATCTGGCTGTTTAACTAATGTAGCTTTGTTAAAAATATCATAAGCAACACACATTAAGCAAGTTTATGAGACAAATAAAATGGAAATGTTTTTAGATGCTATTTAACATTTAAAAGTAATATTGCAAAATAAATTCGTTATTGTTTCCTAGGTGAACTATGATTATCCTATCATGACGCTTTATGACAGGTCTGTTTAAAGGATTTATGTTATTTATGTGATGTTTTAAATTTGAAAACATCTTTTTTTATGCAGAGCGCATGTTTGCAGTACCTTCAGACACTTGCATGGAGCTGTCAGCGCTCCTCTGCTTGTCCTCGTCTGAGTTTGAGGATGTGGTGTTGGAGGACGATTGGCACTTTCTCTTCACTGTAATGGGCACGTTACAGCTTTCCAGATAGCTGATCAAGAGACACACACATCAGGTTAGCAAATGACTAAAGCAGGATAAATGTAAAGTAAAAGCTTTTCTAATCTGGTTTGTTTCAGCTTTATGACTTTGTTTTGTACCATTATGCCCCTATAACCATTCATTTACTGCGGTTCACGTGCACAACACACGTGCGGTAACTCTATTGTTTTAACTCTTTAAAACCCAAGTGCACACAATGAAAATATCAGTATGTTTGCCATCTCGGGACAGTACGATGGCTCAGTGGTTAGCACTGTTGCCTTACAGCAAGAAGGTCGCTGGTTCAAGTCCGGGCTGGGCCAGTTGGCATTTCGGTGTGAAGTCTGCATGTTCTCCCCGTGTTGGAGTCATTTCCCCCACAGCCCAAAGACATGTGATATAGGTGAATTGGATGAACTAAACTGGCCGTTTAGTGTATTACTTTAAAGTGTATTAAAGGGATAGTTCACTCCAAAATACAAATTCTGTCATAGTTTACTCAGCATTTATTCTTTTGTGTTTAGCAAAATAAAGCAACTCATAAAGGTTTGATACTCCTTCAGGGTGAACAAATAGTTAATAAATTGTGCTTTCTGGGTGAACAATCTCTTTAAACCTGAGCAGGTCTCAATTCTGGTTATTTTCTATGGTTTTATGCTAGACATCCAAAATTTCCAGTTTCCAGCTCCGACAAAATCTAATGTGCTCTGCTGAATCATTCTTCCTCCTAGCACACTTCATTCAGTCTTTTAGCATAACAAGATCGATAAGTGCATTACATTAGTCTGCGAGTGGAGACGGTCTGCGGCAGTTTCCGCTGTGACGTGTGTGTGTGTGTGTGTGTGTGTGTGTGTGTGCGCGTGTTTGTACCGGATGACGCTGTCCAGGCAGCTGATCTGCTGATAAGAGTAGACGGTCTGGTCTTTGAAGGCCAGCTCCTCCTGCACTGCCGCTCGCTGCTCCTCCTGGGACTCTCTCCAGTTCACTGGATACGCAGAGTCTTTTGGCCGAACCACTGGACTTTTCTGGACAAACTCTGCAGGGGAGGAAGAAAAGGGTTTGAGAAGGCTACACAATTACTCAAAATAAAAATGATAAACTTCCATATGGCTACACTGTAAAAACTAAAACAAATCAGTCTTCCTCGTTTTGTGATTCAAAGGGTTTTTTGGGTTTATTTACAGTTATGAATTGCTTTATATGACTTTATTTGTGCTCTGTAGGATTCTGATGTTGAACTTTCAACTCTTGAGTTCAACTCAGTGCCTTTTAATGACATTTTAGTGGTTTAAAACAATATATTGTGTAAAAAATAACATAATAAACATAACACAAGTCTATAAAATAACAGAAAATGTACTGGCAGTTTATTACCAGGATGTCCCAAAGAGAAGAATTTTATAGAATATTAAATCAAAATAAATAATAAAAAAATAACTGTAAATGTTTGTCGTCACTTTTTATGAAATTAGTGAAATCTTACCGAATAAAATAATGAATTTATTACCATATATAAATAAAATCATGATGAAAATGAACTCTTAAAGGGATAGTTCACCCAAAAACACCAATTCTGTCAGCATTTACTTATTCTTTACTTGTTTCAACGCTTTATGAGTTTCTTTCTTCTTTTGAACACAAAAGTAGATAATCAGAAAAAGGTTGGAACTTAGTCTTCTATAGTATCTGTTTTTCCTGTTATTGAAGTCAATGGTTACAGGTTTTCAGCTTTCTTCAAAACGTCTTCCTTAGAGTTCAACAGAAGAAAGAAACTTATAAGTCTGAAACCACTTAAGGCTGAGTAAATAGTGTGTGCATTGTAATTTAAGCATGAACTATCCCTTTAATGTCCCTCGAACAGTAATGCATGTAAACCTTATAAATGATAAAAAAAATCTTTTATATTTAATCTTCTATTCTGTTCTATTCCATTCTATTTTGTTCCATTCTACTCTGTTCCATTCTACTCCGTTCTATTCTACTCTCCTTTGTTCCTCTACCCTGTCCGCTGATGTCTCAATATCAGTTCAACTTACAATTCCAATTTTTGTTCATGTGAACTAATAGTGATTATTTGATAGCAAATCTTGGAAAATATTTGAGCACAGATTGCACAAAAAACAACAGACTTCGATAACAGACGAGATGCACAGATGGTGGGGGATATGGGTACATACTAGTAGGGCTCTTCTTGGACTGCAGCTCCTGGTTTTTCTGCATGTGAACGCCTTTACAGATTTCCTGAAAGCTCCTCTGAGAAATCACACACACAAAAAGACTAATCAATCCACCAGAGTTGCTTTAAAAAGATAAGTATTAAGACATGTATGGCTAAATATAAAAAAAAGATGTATCATATTAATATGTGAGGTAGAAACCCCATAAAAGACTAATGGTATTTAAAAAAAAAAACTTTATTTTGGACTACGGTTGCACTTGATGAGCTAAATGTGATATTCAGGGGCACTTGGACTACTTGTTTTACAAAAATTTATTAGATTCAACTGTGTGCTTATACTGTATCAATCACCACTTATCAGCTTATCAACTCTCACAGTAACTGTAATCAACTAAAAGTCTTTAAAAGAAAACTTTTGCGAGGGCTTAACAAATAATTTCTTACCAAAACGAAGCTGTTTGTCACTTAAAAAAAAAAATAAAAAAAAAAAGTGTTACTGTGTGCTTTATCGAAGCTAGTTATTTTACTATTGCAATGCTACATTTGTTGCAGTTTCATACTGTATACTTTTATACTCTTGACAGTCAAATCTGTAAACTAGGTGAAATAAAACATCTGACGTCATTACTGTAATGCACTGTTTAAAGTACACTGTGAAAATGCAGGGTTCCACACAATTCATTTATGTTGTCCAAACACAAATCCATAACGTTAACGGAACTAATTTAGGTAGATTGAACATAAAACAATTATGTTTCCCAAAAGAACTTCAGAATTGTGTTGTTTCAGCTCATTTTAAGTAAGTAGTGTGAACAAGCAGCAAAAATCTTTTTTTTTTTTTGTTGAGTGTATCCAAAAAATGTGCTCTAAACTAACATATATTCACGTTTTTGTAATGTACGCATTTGTGAAAATAAGTAGCTTTAATGTACCTAGCTACTTTGAGGAAGTATCTTGTTGCGTATCTACCTACTTTGTTAGAGGTGTTTGACAGTAGCTTAACTACTTTTCCTGATGAGTAGGGCATCTGCGGAATATGCAGACATTTTTTGCTATTTATGCGGAGAATTTTGAAAAAAATCTGCGGATTTATGCGGAATAATTTTGGGAGTATCGTAAATAAAAACCTAATACATGAAATGAAAAATAATAGTTTTTTATTAACATTTATTTAACGTTTACAATCCAAATCCATCTAGATCCACTTGCTTGGTAAACAAAGCAAGACTCTCATATAATTTCTCTACTAAAAGACAGAAAATATTACTTTACAAACTGTATTGTAAATAAATCATATGAACACTTTCATATTAGTCAATTATTTTACAGAAATTAATCAAAAAATGAATAAATTTACAGACATTTACACAAGTAAATAAATAAATAAACTCAATGATAGGCTAAAAATCTGCGGATTTCTGCGTGAGCAGATTCAGTGTGGGCCTACTGATGAGTAGCTTGTAGCTTAACTCTAATTATGTTTACATGGACATCAGTAATCAAATCATTTACTTTAATCTGAATTAGACAATAATATAATTAAGGCGTTTACATGTGTTGCTGTTTGAATGTTCCTTTCATGATCCTGTTTTACATGTTATAGCACATAATTCGATAAACGTCATTGCGTTATGCCCGCTATTCACATTTCCTTTGAAGTTTCATGTAATATCGGGTGTTTCATTTTTAATATAGCGACTTTAACTGCAGTTTGGCACTTTCACTTTCATTCAGGAGCATTTCATGCATGCCCCCGTGACAAACAAGATATCGGATGAAAGTATAAACTGCCAGAAGGGTGTAGTTTTAATGGAATTCGAAGCCGTATGGGGGGGAAAAACTCTGCATTTCGTGATGCAAATGTCTGTGGTCCTTCACTGACTCAGTGTGTGCAGAGAACAGTGTCGTATAGCTGTGTGTTTATGGAATATCCTGTCGCAAAATGCTGCGAAAATCCTACACAATGGTAATAGTTTGATTGTGGTGTTTCCATGTGTGTACTGCACTTCAATAATGCCACTAAAATCACCATACTCCACATGTCTTAATCCGTTTTCTGTTTAGTTCAATTATGACTTAATCAAATTAAATGAATCAAAAATCGCTGTTTACATGGTAGACTCTTAATCAGAGTATCATCTTAATCCTCTTAAAGTCGGATACATAGTGTCCATGTAAAAGTACTCGCTGTGTACTATGATGAGTGACACATTTGATTGCAAAAAAAAAAAGAAATGGCTTCACTAATGTAAAATTGATGATGTGACTCACCGGTTTGGCACTCCTGAAGTCCTCTTCCTCATGTCTCTGTCGTGTCCCGTTCCCATTGCTTTCACTGGATGACGCCACGCTCAGCAGGTGATCATTACTGCCCAGACTACCATAGCCACTCGAACCATTATTGTGCACCGGCTGCAAATCACACACATTTTTTTTAATCAGTGTTTTTGATGCCTCTCATTCTCAGTCTTTATTTAGATGCACTAATCTGAATCTTTCTACTGTGAATGAGTTTGCGCACCTGCAGCAGGAGTCTGTGGATCTGCTCAGTGATGTCCTGGATGTCCGAGTCCATGCATTTGCCTTCAGCAGTGACCGGAGCTGCAAACACGTCTTCATTCACCGGACCCCTGAAAGAATGGACAAAATTATAGTTTTAAAAAGTTGCATAAAAGTCTTAAATGGGTGCACAACACAAAAAAAAAAAAAAAAAAAAAAAAAATATATATATATATATATATATATATAAATGGAAACAACATCAAAGCTCCAGAAGTGTGAAAACGTATTAATAAAAAACTATAACCTAGACCTAAGATAATAGTTTAACAATCATTTAAAAGTTTAGGGTTGGTGTGTTTTTTATAGCTTAAAAAATGCATGTCAATCTCTAATGGGTGCACAACTAAAACAAAATATATGTACAAAAAAAGCTAATATAAATGTAAGCAACACCACAACTTCAAAAGAATTAAAAATTTATTAATAATACTTTTAACTTAGGATGATCAATTTATTAACTTTTTATTCTATCCTATGGTTCATATTTATAGTTTTATTGCATATTTTTATTGTTGTGCTGTTTCTGCTTGCCTTGTATTGTTAGTATTTTACCTTGTAGGGCTTTGAGTTTAAGAAAAGTGCATTACAAATAACATTTATTATTATTATTATTATTACTATTGGGTGATTAATTGGGTGATTAATCGAAAAGTAATCAACATTCAAAACCAATAATCGATCGAATTTTCCAGGCCGATTTTTTTCAAGTGCTTTCCCTACTGTGTGTGTAGTCACATGATCCCGCTCGTGCACAAGACATGTAACAATGTAGCTGTTGAACTGGAAAATATTCAGCACTTTGCAGCCACATCTGATCTCTGGTCAAGTAGGACGATGGACCCATTCTTGAGCCTTACTTTGCACTACATTGACCGTGATTGAAAGCTGAGACGGCATATTTTCCATTACATTAAAATGTGTGTTTTGATTTCAGTTGTTCAACGTTGATGTTCAATAAATAATCATAGATCGTAGATAGTGTGCGTTTCCTTCAATTATTATAAAGTCAAGTAATGCACCCTTCATTCAAAAATCTCTCACTTGTGATATGTGAGCATATTTACTGTGCAAAATCTGTCAGTGAACGATGAGGGCAAACAAATAAAATAATGAATTGTAATCGAGTTAAAATGTTCAATTAATAGATTTTAGGCCAAATTGCCCAGTCCTAATCGGAATGATAGTCTAAAAATCACATCAAAGTTTGGGGTTTTAAGTCATTTAAAGTCTTTTATTCTCACTAATGTTGCATTTATTCAATCGAACATACAGCAATTCAATAATATCATGAAATATTATTACAATTTATAATTACAGCTTTCTAATTTAATAAATGTTTAAAAGTAATTTATTCCTGTGATGCAAAGCAGAATTTTCAGCATCAGTAATTCAGTCACACGATCCTTCAGAAATCTATTTAATTTGCCAATTTGCTGCTCAAGAAACATTTATTATTTTTATCAATGTTAAAAAAACCTTTTGGATTCTTACAAAGTCAAAGTTTTTATTTCTTTTTTTACTTTTAATGTATCAACCTTAAAATGTCTCAGTAATAGTAAGGTAATATACAGAATCTGCAGCTAAAATGGATTTGTACATTATCACAGTTATACTAAAACTGAATTTTGCTCCCACGAAATGTTTTAAAATCAATTTACTATTCTACCTACTCTTTAAATAAATAATAAAGTTCCTAAAAACAATTACTTCAATCATCTAACACTAACAATCTCTTTTTTCTATTTGCAATGTACATTTATCTGGAGGAACTGATGCAATATTACGATTATTAAAACATTTTTAACAGCGTTCAATCTCAGTCAGACTCATTCTCTGAACTCGCATACACATACACTTAATACACTCCATTGAACACGTACACATAGACATGACCTATATACTATATAACTGCAGGTTAACTGCTTATCTATAATAACTTTAACAGTTAAAAGCTATTAGTTACTAGTTAATTAGTTAAAATGAAGCTAACTAATAAGTTTAATTTATCCGAATTTGACTATAATGCAATAATGTGTGCCTTTTGTAAAGCTGCTTTTGGACCAATAATTATTGTTAAAAGTGCTACACAACTGAACGTAACTTACATGCGAACTTTATGTCTGCCGATGACGAAGGAAACTTTGCGGCTCCAGGGATTGACGAAGCTGGACCAGCTGGTGTCAATGGTGATGTACTCTCCATTACGAGCACAGAAGCGGATCGAGTGGTCAAAAGGCTGACCGGCACACTGCAGGACTGAGGAGACACAAACATTTCATTCACAACCAAGATATTAAAACCCATTTCATTAATAAACTAAAAGATTCACCATTACATGAGTACAACCCTTTAAGAGAGTTTGAGAGAGAGAGTTTTGAATGTATTGCCATATCAGATTTTCTGGCTATTTCACGGCAAAACTAGATCAAATTTACATTTAATAATAATAAAAAATGATGATGATAAAAAGGCATCAACAGCAATAAATAATATATAAGATATATAGAGAAGTCTCTTTACTTTTGATAAAAAATTTTACCATTTTTGAAGGATTTAACTTATTAAATATTAAGTAAATTCTACAATAAATTAATCTTGCTATTGCTATGCAGGAAATAATTCAACTTTTAACCTAAGCCATATTTTTAACCTAAGCCATATTTTTAATTAAAAACTGAAATGAACTTACTCTTCCTGTGGATGCCGAGCATGGTTGGCCGATCATTGGGATGCAGATGAAGAAGGACAGGTGTGCCGATTAAATCCTGTGGTAAATATCCTAGTAATGGAACAGCCCTACAGAGGAAAACAAAGACTCTTCTGATTAGTCTGGAATGGGGACAACAACTGTTATTACCTTTAATATGCATGAATATGAGAAATGGAAAAAAGCAGGTATGGAGGCTGAGAGATGTGGTGTGAAACGCTCATTAAATGTTTAAACAAGCAGCTACTCTTCATTACTAATGCTCATCAACAGAAGCATTAACACTCTTACCGCTCATCCACATCCTGAAACACACAGCTGGGAGTGTGTGTGGTGGTGAAGATTCGCTTGTCTGTGGGGATTCTGGGAGCTAGGGAAATAACATAATAAAGATTTTAATATTCTAACATTTTACTACTTGAAAATGATCATTTGTTTCTTTATTTGTCCCCATGTAAAATTTGTTAAGAAAATCCAGCTGGTGAGTCTGTTTGGAGGGTGTTTGTTTAGATCAAATGTTTTGGCTCTGTAGAATTAATGATTGTTTTTGAGTCTTTTAAAATGATTTTGTAGTGCACATTTTTTTTTTATTTCTATCAGGATAACAAAACAAAATACCTTCTTAATACACCTACAATCTAAACAAAACATTAATAAAAATAAAAAAACTGCACCACTAATTGTATGAGAAGAAACTCTCCATGTAAGGTAATGTGTGAAAGAGCTTACCTTCGTAGCCGGAGTGCACTCTCTCGGCCAGCAGGAGGCAGCAGAACTGATCCTCTGAATGCTCCATATCCTGAACCTTCATCAGATACGGAGTCATTCTGAAGGGATAATACTGCAGATCTCCCTCACACTCTTTACCACCGCTGAAAAACAGGCACAAATGCAACAACTTATTGCACATAACATAATTCACAAATGATTATGATTCATAAAGAAACTCATGTTTACAACAGTTTGAAAAAAAAAAGGTACAAACTGGGATTAAATGTAGAAATGTTTAGGGAAAAAGCATAAAAAAGTGTACTGAAGAATAAATAAATTAATAAAATAACTATAAATTAATATTGCATTAAAATACTTACACACTCATTCATATTCATTTATTCATTCATTTTCCTTCAGCTTAGTCTCCATTTTAGGGGTTGCCACAGCGGAATGAACCGCCAACTTGCCCTTCCACTTTATTATTTATTATTATTTTATTAATTAATATTGCATTAAAATAATTAAGCACTCATTAGTATAAAAGAAATAAACAAATAGATAAAAACTAAAATATAAATGACCTAAAACAATAGTTATTTAATTATAAATTAATAATATAAATATTATTGAAATAAATGATAAATTTGAGGATAAATTTCTCATTTAAAATGAGAGATTTGTTTAAAATGAACACAAACTAGAATTAAAACACATAAATACAAATGAGATTAAAATAAATAATAAAATAAATAAATAAGTAAACTACTTTGTAAAATAAAATAAAGTACTACTTTGAGAAAAAAACATAAAGTTATAGCGACCAAATAATTTGCACATTTTTAAATAAAATTAATTTGTTTGCTTTATTTATATATTATTTCACAGTATAAACTCAGTATTAACACTAGAAACTCCATGAATGCCTGTAATATTTTAAGATGGGGGTCCCTTAAGTCTAAAAAAAATAAAAATAACAAAAAGTACAACTTTGCACCTAATTTACCCCCTTAATGGTGCATATCAGTACCTTAAAGCTAAAAAGTCCCTAAAATATAAGAGTACAGACTAAATCCTGTAGTACTAACTAAAGTGCTCAATCCTATGTTTCATTAGTCACTGCACAAGGTTTACTATGGTAATTTCACATGTATTAGTAATCAAATCTGCCTATTCACAAGAACAAAAGTTCAGCAGAATAAATTTCGCCGGATTGATCCAAAAAGGAAAATCAATGAATTAAATCAAGATGGACAGATGGTGCTCATGCAGGATGCACAAACTCACCTAATACGACAGAAGAAGGATTTCTCCTGCATGCAGTCTGATGGGGACGAGTCTGAGGATGAAAAAAACAAAACAGTTCAGCTTTAATTCAACAGCTTCTTGCCTCTCAGAGCTCATAAGGCATTGAGTTTCATCCATAATAAATGTCTGATTTTTTTGCCTGTGTGTTTGTTTGGTCTATTTCTATCTTTTTTTCTCACCTTTGACTGAAAGGCAGGGTTAAAAAACAATGTTTAAACAATCAGTTGAGATTAGCTGCTCCTTGAAAAGCTGGAGTAATTCTTGAAAATTGGCTTGGCTGCTTGATGTGACGTAAATGCATTGTGAGTGTGGAAAACTGGACAGATTAGGATTGTAGAGTTTATTTGCTGCCTTATATTGTTTGGTCAGAGTGACCCTTATATCTAACATTGCATAAGTAAAAATGTTCATTTTATGACAAAAATCATTAGAAAATTAAGTAAATATGATCCATGTAGATATTTAGTAGACTTCCTATTGTAAAAATAACAAAACCTAATTTTTAATTAGTAATATGTGTGGCTAAAAACTCAATTTGGACAAATTTAAAGGAGTTTTTAGAGTTTTTATATTTAGAATAGGTAGGTTTGAACTCTTAGATTACAGATTTTCAAAAATAATTCGGCTAAATACTGTCCTATCCTACTCCACAGATGGTAAGACTGATGGTGTGTGTGTGTGATTGAGTAAGTGTGCATTTGTCAGTGTGTGTGCGTTCTACCTGCGCCAGTGCACATGCTCCAGGAGGGCAGCCTGTATGGTGTGGTGAAGCTGTAAAACACACTGACGTCCTGCGGTGTAAGAAACTCCACAAACTTGGCATTCTTGAAGACGTCCCGTTTGCAGTTGAGGATGGAGGCAGCCTGGTCTGAAATATAGACGATCTTCCCAGTGATGAGAGACACCGCCACTGCAAAGATATCCTGCACAAACAAACAAACATCTCATTATGAGTGATGATTACTGATGAGAAAGACTGAAATATACTGTATGCAATCAGTCAAGTGTTTCTGAAAACAACAACAACTAAACAATATTAATAAACTACATATAATAATAATGATGATGATGATAAAATAATAAATATATTATAATAATAAGAATAACTCTATATAAATACACAAAACATGGACTGAACCAGGAACTACATTGTCATAATATATCAAGAATAAAAGATAAATAATAATGAAAAGTAAATAAATAAAAAAACAAAAATTAAAAATGTAAAAATTGTTAAAGTAAATTAAAAGTATTATAGTCTATAAAATTAAATGTATAAAATAAAATAAATTAACAAATAAATTGTGGGCAAAAAAATGCAAAATTTGGAACATTAAGTTCAATAAAAAGTTGGAAAATCTAGTAAAATATTAGGTAAAATAAATACCTTACAAAAATTACAGACAAAAAAATACATGAAAACATTAACAAATGCATCAAATGGTGCATAAAATCCTATCTGCAGATGTACTTACAGTGTTTTTGAGGGTGTATTCAGAGGTAATGCTGTCGATCTCCTCTATGGTATATGATGAGACATCAAGCCCTGACGGCTGGCTGTCATTAATCATGAGCAGCTGATAATACTCTTCATTTGCTGGAATAATGATTCGGAAAAATACAAGATAAGTATAAACCACATACAATTAATATATCAGAAGATGCAATGGAATTAATTTGGGGGTGGGGGAGAGAATAAGTTTGCGATTTGCTCATTTTAAATAATTTTAATACGTATAAAAATATATATTTAATATATTCATAACTAAAATATAAATCATGGCACGACGTTAACCCAGTTTAATCAGATGAAATAATGTTCATCACATTCTCAATGCATTTGTATGGTTGTAAATTATTTTGTTTTAGCATCTTCGTCTTCATAAAACAATCATTTCCCGGAAAATTAGACCATGATGTCCCTGTGATTAGGCAAGTGATTCTGCATGCTGTAATAATATATTAGAGTGTTTCTGCTCACCCTCCACCTGTCTGACGCAGCGCAGGGCGTATTTAAGAGTGTTGAGTGTGGTGGATTTGCTGCCTTTGTTTCTCTTCTCTGCAGGCAGATGAAGCTTCAGCTCTTTCAGAGTTTTGATCAACTCTTTCTGCGTCTTGGCTTTGGCAGATTCTTCACTACTGCAGATGCACAAAACACACACGTGCACAGAAACTTCAGCAAGCAAATCCATTTAACGAACAACTGTATGCTTTGCTAAACATTTAAAAGAAAAATAATGCATAGGTCAGATAAAATTTAATCAATGGACATTTTTATGAAGTATATGGACATTTTTATGATATATAAGATAGTATAATATAGTACAATATAATATAAAGTAATATAGTTTAATTGAAAGAAAGAAGATTTTAAGGAAAGTTTGATTTAAATAAAATCAATTTGTATTAAAGATTTACATGAAATAATAGTTAAAAAAGCATTAAATAAGCCAAATAACTTTTTTCATAAATAAATGTAATATATGTAATAAACATTTCTAAAATAAAACAGTTAAAATTATGTCAAAACAAATAATAAAAAAATGCATAGAAAAGGCATGTTTAAATAACTATTTGTATGAGTCAAATAAAAATTAATTAATAAAAAAAACAAATAACTAAAATAATAATAATAATAATAGTTTTAAAACAAAATAAAAATGAATTTAAAATAATATAATATAATATTTATTATTCAATTGGCCAAAAGAGATTAAAGGAAACATTTAAATTTAATCGAAATAGATTTTATAAAACTTTTATATGTAATAAAGTAAAAAAGACATTAAATAAGCTTAATAAAAATAAAATAAAAATAAATACAAATAAATAAAATCAAAGAAAAAGACATTAAATAAAACTTTAAATCACTGAAATGAACCACATGAAGGGTGCTGGTGTCTGACCTGCAGCCGCTGGTGGACGGGTTGTCCTGCTCTGAACTGGCGCTCAGAAGGCTGAAAGCGTTTGTGCTGCTGGGTGGAGATGGACTGTGAGAGTTGGAGCTGAAAAAACACCAAACACATAAGAAGCCACCATTAGAAAACAGGCCACAAACATTAGAAAAACCTTATGAAGAGCAATCATGTATAGATGTTATTTTAACAGGCATGTCTTGATTGATTAACTCTTGTGAAAATGTAGAATATAAATTGAATATCATGGCTCTAAAAGCAATGAGGAATCACACAAAGGATACATTGGATTAATTGGAAACTGTTAATTGTTTCTGCTGTAAGGCGCAATGATTTTTGTTTGTCATGCAGAACATGTAGACAAAGTAATTTAGACAAAATTATTTCACTATAGTAAAGTCGAATGTACTTAACCAATTAACATAGTAGTATTATTTATTAACAATAATAATGTTTTTCAGGGATAATAAACATTACAATAAAATAATGTAAAATATGGATGAAATATATATTTAGGGAAAAGATATTTAATAAGCATTAAGAGCATTATTATTATTATTATTTAGAGAAAATACTGGAATCCAGGAGACTTTAAATATGAAAAATAATTAATAATAATTATTAGTTATAATATTATTATTATTTTAGGGAAAAAATTAATAAATTAAACACAATAAAACTACACAAATTAATAATAAAACATTTTAGGGAAATAAAATGTAATAAGAATTAAAATAATAATTATTATTATTTAGAAATATATATAATTTATAATATATATATATATATAATAGAATCCAAAATAATTTAAATATAACAAATAAGTAATATTAACAACAACAATAATAATAATAATTATTATTATTATTATTATTATTCATTTATTTTCCTTCGGCTTGTTTATCAGGAGTCATCATAGCTAAATGAACCACCAACTATTCCAGCATAGGTTTTACGCAGCAAATGCCCTTTCCAGTACTGGAAAATTTTATGCTAATAATGATAATAATAATGATAAGGGATAATATAAATTAAAATAATAACATATATGTTATAAATAATGAAATGTATATTTATTAATCATTAAATACTTGGATTTTTAATTAAAGAGAAAATAAATTATCCAGAAAAATGTCAACACAACAAATGTAATTTACACAAAAATAAACAGATTTCACACGACCCTTTCCTCGAAAACAAAATATAGGAGTCAACATTTGAAGTGGATCAACAAAACTTAAAAGTGTGCTAAGACAAAAACAAGTGTCAACAGATTTAGGACAACACTGAAAAAAAGGTGTTGATCCACTTCAAATGTCCACTACTGTATCCCCGTATAACAATCATCACCCCATTATTGAGAAATGATTTAGTATTCTAGTCAGGACAAATCATTTCTGTCCTTTTCTCATCTTAAATAGAGGTCACTCGGACATTACCCTTTATTTCGGTTACATAAACTTCCCCTGTCCTCCAAAACACCATGCCATGTGCCATTTCCAGCCACAGCACCAATAGATAGCCCAGCTAAGAATGGCTTGCACTGCAGACTTGTAGTACAGTAGATAACAGTCTTAAGACAAACCCAGATGGATTAAAGTGCTGGAGTTAGCGCTCTGAGAGTCCCAGTCCAGCTGCAGGTGACATGCTGAGTGACAGAAATACACCACGAGAAACTATTAATAACAGTATAAGTGGCTTAGAATAGAAACAGGCTTTACATGTTGGAGCGCTTAGCTGTAGGTGAGCTAATTATATAAATCACATCTGTGTTAGTCTAGCAGGGCAATGTGTTTCCGTGCTATTGATACGGTCAGTCGTTTCAGGAGGCTAATGAGATCTAGGGAATCTGGAGGACTATTTATACAACTACACACATGAAGAGAAGTGTGCAGACGTGTTTCATGCTTCATTGCAATGTGGCGACCCCAAATTAATAAAGAGACTAAGCCGAAAATAAAATAAACGAATTAATTTCTCCCTATTAAAGGGCTGACCCCCCCATACATTTTGTTTTAATGTCCTTCAGGGAAATCAAGGGTAAATTATGGGGGTCAATCCCCCCTCAAACCCCCTGTAATTCGCATCGCGGCGCATGGGCTAACAGGGTTGTGCTTTTAGTTCTGGGTGTGTTTTGAGCATAATGTGCATTAAACCAATCAGAGTCTCAACTCTAAATCTCCCTGTAAGAGTCAGTTGTGTCGTGTTATGGTGCTATTTGCATAGTGGACTTTGTAAGTGAAAAACTGAATGCTTCTCTAGCAAGAAAACAGTTTAACAGACCATCTGCAGAGCGAGGACAAAGAACGAGCCTCCTCCATTCAGCCTCTTTACTTTCTTTTTACTTTACTTTCACTCTTTATTTACTCCTTTACTTTCGTGGATAAAGAAACAGTGTTGTACTCACTCCACTGAAGACATCCATTAGCTGACATATTTACTTGCGTTTATTAAGCACAAAGATTTGTTTCAAAACTATTTCTAAATTCAGTTCTAATTTCCAGCAAACGGATAAATTAAAAATAATAAAGAAGTATGGTGAAAAATTACATCCAAACACGCATCCTATTCTTATGCCCCATGTGGTTCAAAACCTGATAGGTGGACAAATCTAAGCTTGTTTTTATTAAAACAGATATAAATGTGCATATAATAAACAATACTGCTAATGATAATAACATCAAACAAAAGCAAATTGAAAAAAGCCCCCCCCCAATTATTTTTGTAATATTTTAATCCTTAATTTTTTTCATTTGTACAGATATTTGTGTATTGCTGTACAACCTGTGTGTATTAAGCAATGTGTAAGAATTTAAGGCACACAACTTTCAGCTAGTCTATTGTCTTTTTAGTTCCTCAAAATACCAACAATGCTCCTCAACACACCTCTTTTCTCGACCGGAACACCCATGAGTCCACAAAGTAGCACAAATGGATTTGCTATTTAAACAACGTGATGAAAAAAGGGGAAAATTAAGTTTGCATTGGTCTGAAAATAGCAACACATCAGGGCAAACACATCTTGCGCCTTATTGTGCCGGGTGTATGATAGGGCCCTTAATGTTTACAAATATAAGCGCAGTTATCTAGAGGTCATTTCTTGTAAATGATGATGATTATTCATTTGATATTTACAAGTATTTTGGAAAGGATGCGTGAATGTTTTTTTTTCTGCAAAAATGACAGAACGTCATTGCCTGTGTGAATAGCACATTTTTTTATTCACCAGTAAAATCGTTCTGGTAATGCTACTGTTACGGTTTTGTGTAAAAGAGTCTAATGTTTAGAGAACACTATGGCCGACTTAAAGCAATTGACTGAATTAAAGCAATTAGGTAATTATCAATACCAAATCATATGAGAAATGTTTTATCCCCCACTTCTAGATTGATGACAATAATACTATATACATAACACATATTATTGAAGTCACTCTCTGCTGTCTAACCACAATCAGAAAGACAAAAATGTGGCACAAATTGTCAGGTTAAATAAAAGAATAAAAATTAGTTAATTCTGAGGCACTGACTTGATGTGAGCAAGAACAAAAAAAAACACCAAAAAGAGCTGAAGGTCTGTAGTTTAGCGTCATTCATCCCCTGTACACACTGTACAGACACAAAGCAAAGGCTGTCACAGGACAAGCATGAATCACTGAGCCATTAAGATCAACTGCTTCAGATCATTCCAGAGGAGAACATCAGCTGCTCTGAATGACATAATAATGGACAGCTTTACACGCAACATTACAATTAAAACCAATCTGTGTTTTCATTCCTTATGAAGTCAATTTTATTTGTTACCCAAATAAATCAGTTGCAGAAGACAATATCATGGCAGAAAGGCTCAGATTTTCCTATGCCGCACCCAGTCCTGCACACACAATATGTCGTCAATACAGTCACTGAGAAAATGTCTGGAAATCCTTGCAGTGACACCCAGTGCTGCTCAAAGCTGGCCAGGAGTTCCTCTTAAAATGGCTCTACTAATAATATGACACAAACATAAAAGCAAAAACAAAAAATGATATTGAGATGATGAGTGGCAGCAGCTTCAGTGTGAATGGAAACTATAGATTTCTGTAAAAAGCTCTGTGTGCCATACATCTGTAAGTCAACTCCACTTCTACACTGTAAAAAAACTATTCATTGAATTTACTTAAAAGTGAGTAAACCTGTTGATTTTAAACCGATTAGTTGACTTTACTAATCAAATTAACAGTTATGAGTTACAATGGGCTTACTTACTTTAAGTAAAGTTAACTTGTGGAATTTTATGGCATCAGGTTTACTCACTTTAAGTAAATAATTTTAGAGTGTAGATTGGCGTTAAACAACACATCGCAATGCGTGTATCCACAATGGTCACATCACAGGATTCGATTATTTATGAAAGATAAAAAAATATTGATATTATTAAATATCATTATAATTTATACAATGATGGCCATGTTATTTTACGTTTTATTTACATGTCTGTACTTGAATACTGTTATACTGCCCAGAAAACCATAAAGCACTGTTTATTTAACTTTTGTAACTCTGTTGTGTTTATATATATGCTTGTATTTTATCATATTTTATGCAGATACACTTGATCGTCCCAGACTTGATCATCCCAGTTAATCTAAATGAATGAAATCTTTCCTAATAGAGCTATTCAAATCATCTGGTGAAATTATATTGATATCGCAATATATTGATAGCAAAACAAAATGTCGCAATGTCAGATATTTCTAATTATGCAGCCCTAATCTAGATTTCACTTCTGCTTCTAGATTTATAGGTTTTATAACCTCAGAAATAATATTAATTTATAAAAAATATTAGGTAATATACATTTTCTGCTAATAATTTAGCAGGTACTTTTATCCAAAGTGACTTACAAGTGATCAAAAATATTATTATTATTGTTACTATAGTTATTACTATATTTACTATATACTTACTTGCAATAGTAAATATGAATAAATATCACTGATATAAAAATAAATGCAAAAAAATAAAAATAAATCACATGACTAGGTAACAAAACATTAATTATATTCTACATAAAATTAATAATAAACAATAAAAAAACTGAATATATATTAAGGTAGAATTAAAAAATAGTAGAATAAAAGAGAATAAAATAATAAAAGAACAACAAGCGTAGAATAAAATAAAACAGAATAAAAACATAGTATAAAATAAAAGATAATAAAATAATATAAAATAAAATAAGCTAATTTAAAACAGCTAAAATAAAATAAGCTAAAAAATAAAATAAAATAAAAAAATTATAAAATTATAAAATAAAAGATAAAAAAGACAAAATAATAAAATAAATAATAAAATAAGATAAAAATAAGATAAAATAAAATAATTAAATAAAATAAGCTAAAATAAAAAAAATAAAAAATAATGAATTAAATTAAAATAAGCTAAAATAATTAAATAAAAAAAATTTATTAAAATCAATAAGATAAAATAATTAAATTGAATAAAAAAATATACAATTAAATAAGATAAAATAATAAAATAAAAATAGGATAAAATAAGATAAAACAATAAAATAAAATCCTGCCAGGTTAACATGTTCCTATGAAACACTGAATATAACACCGGAACACTGAATATTACTCTTGTTGACTATTTATTGACCACATTTAAACAATGTCACGTTTAAATGACAAAAATCAATCCCAAAAAATAAACCCAACACACGTGTACATGTTGATGTTGTTGAGATATCTCAACAACTCTTCACTGTGGAAACATGAAGTATTAATGCTCCCACTACCAGTTTCATGAAGGTCTGCTATGGCAACTACCATCATCATAGCACTATTTTTAAACCTCTTGAAAATCTCCTCATGGAAGAATCCCATTAATGGAGGAGCACAGATGGAGGGAAATGAACAAAATGTTGCACACACTGGTTTTGAATGAATCAGTCATAAACACACTTCACCTGCAGCATGTGGAGAAACAGGTGACCGAATCTCAATGAAACACACAGAGACCAATGTCCCAGGAATACATTAGTTCTGCTCGCACTGAAAAATCAACTGCTAAATGATCAAAATGTCCTGTTTTTATTTTTATTATAGATTTGTAGGTAATAATAACCGCCTTGCTATAGCTTAGTACTCTGTATGAAATGCTGGGTTTCACACAATCAATTTGTATTGGGACAACACAAAGGAATTAAGTTAGCTTATTAGTTTTTACAAATTTAAGTGGACTGAACATTAAACAATTAAGTTGAAAGAATTGTTTTGTTTCAGCTCATATTAAACAAGTAGTTTGCACAAACTGTAAACATCTTTTTTGTGTGTGTACAAAGTAGCCTTATTATACAGTTTCTATGATATTTGCTATAAAAATTGTTTTTAGACATTTTTTTGTAAAATTGGGTGAATTAAATTAAATGTTTAACAACCCACAACTATAAAGTAAAAGTGATTATAGGTATTACAGGACTCAGAATTCAAAATCCCTTGTAGCCTTTCAGGCAGGCGCTCTTCAGTTTTTGGTAGCCCGAAATAAATTTGAGTGGCCCGAATAGAATTATTTACTAAATAAGAACAATTACATTCATTCATTCAATTTCCATCGGTACTACTCCCTTTACTCATCAGGGGTCACCACAGAGGAATGAACCGCCAACTTATTCAGCTCATCCATCCATCCATCCATCCATCCATCCATCAAAGCTGCAAGATATTGGAAAAATCCGAGATTGAGATATTTTGTTTTGCTATGATATATATGGCAATATGACTATAATTTCACCAGAGGATTTGAATAGCTCTATTTGTAAAGAGATTTATTAATTCACACATATAAAGTTTTTTTCTATGCAGTGCACCTACATAAAATATAATAAATTACAAGCATTTATAAATATGACAGATCCAACATTTTAAATAACAAGTTAAACAAACAGGAGAGTCTAGCAGTACTGCATTGAAAGTATAGAAATTGAACAAACATAAAATAACTCGGTTATCATTGTCACTTTTAAAATAATATTTAATAATATCTTTAAATAAATAATTTAAATAATAATCTTCATCTTTTAACCTTTAAAAAATCATCTAATCCTGTGATGTGACTATTGCACATACACGCATTGTAGATAGATAGATCTCTATCTATCTATCTATCTATCTATCTATCTATCTATCTATCTATCT
>CAIGQZ010001336.1:3008410-3026204 GCA_903798205.1 Danio tinwini | reverse complement strand
ATCTATCTATCTATCTATCTATCTATCTATCTATCTATCTATCTATCAGTAGTTTTGAGAATGTTTACATTCACCGGTTTTAGTTTCCACTTCATTAAACACATTTTAACATTTAAATCTATCCCTCTCTCAAAATGAGTGGTAGAAAATGTGAACAAAGCCTGCTGATCCAGTCTAGCCTGGCAACTAAAGAAATCAAATACATACAATGTAAAGAACTAATCTCTTTTTTAAGCTCTGAATCCAGCAATTATGCTGGCATGTGCGTGCATCCACATTTCAATGCATGTCTTTGTGGCAAAATAGTTTCCAGTGACCCTATGCTTACCCCGGATAGCAGTAGGTGAGATACGAGGCTTGAAATGACGTCAGACACAAAGACACACCGATGTGGATGAATGCGCATTCAAACAACCATGGTTTACCATCAACCAGCAAACCAAAACAATCACAGAGTACTTTAATCGTTAAACAAATGGGTAAACAAAAAGGGTCTGCATGCAACCTCCTGACGTCAAACTGCCTGCACGTGACTACAATAGTCAATGCTTTAGTCAATGCAATGCAATAGTCAATACTACAATAGTCAAGTACAATACTCCAATGCTTCATTAACATAAAATCTAATAAAAAGGCCATATGAAAATAAATTAAAATTAAACTAAATAAAATTTTTAAATAAAATAAATTTAATAAAAAAGCCATATAAATTTTTTTTATAAAAAAATACTTAAATTAATTCAAATAAAATAGAAAATCTAAACGTTTAAAAAAAATTATAGTAATACTAAGAAATAACACTGATATAAAAAAGGAAATAGACTTTTTTTAAAGAAGTTTTTTAGTTATGCATGATACACCAAAATATATACTATACAAAATAGAGAGCATCCTTATGGTAACTCTGCCAGTACGACCATGTCCAAATACTATTTAGCCTTACTGCAAATCACAAATTACCTCTTGTTGCTTCCCGATGACACCAGTAGTGCTGAGTCCTTGCTTCGGCTATTGGAACTCCCAGAAGACTCATTACCATGGGATTCATTTCCGTGAGATTCATTACCATGGGACTCATTGCCATGGGACTCTGTTCCGCTCCCGCTGGACCCGCTACTCTTCATCTCCACATCCTCATGTAGGGAATGAGTCATCTTCCGGGTGTTGTGGCCTGAGGCTGAACGGTCCTGGCTGCTGTCGCTGCCTTCTGATGCCAGGCCAAGTTCAGTGCCTTCTGCGAAACTGGCCATACGATGAAGTGTCGCCATTGAGCTGCAGCCGATTGCTCCATCTTGCCCCTCCAAGGAGGAGAACAAGTACGGTTTGGAATCCAAGTCTTCAGACATCACACTTGGGTTTAATAATGTAAAGTAAAACACGAACAAATCACCCCATCCTCATGGTGGGTCCACCGAGAGAATGCAGACGGACACTCGAATATCTGTGGGGATAAAAATAGAAAGAACATGAGAAGGGTCACACAGAAACTTCAGACATTTTTTGCTATTTCTGCACAGAATATTTTAGTCCGCAGATTTTGATGATTGATTGTGAGAGTTTAGAAACTAAAAACTTAAAGGGATAGCTGTAAAATATGAACATTCTGCCATTATTTACTCTCCATTGACTTATTCCAGTTGGCATTTCTGTGTGGAGTTCTCCCCGTGTTGGCGTGGGTTTCCCCCAGGTGTTTCCAGGTTTCCCCCACAGTACAAACTCATGCGCTATAGGTAAATTGGGTAGGCTAAATTGTCCGTAGTGTATGTGTGTGAATGAGAGTGTATGGGTGTTTCCCAGTGATGGGTTGCAGCTGGAAGGGCATCCGCTGCATAAAATATATGCTGGATAAGTTGGCAGTTCATTCTGCTGTGGCAACCACTGATGAATAAAGGGACAAAGCCGAAAATTAAATAAATAAATAAATGAATGAATAAATGAATTGCTCCAAACCAGTTAGATTTTTTTGTTCTGTTGAACACAAGAGAAGAAATAAAAAACAAATGTTGAATATATTTAACTATTGCTTTCATAGTATTAGTTTTTTCTACTATAGAAATCAATGGTTTCCAACATTCTTTAAAATGTCTCCTTTTGAATTCAACAGAATAAAAAAACTCTGGTTTGGAGCAAATCAAGGCTGAGTAAATGAGGGCAGAATTTTTATTTTTGGCTGAACTATGCCTTTAACATATAAAATAAAAAATAATAACTATTATTTAAGGTTGACAATGCAAATCAAATTAGAACAACTTTTTTTTGGTAAACAAAGCGAGTCCCTCATATAATATATTTACTAAAAGACAGGAAATATTACTTTAACTTTATTGTAGATAAATCATACAAACATTTGCATATTACTCAATAATTTTACTAAAATTAATATTAAAAACTATTGTATATTTACATAAATGGACCCAATGATGGGCTACATATCCTGTGGTTTCTGTAAGCACAGATTCCATGTCAACTCAAGACGAAAATCCATTTTAAAAGTCTTGTCCTGAGTTACCATTTTATTTTTACGAATTAATAGCTTGTCTCTCATTATTAGCTAGGCAGTCTATTTTGTTGCATTTAAAGTCTTCTCAACCCATGTACTTTCCATATAAGTAATAGTGCCGATATAGCACAAAACTTTCTTGAATAAAGCTATGAGTTTGAAGAACACTCAAAAGCCTATTCACTTGAATATATTTTCCCTTTTTTCTCTCTCTTTCTCTCTCTTTTAAATTTTACTTTTCTATTTTATTGTCAACATTTATTTTACTTCATACACCTGTCAACCTTAACTTTCAGCGCTGACCTGTTTATATGCTTAATTTATCATAGTTACTGGGCACATCATATTTTGTTGTTGTATAATATGTGGGTTAAAGTGTGGTGTTTTTTTTTATAATTTTTTGTACTGTTTATTCATTCATTTTTCTTGGGCTTAGTCCCTTATTTATCAGAGATCGCCACAGTGGAATGAACCGCCAATTATTGTGGGATATGTTTTACGTAGCGGAGGCCCTTCCAGCCACAACCCAGTACTGGGAAACCTATACACTCTTGCATTCATACACAATAAGGCCATTTAGTTTAGCCAATTCACCTATAGCGCATGTCTTTGGACTGTAGGGAAAACCGGAGCACCTGAAGGAAACCCACACGAACACAGGGAGAACATGCAAACTCCAAACAGAAACGCCAATTGACCCAGTCGGAACTCAAACTCACCCTTTTCGCTGCAAGGCGACAGTGCTAACCACTGAGCCACCGTGCCATCTATATAATGTTATATATTACATTTTTGTCCCTTTTTCCAGTTACTTTCTCTTTTACTCTTGTTTGTTTAACTGTAATAGAAATCTGATAAATACATCTTTAAAAAAGTCTTGTTCTTAAACCAGTGGCTGGTACACTTAAGCAAGTCAAAAGAAACCATGGCAAGATTGAACAGAGCTAATCTCCAAGCTATCATTGAACAGGAGATACCATCACGTCTTCAGCTGCACGCTCTTCTCCTAACTTAACTTGACTCTTCATCAAAGATGAAAAAAGTCAAGCTCACATCAAAGCGAAGCATTTAAAACCCTGTCTGGCACAATCTATAGACAGACTGGCCTCTGTCTGGACTCAGATTGCCTAAAATGAGTGTTCAAAGGTGGACAACCCTGCTGTCCCCCCATTGTGTCTGTACCATGTCCTTTAAACCAACAGATGTGGCATTTCGACTTGTTAACACTGCCTCCTTCAAAGGATTAATGCCTGCAAGTGCACATAAAAAGCTGTTAGGCATCTGTCTGGAAATAGCAGGGGGAAAAGTAACTCTCATCCCTTAAAGAAATAAATAGTTGTCTGTCCAGTGCAAAACTATTTGAGCCAAGTTTCCTGGTGAGGACTTATTAAGCAAGGACACCTTCAGGACTGAATTGTGAGTCACCAATCTTTTACCTGAGAGCTAAAAATACAGATGGAGGATTGACAGATAGTAGAGTACGTTAGTGGATTACCTGCGTGAGCACGACCTGGCTAGATTAAACATGCATGAGTGTTATATTGTGTCATGTAGAACATTTATATGCGTTGTAAAATATACTGCATGTCAAAAATTATTGATTAGTGTTAAAGCTACTGGACAAGAGACAAATGAAAGTTAATAATTTTGACCTTAAATTTTTTTTTTATTATAGCCTACAACCAGACTTAAAAAATAAGACTCCCCCAGAAGAAACATTATTGGATTTATATTAAAATTATATCAGTTCTATAGTTATATTAAACGTATTACAAATGTGGTTAGTTTTAGTTTAAAATCTAAAAGCTGTCTCTTAGGAAGAATGTTGATGGATTTTACAATATGTTTTAATGTTTTTTGTGATTGTATTTATATTTATTTTTATAATGTAGTGTCAGTGTACCTGTTACCGAGAGTAGTATAATCTGTACTTCACAACAAGGACCACAATAGAAATAAGTTGTTTTTAAAAGTTTATTATCCTTGACAAATTAAGTGTATTAGGTGAAAGAAAGAAAGAAAGATATTAGGTGAATTGCCGGTTTCCCCCCAGAGTCCAAAGACATGCACTATAGGTGAATTGAAGAAACTAAATTGGCCGTAGTGTATGAGTGTGAATGTGAGAGTGTATGGGTGTTTCCCAGTACTTAGTTGTAGCTAAAAAAGGCATGTGCTGTGTAAAACATATGCTGGAATAATTGGTGGTACATTCCGCTGTGGTGACCCCTGATAAATAAGGGACTAAGTCAAAGAAAAATGAAAGAATGAATGATAATATGGGATTTTTATGCATGATTTTTTTTAAAGATTGGCTGATTCGATGACTTCTGATTTCTGCTGTAACATTTGGATTGTAGGATTTGTCAGATAATCATAATTTGGAGTAAACATCAGGAAAGTGTGACTCCATCATCACACTATGCAATAAAAATATTCAGCAGGGACAGGCAATTAATTAAAATGAAATTCCTAATGTCCAGTTCAGATAATTAAAGCTTATTGAAATAATTGCCATAAAAAACGTATAGCATTTTAGAATTTTTTGTCAGAAAATGCTATTTAATATATGATACATACAATTAAAAGGTGTTTTAAATTGAGACTAGCATTCAAACCCTTTTGATGAATAAATAAAAAGGAATTCACCTTTTATACATTTAATTAATTCAAATAATATATAGATTTTTTAATTTTGCTAAAAAAAAGATTGTATATTTATTTTGCATATTTAAGTCAATAAAAAAACACATAACTTTAAAAACATGCAAATAATTGAAATATAGGTAATTGCATGCATGCTGGTCAAGTTTAAATCTCCAAGAGCTTTCATCATTACATTTGAGACAGTTTTTATTAGTCATTCTCATAAGGTAGTCCTGACTAATGTAAAAAAACAACAACATTTCATCTAAATTGCATGCTTTTATGTAATCACACGCTACTACCACAATGCCAGCCCTACCTGGCATACGTCAATGACTTTTTGAATCATATCACTTAGTGCCCTACCCAGATCAAACCTGTCTGACTTATTAGAACCAATGAGACGTTAATATGTCTGGCCAAGTGCCTGCTGTAACCCAGTAACCTACAGGCCGATGACACAACATCGCTAAAACCTTTGGATTGCTAGTTGCACAGTAACACACTGGCCATGCACTGAAACACTGCTAATCAAGACACATTGACAGTATCAGTTATTATACCACATATCTGACGCACGTCTAATAAGCTTACATAAATCTCAGCACGTGAAAACGT
Source organism: Danio tinwini (assembly GCA_903798205.1). Taxonomy (NCBI): domain Eukaryota; kingdom Metazoa; phylum Chordata; class Actinopteri; order Cypriniformes; family Danionidae; genus Danio; species Danio tinwini. The sequence goes on along the minus strand of CAIGQZ010001336.1, from coordinate 3,020,443 downwards.
GGCTTTCGGTCTTTGAGTGTCAAACGTATTATAAGCTTTTAAGACAGGGGTGCCCAAACTTTTTCTTATGAGCCAAAAAAACAATCTTACCATGGTAATTTCCCAATTTATTAATTTTTAAAAAGAAAAATAAAACAAAATACTTCAATCATTTTACTACTTACATATTTTTTTTCCATTTTACAATGTACTTCTTACACAATACCATAAATAATCCCATTTATAACACAATGAAGTTTAATGCTGAATACAGTAGTCAAGCTGCACCTGTCTTTGCCTTGATTTGCACATCAATGTTGTGTGCATTGTACTCTATCGAGTGACAGCATTTACTTTTTTAAAAATCAGATTAATTCTCAACATTTAATTTTAGTCAGCTTTTTTGTAGCTCAGCAATAAAACAAACAAAAAATGTTAAGTTAAATTGAAATTGATGATCTCTGTTGAAGGCATTTGCTGCAACCCTGCCAATAATTCTCCCTCTCCAGATAAGAGGGTGGGCCAAATCAAAGGTTACCATGGGCCAACTTTGGCCAGCAGGCCCTAGTTTGGGCATCTCTGTTTTAACATGTCTTTTGTTTCATTCTACATTTAATCAAAGGCTCTGAAGACTTGACCTTCAAATGACACATTATTAGTCATTAATGTGGACTTTATTCAAACCTTAAAAGGTATTTTTCTGTAATGGTTGCCTGGGGGCCATGGAGTAGAATACTGCATTTTAATATAATTACAGGTGGCAAACTTATATTGAGATTGTTTTAGAAAACAACATTCGAGCTGTTAATCTGAAAAGAACATTGGCTAACAAATGGGATCTGACCTGAAGTCTTAAAATACACAGAAAAAAACTATTTTAAACGAATTCTGAAAGAAAATCAGCATTTTACTCCTAGACCAAGATGCCCTTTAATTTTATTATAACTATTACAGCAGTTTAACTCAACTAAGACCCTGTAATTTCATAGTATCAAAACATGACTTAAAAAGTGACATCATATATACATATCATATTTATATATATATTTTTTATCTATAACATAGGTTTGAACAAATGTTGATATCAAATTATGTTAAAAGAAACAAAGTCATATTAATGCACTTCAAAGCAATCAAGCAAATAATATTAAAACTCTCAATTAAAAAAATCCAAACTCATGCTTTTTGGGCCTATTAGATCAATTTAACTTAAGTCCAACATCATTTATCAAGTCCATATCATTGCTGATTCAGCACTTTTATTTCAGTTCATTTAGCTACAACTACTGAAACAAATATTACTTTGAAAAATATATAAAATATACAGTCATCAATTCTATAGTAAATGCATTACCCAGGATTACATTATTAATCAGTGACCTCTTACAATGTAATAAATAATCAAAGTAATTCACTCCTTAGCAACTTTCATTGACTTCCAAAACCTGACCATGACTTTGATTTTATGCATTTAACATGTAAACTAAAACTTCTCAACAACAAAACCAATATAAATTGTAATATTAGCCAAATAAAGATCAGATAATGATACCCTAAACCCACTGAACCTCCTCACTGACAGTTTTATAACTCGGTGTCAAGTTAGAGACATTTATGTAATTGAATGTGTAGCAATGACACACGGGCTACTTCTTGCTTTATGTAAGACTTACATAAGTTTGCAGATGGCTTTAAATACAAATGGTTCATATTTCTTAAAAGCTCATTTTAACAAAACAATTATTATAAAGTCATTTATGGGACAAAATTCTATGTATTTTTGTAATTCAAGTACTTCTCGAATGAAAACACTCACTAAACTCCTGTGATGTACTTTGGTACTTGCATTTGGCATCACACATATAATGCATAATTGAATGTTATTGTAGATTTCAATATATACAATTAATCAACCCTACAAGGCAAAGATTGAGTTTAAGGTCGAAGTTTAAAGTGAGTTAATTAATGCCTGTTCTATTCATTGTAAATCATGAATAAGTAAAAATTATGTAATTAAATTTTTATTTTAAATTTAAATAAAATTGATGTTTCAAGAATGCACAACAATGAAATATGCCAAGAAACTAAAACAAATGAAGCTTTAACTCATGCATTTAAAAATGTTATTCCAACTCTATCAAAACTCATTTCTTCAATTCAGGTCTCTAAATGAAACCACACATTTGATATTTGAGTTCTAGAGTCCCGGAACAGATTAGACACAGTGATTGATGTTTGTGTTCCGTGATGTCATAATGCGACTCCTGGGTCATCAGGCCACAGCTAAGTACACGCTCTCGGAAGTAATGTGACTGGAAAACTGTTTTTAGACTGTACTAAACAAACTGTTGACACAAATTGCAGCTTTTGGAGAGTTCTGAGATCCAACTGTTTATTCATGACCTTATTGTGCAATGCAATAGAACAATACAGAGCCTAGTTTGCATGCTTTTACACTAAAAAAAATGATGTTTGCTGTTTGTTCAAACTACTTTTTTAAAATGAGCTGAAACAACACAATTCTTGAGTTTTTTTGGGGGAACAACTTAATTGTTTTATGTTCAATCACAACACAAATGGATTGTGTGGAACTCAGTATTTCTACAGTGTAGTTTTAGTATCAGTAAAGTTCTACAATTAAAAAAACCTTTTAACAGGCATCATAAATACCTGACTTAACTTTTGTCCATAGATTTTCACAAAAACAAAAAACACAAAACATGCTGAAGGTGTCGGGAAAATTCTACCAAAAAATCGTACGGTTGAAGTTTAACAGTTAAAAAGACAATTAAACCATATCAAGAGCTTTAAAATAAGACTTGGGGTGAGAGTAAATAGTAAATTGTGCAAACATAAATGGACAAATTAGAAAATGTATCATTATGCAAGTCTTTAAATACTTTGGGAAGGTAGTGGTCCTTTGTGGTTCTACCACAAAAACATTTATACTTTTAAAGCAATCCTGTCAAATGATTTTTGACCAATTTTAAAAGCAACTAAAAAGGACAAGCAAAGTGTAAATTAATATGGTCTAAATTTTTGTTGTTGAAACAACCTTATTTAATATAATTAAATCATATCTGTCGCAAACAATGCCATTTTTAATACATTCATTTATACATTTCTCTTATTAAAATTTTATTTTTCAGGTTTATTTGACTGGGTCAATGCACATTATTAATACAATTGTCTCTGGACTGATGGTAAAAGAGCCTCCCTAAAGACATAAACCAATGAATATATATATATATATATATATAAATTAATAAATGAGTTACTTTTTTATGGTCAGGTAAAGCACAAATCTAAACCATCTGAACAAATTGGGAGAGTAGAAATACCTTTATTTTTGAGCTCTGATATGGGTTTGAATTAATCTTCATAGTAAAAAGCATTATAGAAATAAATATGAATTGAATTGAATTATGAGAAAAAAAATTGACAAATGTCAAATTCACTCGAATTAGCTTACACTGTAAAAAATGCTGGGTTCCACACAATTCCTTTATGCTGTCCCAACACAAATTGATTAAGCTAACCTAAATATATTTTTTTATTTAAGTGGATTGAACATAAAACAATGTAAAATGTCCCTGAATATTTAATTGCGTTAGTTCAACTTATATTAAATAAGTAGTTTGAACAAGCAGCAAAAGCAATTTTTTGAGTGTACGTTGGAGAAGCTACAAACTGGCACACTTGTCATAAAAAACACACAGTGACTGAATAACACTCAACAAAGCGTTTGCTACCATGTGACTCACTAATTGATGTGATGATGTAGTTGCTTGAGTGTCTCCTGCCCTTACATAACACTAAAGTTTTTCTAGTAGTCATATTCCACAGTGCCCTTAAACAGCTGTTTGGTAATAATGCAGGGAAGCAGGCAGGCAGCTTGCTAACCAAATCTCTCCATGAAGACACGTGTGATTATAGTTACACAAGGCCAGGTGTGGAGAACTCTAGATTAGATTGTGTGTCTCTCATCCTAAACCTAAATATATGTTTTATTTAAATGATAGCAATGCATAGCTGAGCATTTAAATTGTTTCAAGCTCCACATTTGGAAAGAAACAATTCAAATTTCAAGCAAATGAGATTTAGTGAATTCTTTCAACAAAAGCTTGCACGCAAAACAAACACTGTAGTAAAATAAATAGTATAAATTTATTACCAGATTGCAACAACAAATGTTAGCCAGCTATAACTGGTTCCGGTAACCCTTTGGGATTACGGTGACCGATATCTTTCCTTCTTTCACCACATAGATAAAAACAATCAATCAATTCCTTATCTACACTTCTGTTTTCCTACCTACTACATGTGTAAGGATGGACACCAGAGAAGGTGGAAGCGGCTGGAGCAGGTCAAAAGTTGGAAAAACCCTCTATGGAAATCAAAACAGTGTAATCTTGAAGCTAATACGTAGTTGTTTTACCAGCTATGTTGTGTGGGTCAGACCCAGTTCTAAAGAGGGCTTTTGTCACATTACATACTAATAAAATCAATGTAATGATGCTAATAAAATCAGTTTAATGCGACAGAGGATAATATTCTTACAGTGAAGTGTATGACATCCATGTCCATATATGAGGTTATGTTTGCACTAGTCAATTACATAAGGCAGTCAAACTAAATCTGCATTCCGCAGGCTTGTAATAGTTGAAAGTTTTCCACAAATGAAACAGCGTTTGGTTTGACTACAATTATGTTCTTCACACAGATCTGCAAATGTACAAATAACCTAAAGGTGGATCACACAACAATCTGTTTTTATTTACCAATGGAAATATTTGGGTCAAAGAACTATAATACAGTCATTTATTATATACGGTCAATAAGTAATACAGCTTTCATTTTTTCATACATCAGATATTGTATGAAGTATATGACATACGTAATAATGTATACAAAATATTAGGATACGAATTTGGCAAGATTTCTAAAAGATGTCAACCTAAAATTTTATTCAGTGTAACAATAGACCATTTTGAGGGATGTAAACAAAAACAATGGTCCCTATGTATTTCGTGGTTTACATTTTTAATTTCTATAGCTTTTAAGAATCTAAAAAGAGCAACATTTTTATTAATACTGTTATTATAGCTGTTTTAACAAAGTTATGATTAAATTGCCTCTTGTTATAGTTATGATAGTTTGATAACAAGCAGGAAATGTTCATAGGCCAATGACATCACCACACTGAAATTATCTATAGTTTTTATACAAATAAAATATTGTCAAGGATATATAGAACAAGATTAATTTTATTTTAAAACACTTTTTGGGCTACAGTGCAGCCGCAAAATAAATATAGTTTGTTGCTATACTTCAGACCACTGGAATTTAATCATTTGCAGCAAGAAGTTAACAATAAAAAAATACAATTTATATGCTTTTTAATATAAATTACACCACTTCTGTAAGTATAATTTAATGCAGAGATGACAGATGATGCAAAATCTCTTTGATCCATTTATTATTACAATTTCTGCATGTTTAACTGCTTATACCTATATTTATAACTATATTATATATTATTATACCTATTATACCTATATATATATATAACTAATTCAACTAATATTACAGCATTTGTCATATTTTGTGAATGCACACTTTTATTAAATTCTCCAAATGATTTTTGCTGCTCGTTCCAACTACTTAAATTAGTTACGTTAACTTAGTGGATTTGTGTAGGGACAAGATTAATGAATTGTGTGGAACCATGCATTCTTTTTACAGTGTACCTTTAATGCCCATAAAAAGTAGGTCCCCAAAAAGGACAGAAAATCTATAGTTTTACAACAAAACTGCAGTTTAGCACAATCACAGCATCCTCTCCAAAACCTATTTCCATTTTGTGCCCTGTTTCTAATTTAACTACCCTTCTTACCACTCAATAAAATAAAGATGCAACTTGGAACGATAGCATCAATGAAAGCTTTGCTTGATGGACTGTTCGTGTGGCTCTAAGCCAGTAATGCTCTCCAAATACATAAAAATGCACCCGAGGACACTCTACGTGCGTCATCACTTCCTACCCTCCTACTGCCTACTCTGCCCCAACAGCCAATCCCATCTGAATCGCCAACGCTTTCAGTCTATCTTGTTGAGCGAGTGCCTGATCTCAGACATCTCCACAAACTAATTGCCCACACTTTCTCTTTTTTAGGCAGAGCAAAAAGTTCAGTGATGATCCATGTCCAAACAACATGCATTCAAAACAGATTTATTTAAAGAAAAAGATGTTTCCACTCAGATCACGACAAAGCAAACCTTTTGTATCATCTGCAATTTACAGATGCATTTACTCTTAACAGTAGGTGCTGAAATGAGAATCTCAGAAATCTAAACAATATGTCCAGCTTCTGTTAGGAGATGATGGTCAATTTCTGTTTACGTCAGTGCTGTATGCACAACCATTATTCCAGCAACTTTATACAGCATCCCCCAAAATAGACCTAACAAGTACATGTCTCTTCTAGGTTCTCATTTAGATCAAGCTCTGCAACATTCACTTTCTGGCTGCAAATATATATTCAATGGCAATTGACATTGTACCTCCACATTCCATTTAATCAATGCAGCCTCTGGCATATCAAAGCAGACATTTAAAGAATCTTCCAAGGTGAAATTCTTTAATAATATCGCTTTAAATGGAATGAATCACACCATATGTAAAATAAAATGGCAGAATGTGAAAAAAAAAAACTTATGTAGGGTCTGAACAAATTGTGGGGAGTATAATTAGAAATAAGCTTTAAAAAAACACAACACAAAACATAAACAGGGTTGTAATGTAATGTAATGTATTTTTTATTTAATGCCATGTCAGCAATCAAGGCTATTTTCAAGGCAAGAACATTTCAATAAAAAATATAGAATTAAAAATAACAAACAAATGAATACAATCAATGAAATACGATTTTTAGTGTTACATTTTTTTTTTACAATTTTTCTACAACTTTGGTAAAAATGTCCTTAAAAGAGTTCATTTCATAAAAAGCACTTCTGAAATCGTTAAAAGCAGGACAGTCCAGTAATGTGATTTACAATAAGGGGAGTCGTGCAGTACAAACACTGAGTGGGGCCTTCACCTTTAAGCAAAAAGACATGGGTTTAAATAGGGTTTGATAGATAAATGTATTTATTATGTCACAGTTAGTCTGCGTATATGTGACCTTGGACCACAAAACCAATCATAAGGGTATTTTTTAAGGTATAGCTTTCATGGTTTGGTTTGTTATAGGACAATATCAACTATTTAAAGTCTATAATCTGAGGATTTAAAATAAAAAAAAATCTAAATCACCTTAAACATTGCTCAAATTAAGTTCTTAGCAATATTACCAATAATAAATAAGTTTTGATATATTTCTGGATTTTTCCTTACTGCTTTTTGTCAAATATATCCATGCAACTTAAGGTTTTGGGGTCCAAGGTGACGTATACAGTAATACTCATGTAGGGCAATAATTACAAAGCAGCTTTAAAAAAATAATAATAATTGATTGCTTGAGTCATCAAAAAAGGTAACAACATCATAGCCAGCTCTTTATATAATGTTGAAACTTTATCCTCATATACAGTACTCAACTGCTTTATTGCTTGCATCATTACAGAGACATAATGCTATTTGCCAGCTCTTTATATAAGGCTGAATAAACAAGTATGTCCTACTTTTCCGCATTTTTGCAGTAATACTTGTGTAGGGGAATAAATACTGCAAATCTCACCTGCACGGTTGCTTATATATGTCACATGCATAAACAATATTATCATCAAACTCTTTATGTTAAGCTGAATATAAAAGTATGTCCAACTTTATCCACAAATAATAATAGTAATATTGACAAAGGGTGATAAATACCACATGCATATCTAGATGCATACCACATATATCTCTCCTAGTACAGCTACAATGCTTACAAATATTTAGATAATTTCAACATGAACATTGTGACTTTCTGTAATGCTAAAAAGTTTGACTAAAAAGTTTGTTGTATCCCAATGCACATGTAGAGTTTGTGTTTGATACGTTTTGGGCATCGTGTAGGTGTAAGTATTAGAGTTCAAGCTCAACTACCCACCATGCACTGAAACATAAGTGGACGACTGCCAACCTTAGGCTATATTTACCCTTTAAAAATCCATTTAAAAGTAAAGCTGAGGTTGTGCATCTTGTTGTGTCAAACCCACATGGCATTTTATTTTTAAGACTTTCAGGCAGAAATATATAGCCTCAACCACCATACACTTTTAATGTATGGCAAACAGATGCAATGGAAGTAAATAGTAACTTAAGACTATCATTCTGTCTAACATTCTGTCTAAGTTCTACTTAATAAATAAACACATTTTCAGCATTACGAGTTAAAATACTGGCATACTTGATTTTAATTCCAGCTTATGAACTAATGTAAATGACTATATTCTGTAAGTGACCCCTGATCTCAAGTCTAAATTGTGCATCATTGGCATGTGTTTCAGCAAGACATTATCTAACATACATGACTCTACCCGTGACAATTATATATGAAGCTGCAATGACGTATAATGGACAAATCCAGACCCAGAGACACATCCAAAGGTTGATATTCATTCATTTTGAGAGGGATCTGTGTGGCAAGCTAGTTTAGCACTTATTTCTTTTACTGTCTATAATACTTGTTCATTAAAAACAATTACATATATTTTTATTTTTTTTTACATAGGGTAAAAATGGTTTCCTAAGTAAAAATACTTAGGTAAGTTACAACAATAACTAATACTAGATATTGCAAAGAATACATACATTTAATAAATGTCAGCTACTTCAGGTGTTGCGAAGACTTTTGAAGAAGCTATTAATTAATATTAAGTATTGAAAGCATTATAAATGAATAGTTGCTAGAAAAATAAGGAAGGTCTTAGCAGCCAAGTTGCTTTTGTAAATACGTTTTTTATATAACAATGTCAAAGTACAGAGGAATAAATGTTAAAACAGCTTGCCACGACAATTGAGGCTAGTAGGCTGTTTCATAACGCAGAGTAGTTGACTCAACCCTTTAAACAAAATACACTACAGTCTCAATCTCAGTAAACGGAGCATTAAATTAAGGTGTTTTATGACTTTTTTTTCTGTCAAGGCAAACAAAGGGGGATAAACTGTAGCGATATATAGGGCTTTGCTCTGGAGCACTGACCGAGGATGACCTAATCACTGACACAGTTATGCAACGGCCAACTTTAACACAAAGAAAACACATATATTTAACGTATATAAAACTGAAACGAAGTGTATTAAATACATCCCCGCGTATCTCAACAAACATTACTTTCTGTTTAAGACAAATACATGTTTAAAAGCACTAGTCACATTGTAAGTTAGTCAATGGAAAGTGTTATACAACCCCTCAACGGCGGTGTTTATATAAAGCAACCTAAACATTTCCTACCTGACAACTTAAGCAAATCGTCCTTTTCGCATGGGATGCTTGCTTTAAAACAGGTCTCGGTCTAAAAGTCCAAATAAATAAAATAATATTCCTTGAAAATCCAGTCCAGTCACAGCTTCAGTTTGACACACTTCGCCGCCGACTGCTCTCTAACACCGCTGCCCTGGATCTCCAGAACTCGCAGCATGACCTGAATTCAGACTCCGTCCTCCCAGCGCTCCTATTGGACGAACGCCGCGGATTTGCATGCGGAAAATACGGAAATGTGAGAGTCGCGCTGTGATTGGTCGAGACGCCCGTCAGTCTTTTTACATAAGTGTGTCATACATCTCACGTGGACACCCATGGCCAGTGACGGCGTGCGCTGCGTATGGACAAATCAGTAGTAAGAGAATGCTGGTGAATGGGACGCTGACGAGGGAAAAGAGTGTGGTTGGTCCGGGGAAGCCAAGTACGCTGTAGTGTTATACAAACGGTTATACAAGTGTGTGTACAGTCAATGTGGTCTCGCCCTGTTTGCGCGAAACACGGCATGTGATGCTTTTAGAATAGCTTGCATGGACGTGCGTGATGTCTCGAAATGATCCAATAGGTTTTATTGATACACAAGTGGCCATTTTCTCCCATTAAAATTGCTTTGTGTTAGAGTAATATATGCAATATGTACACGTGTACAGGAGTAAAGTAGTAAATCGTTGATATAAGCAACTTCGAATAACATAATAATAAACAAGTCCTTAATATGAAGTATGTTATGATTTCAAATGTGTATACATTAAATAAAAATGCATATAACGCAATATATGTAATCACTTTTAAGTTAACATTTCATAACACATTACATCTGACACAGGCACTATTGCATAATGTCTTCATGCTATTGCATAAAGCATTCCATAACCTTATTTACTATATCAAATAGCACATTTTAGTATAGTCACTTTGCACATCATCTACAACAAATGCACAGCTAGATTTTATTCTTCCGTATATCATATTGTTTTAGAGAGCACTTTGCATCTGACAGGTTATTAGTGCGCACAATAATAAACCAACATGAGTGGGTTGCAGACACTGGACTGTCTCCATCTGTTACAGAGAGGAGTCATCTCTCCCTTTGCCAGTAGTATAACTGTTTTTTTTCTACTTCCTTTATTTGTTTCAACAAAGAACAAAGGCGATGTTCTGTTTGTGTGATGGTAAAACACATGTTTTACTGATTGTAATTGCAGTGATAATTCCAGTCACTCATGTTTGGATAGATTGCCTTGTTTATATCTGTTCAACAGTGTCATTAGAGGAATATCACATGAGTGAGAATGCTGCTGTGCCATGGTGAATGCCATGATGAGACCTGATGGCAAACTGAACACAAATTTCTCAAAGAAATGGATGAGATATCGTCTCTCGCATACACACACAGAGCTCTTCAAAAACACCAGATGGCTTCTCTGTCTTCCAATATGAATTGGACATCAGACAATCACACCAGACAATTTCTAAGAACACTCATCGCTGCAGAAACAATTTCTTTCCATCTGCCCCTCCTGAGATTAATAATAATAAGAAGAATGAAAAGCAAATGTCAGCCTCGGAAGTTTCTGCTATGCATGGTAATATGCAGGTACATTATTACACTATATGAATTATTAACAGCTGATCATTAGTGTGTTGTCTACATACTGCCCACAGCTTCTGAGTATACTAATGGACTTTAAAAGCCTTAAGTTGACAGCATTAATATTTTAAAGGATTTGATCCAATCTTGGAAAATAAAATGTATTCTTATATGTTTATTTTGTAGCATATGGGGATTAAATGATGCAGCATTATTTAATGTAATGTTATAAAATATTTTTTTTAAAGTTAAATTAATTTATTTCATTCATTAATTTTCTTTTTAGCTTAGTCTCTTTTAACCGCCAAATTATCCAGCATATGTTTTTCGCAGTGGATGCCCATCCAGCCACAACCCTACACTGGGAAACACTCATACACTCTTGCATTCACACATAAACTACAGCCAATTTAGTTTATTCAATTCACTTATAGCGCATGTCTTTGGACTGTGGGCGAAACCAGAGCACCCAGAGAAAACGCACACCAACACGGGGAGAACATGCAAACTCCACACAGAAATTCCAACTGACCCAACTGGGGTTCGAACCAGTGACCTTCTTGCTGTTAGGCAACAGTGCTAACCACTGAGCCACCACGCCATGCTTCTGAAAGATTATGTAGAATAAATCTAACAAGTGAAATTTTAAAACTGAGGCTTCTTAATAAATAAAAAAGTGCATGAAATCCTAAAAAGAGAAGTCCTCATTTAAAATAGCCCTCTAATGGTTCAATCAATACAGTAAGGGCATGTGGGTGTTTTGTGTGTAGAGTCACAGCGGAAGCACTTCATAACTGAAGTGCTTCATAACTATATATAAAAAAGCTGTGAGTCAGTAAATTGAGTGGGACCATCTTTAATAGCTCCATTTATTAGATGCTCATCAGTCCAAGGCTGCTTTAGTGGTGTTGGTCATTGGTACTTTTGAGTTTTGTGAAATGCTGTGAAAGTGACGCGCACATATTAAAATAACAACAACAACCAAGGGCTAAAACC
>CAIGQZ010001336.1:2988849-3003410 GCA_903798205.1 Danio tinwini | reverse complement strand
TCTTAACAGTGCTAACAACATCACAAGCCAGCAGTGGTAAAACAGTGTTTTTGTACACATCTAAATAATTTAGCATATTATATATTAGTAAGAAATGACTATAAGTCAAACATTGACTCATCGGCCACTTTATTAGGTACACCTGTTCAACTGTTAACTCAAATTTCTAATCAGGCAAACACATGGCAGCAACTCAATGCATTTAGGCATGTAAACATGGTCAAGACGATCTGCTACAGTTCAAACCAAGCATTAGAATGGGGAAGAAAGTTGATTTAAGTGACTTTGAATGTGGCATGGTTGTTGGTGTCAGACGTGCTGGTCTGAGTATTTCAGAAACTGCTGATCTAATGGGATTTTCACGCACAACCATCTCTAGGGTTTACAGATAATGGCCAGAAAAAGTGAAAATAACCAGTAAGTGGCAGTTCTGTGGGTGCAAATGCCTTGTTGCTAGAGATCAGAAGAGAATGACCAGACTGGTTGGAGCTGATACAAAGACAACAGTATATAGCTCAAATTAACCTTACAACCGAGATATGCAGAAGAGCATCTCTGAACACACAACACGTCCAACCTTGAGCCGGATGGTCTATAGCAGCAGAAGACCACACCAGGTGTCACTCCTGTCAGCTAAGAACAGGAAACTGAGGCTACAATTCGCACAGGCTCACCAAAAATGGACAATAGAAGATTGGAAAATCGTTGCCTGGTCTGATGAGTCTCGATTTCTGCTGCAATATTCGGATGTAAGGATCATGATTTGGCGTCAACAACATGAAAGGCTGGATCCATCCTGCCTTCTATGGTTCAGGCTGGTGGTGGTGGTGTAATGGTGTGGGGGATATTTTCTTGGCAAACTTTGGCCATTAATACCAATTGAGCATTTTGTCAACGCCACAGCCTATCTAAGTATTGTTGCTGACCATGTCCATCCCTTTATGAAAACAGTGTACTTCCAGCAGGATGTCAATATGGACCATAAACTCTGAGGAATTTTTCCAGTACCTTGTTGAATCTATGCCACGATAGATTAAGGCAGTTCTGAAGGCAAAAGCGGGTCCAACCCGGTACTAAGATGTACCTTATAAAGTGACCAGTGAGTGAATAGTAAATGTATATGAGTAGAGTGCACTTTTTTATATTAACAACTGGAAAATTATCTGCTTCTTATTAAGATAATGGCTGTTTATATATATCCCTATTCTTACCCAATATCTAAACCCAACTACTACCCTACTAAATAAAAAATACTAAGCAGCAAAGTAGTAATTTATTGAGTCTAAAAGTCTTAAATCTTGTAACTTAATAAAGTGTGACCATAAATGTGATTCACTGTAGGTCAGAATTCACCAATATTCACTTAACATTGAAAAAAGAAAATAATAAATAAAAAAATAAATAAATGAATAATAGTTAAAAATAATATATACTTATATTTATACACTATATATAATAGTTAAATAATACATTATATAATTAAATTATTAATATATAAATATATTACTCATGAATATTCTAAATATTATTTGTTTTAAATTTTAAGTCAGGAATTTGAATAATTAAATTCACAAGAATCTTCCAAGGATTTAGCGACAACTTAAACTAGTTATAAAGTAATATGTCAGTGGATTAGAAAATGACACCGTTCAGCTTCAGATATAGAAAACCGATTCCATTGTTGCAGGTGTTAATGAAGGACAGTAGAGAAACATAAACAAGTATTAACTGTACTGTACCACCACCTCTCTCCATGACGTAAATCCTTAAGGATAGAAGCGTGGGTTTGATCAAGGCTTATCAAGTAGTGGAGGTGCGAGAAGTGCCTTGGGGAGAGGACATGTTTAAAGATTAAAACAAATACTGACAATCACACAACCACCACGATTTTCTATTTCAACAAAAGCATCTTCTCTTCTTATGTAATGTGTTAAAATAATTACTTTTTTCACAAAGTCTTGTCCCAGAGCTGTTCACCAAGCTAATTTGCCATAGAGCTAAAAAGGATCCTAATACTGCTTTAATGAATCATTGCTGAAAAATAGCTTTAATTGGATTCTGGTACTTTTAGGGCAGCTAATGGAAGAGTAGTGTTCGTGTTGTCATGACAACTAGATCACTAATTAGCTTAAGATGTTGCTGTGTTCTTTAGCGTGTTTTGAGCTAATGAAACATGATTGGTTAATGCTGTACCGAACTTCATGTGTTTGCATGTGCAGTGCTCTTACAGCTTTACTGTAATGGTTTTGTTTTCACTCTTGGGTTTCTGAATCAATGCAAAAAGTTCTTAAATTACTTATTGGTAGTTTGACAGTACTGCTTGTTCCTACACACTCACCTAGCTTGTAACTGGAATATTTTTGGACAAACGAACACAGAGAACTTCTGACCTTAAAGAAGCATCTCAGTTATGTCTTGTTGACTTCTTGCTGAATGACTCCTGATGATGTTGCTTAGAAACGTCCATTATGAGTCATTGAAAAAGGCCCTGCTGTACGGAAATCATGCAGGAGGAGAAAAATAACAACTTTTCATATTTTAAAGAGGCCATGAACAGATAAATCACAATTCGGTTGATCTTCTGAAATTGAGGTCATTGTACTATAAAAACATCCTGTAATTGTTAGTCTACAAACAGTATATACTGATGCCGATCTGCAAAATAACAGATTGTGGAATGTACCATTTTATTATATAATACTGAGATTTATAAAAAGTCATTAAATATAATAAAAAGATAATCAGGGCATGCTTCTACATTGCTGCATGTTTAGCTCTGCCTACAGATTTGCACAAGTATGGTAAATCAGGCCCGTAGCCAGCCTGGTGAAAGGGGTGGTTCTTTATATCTCAAAAAGTGGTGTGCACTTTTTGCAGTTTTACGCTTCAGCTTCTATTTAACTATGAGAGTTAATTATTGCATTTTAAGCAGTACTTTTTGCTGAATTAGCTAGTCAGATGTCACCATAACCACACTTTTTGATGTACTAAAAATATTTCCTAAAAAATTGCAAAAAAGAAAAATTAAAACAAGACTAATTTTTAAAATACAAATTTATTATATCATACATCATTAGGAAAAAATAGAAATCTGTTAAAGTTTTAAAGTAAAAAAAAAACCTGTAGCCTACTGTCATTTATTAGACAAAAAACTAACTGGCCAGCACATTCAACTGTCCTCAGTCACAATTTGGCCATTTCAATAAATCATCATTAAAACATAATAATAATAATAATAATAAT
The DNA here is from genome assembly GCA_903798205.1 of Danio tinwini. Taxonomy (NCBI): domain Eukaryota; kingdom Metazoa; phylum Chordata; class Actinopteri; order Cypriniformes; family Danionidae; genus Danio; species Danio tinwini. Next base: position 3,000,167 of record CAIGQZ010001336.1, on the reverse strand, counting down.
AATAATAATAATAATAATAATAATATTAAAACAATAATAATGAATTCTTCACATTTTTTTCTAACCTCTTTGGTAAAAAAAGTACATTTGAGAATTTTTGGATATCAACAATAGTCAAAATATATTCAAATTAATTCAATATGCTCAGCTTCTGGTGCTTAATTCACACCTTTTTATTGCTCATTTTTATTTCAGGAATAAGGTCCAAGATTTAGAATAAAAGTTACCTTTAAAATGTTTTCTCTGTTTAAAAACAATAGTGAAAGAAGACTTCTTTTACATTAGATTATAGTCATACCGAAGCAACAGCGGACAGAGGATTCAGTTTGGTCTTAAAGCCTTTTTTGATGGATTATTGTCATTATTTATGATGGCATAGCAGTCAAAATAGAACAAATGAGCTCATGTATGGGACAAATTCTGGACCTTTGTCAGTGAGGGGTGGGTCTTAACGTGACCAGTTAGCCTAGAACCTCATGAATAGGGACATATTTCATATTTTTTCATATTTTTTTTGTTAGAAAGTAACTTAAGTATCTTTAACCTTACCTTGTTTGGCAGTCGTTTTGAACATATGTTCAATATTTTGCGATAATGACGCCGCTGCCTGCCCTTTCTGCCCCTCTTGCTCTTTTTGACCCATAGCCAGGGCCGGCGCAACCATAGAGGCAACCTAGGTGGCAGAATAGTGAGCGAACCCCCCAGTCCTCACTTTCATCCGTGACACCCACCCCCTCCCTCCCGGTCCTCACTTTCATCCGCAAACCGGTCACTTTCTTTTTCACTTTTGGGTTGAGGGCGGCGTGATCGCCGTTCGCATAGAGTGCCAGTTCAGCTTGCTCCGGCCCTGCCCATATCGTTACTGAAGTATATGAATGTCGCATTAAAGATTCAAATATTACCACTCAGTGGGTTATGTCATGAGACTCATGTCACATTATTGTGGCTTTGAGGCTCCATGGGATTCGAATTACTGGCCATAGTTATTTAAAATTACACTTTATTACAATATATATATATTACATATAATATATTAATTAGATAATATATATTATATAATATTAAATTACATAAAAATAACTAAAAGGACAATTTCTGGACCTTTTGGCCATGGGGGTAGGTTCATTCGAACCACCCGAACCCCCCCTGGCTACGGGCATGTAAATAAAAAGAGAGTCATGTAGGTCTATGCAGAAAAGAAAAGATAAAGATGATAAAAGATGGGGTTTTAACTACTAGATTCCACATCTGAACCCAACTTCAGGAAAGAGTGCGTGCACTTTATTTTTAATGAATTTTCAGAAAGCATCATTAAGAATTTGGTTCTTCGTGTAACCAAGTTATATTTGCTCACTGATTTTATCACTGATACAATTTAATGCTGGATTGAAAAATAAGATAGAAAGTATAAGATGACGCTGTAAAATGATGAACCTGGGTTTAGTCCCCTACTGAAATTAACCATGATTTTACTACAATGATTATTACAATGAAACTCTATGATTTTACCCCACCCCCAAACAAACAAACAAACAAACAAACAAACAAACAAACAAACAAACAAGGCAATTATGTTTTTTTGGTTTTACTAAATTAGTAAAACCTTGCTGTTTATATAAAAAAGGTTATTAAAATGACAATAAATGAACTCCCTTTAAAATAATTATTCTAATTTAGTTATTTCATTATAATTATTTATTATAATAAAATCAAGGTTTAATTTTCGTAAACGAAAACAAATATGGCAAATTCCATCAGTTAACTGCAGGGTTGAGCCTTCTAACCAATCACACACGTTTATGCTTGGGTTGTAAAAGCAGTAGCCAATTACATTAAGTCAAATTTAAACCTCTTTCGTAAAGTGTGGACTGACGGACGGTTATTCTTTTTCGCGCCCTCTGCTTGGCTCTGAAAAGACGCGTGGTTTATTATTGGAGTTTTTTTTAAAATAAATATCAACATTATGGAAGGACATCTGTGAAATTTGTGTTAAAAACACAGCTGTGTTTTTAGACGGTAAAGAAACAACGACGTGTTGAACCGAAATTCAAACAACTAACATCTTTTCCACAAGCTGAGGAGGTACAGGTAACTTAAATAATAACGGTAAGGTCTAGATAGCATATAAGTTCGGATACTCACATCAATATAGCATAATTTTTGTGACACTGTACAATAATTCTTATTTTTACATTACTGTGTGGGTTGGATTTAGGGTTGGGGTACGTTCATAAAATATAATTTAACAGGGTATTTAATAAATAATATTAATACTCTGTATAATTACTGTTACATTATATTACTTGCATTAATGTGACGGTTTGGTTTAGGGTTGGGGTAGGATGAAACATTAATAAAATACAATTAATGGATAATAATAAACATAAATAAACCATGGTAAATACTAGGCTCTAGAAGGTGTTGGCCTAACGTTACACGTAACGTTAGGATTGCATAACACGGTAACAACACTAATTATAATGCAATTATCAACGTAGGATGTAACATAACTCTAAATTACATAAAAAAAGCAAAAAGAAGATATAAAAAGATAACAAGAATAAGATTCAGAAACAGATAATATAAGAAACAAAAAGAAAATAGAAACTTGTTATATATTATAGGGCTGCATGATATTGGTAAAATCTAGCAATATTTTTTCTTTGCGATACTGCAATATGAATGAATACAATTTCACCATGACTCAACTCTTTTCTTGGAAAGTCATTCATTGAGATTGATTTAGATGATTTTGTAGGGGAGTGAATCATTCATTCTTTCATTTTCTTTTCGGCTTAGTCCCTTTATTAATCTGGGGTCGCCACAGCGGAATGAACCGCCAACTTATCCAGCATATGTTTTCACGCAGCAGATGCCCTTCCAGCTACTACCCATCACTGGGTAACACCCATTCACTTTCACTCACACACATACACTACGGAAAATTTAGCTTACCCAATTCACCTGTAGCACTTGTGGGGGAAACCAGAGCACCCGGAGGAAACCCATGCGAACACGGGAAGAACATGCAAACTCCACACAGAAATGCCAACTGACCCAGCTGGGGCTCGAACCAGTGACCCTTTTGCTGTGGGTCGAGAGCGCTACCCACTGCACCACCGTGCTGCCCAGTGTGAATCATATATATATAGGTCTATATATTATTTTATAGAAATATCTTTTTAGATAATTTAATATATACATATAATAGACACTACAGTCATAAATAAACAATGGAGCAAAGATTAAGAGAAATAAACAGTGCTTTGTGAGTTTTTAGAGAGTCTAACAGCATTCAGGTAAATTAATTAAATAATTACATGCAAAATAACACTGCATAGTCTTCATCATTTAAATAATCCATTAAAATGAATCTTTATTAGTTGCAAACAATACAATTTCGTGTGCCTTAATGCTTTAAACTCTCAAAATACTCACATAGTTACAGTCCTTAAAAACGCGTACAAATGACAAACTTTAACTCTATTGCACTGTAAAAAAAAATAAAAGTTGAGTTAACTTAAAATTTTATAGCAACCAGCTGCAAAGAAATTTTGAGTTTATTAAAATTTAGTGGTTGAAGTTGTGCCAAATAGTTTTTTTTAAGTTGACCGAAAAGGCTGGTTTAAGTCAAGTATACTTTATGGAATAATTTGGCACAACTTCAAACACTGAAGCTTAATAAACTCAAAATTTCATTGCAGCCGATTGCTTTAAAATTTTAAGTTAACTCAACTTTTAATTTTTTGAAGAAATAAAAATAGAGTGTTTTTGAGAATATTAATATGTTTAACCGCATAAATTATGGATTAGCTTTTCACTTCACAAAATGGTAATGAATATAGGTGTCTTGGGGATTACTGTGATCATTTTATTAGTTGTTTTTATCATTTATTATAGAGGATACATCGCTGAACTAAAGTTCTTCAAATCAGTGACAATGAAAAAATTACATCTACATCTCAGATGGCCAGAGAGTGAGTCCATTTTCTGCAACTTTTAACTGAACTGTCTCTTTACGCCCACATTGCAAACTGATGTTCATCTGCTTCCATTTTTACCCCAATCACAAAATCTGATCACCAACCGTCAAGTTCCTGTCCTACCTTTTAAAAACATCACTTGAGTGTACATCACGATGTGCAGGAAAAAAATCTGTTGCTTCTTCCGTTTCAGACTTTAATTCTCAAAACAAGCTTGGGTGTGAAAACAATTCATGACTAAACTGTCCAGAGCAAATGCAGTCCTTTCCAGTAATGAATGATGTCAGTAGGACGCATGATGGGGCTGAACTGATGCAGAAGGAGATTTCCCCTTCAAAAAAAAAATTCTGTTCACATAGTCATGAGTGTCCAAACACAGAAAGAGAGAGTTTCTGCCTCCCACACTTGATGAGCCGGCGGAAATGCATCACAATTCACCCACTTGTAAATGCATATCTTCTCACCTCCCCTGCGCACAGACACGCAAGATCACGCGGCACCACACTCCTACTAACACACACCCACAAATCTGGCAACCTTCCTTTGCCCACTGAATCATTTCACGTTTTGTAGTTTTCATGTCAGTCGATGCATGTGATATCATCCAATCTAAGTCTAAAATTTTATTAAGATTGACAAAGACACCAAAAAATGTATTAAAGTGCTAATTAGGGCTGCACAATATATTGTTTCGGTATCAACATCACAATGTGATCATTCGCAATAGTCAAATCGCAGGATCTGCGATGCCAAGTTTATCTTCAATTTATTCATCCCTCAGGATATTTGAGTGAAATTACAGCTGACCAAGAACCACATTGTTGAGTGGTTGTAAAGTTTAACCTTAATAGAGTGAAAGAGTGCTTGTTTGTTTTGTTTTTAAGGCCTATGACTGTAAGATTTCAAGTGATTGAAAATGAAGATTTTATTTAAATAATTTGTGTTTATAATTTATAATTATAACAATGAACATGTATTGGATTTAACATTTATACAATGAAGACTATGCAGTTTTATTTGCTTATGTTTGATAATTTAAGTTATACTCAAACACAGTTAAATATTTTTAACTTCATGTTTAACTTCAATTATATTTTAATTCATGCCGATTATCTGGCCTACGAAATCATCCCAATCAATAAAAAATGATGAGTTCTTTTCAAATTGTTGTATTCAAGTCATCTAGTGAAATAATTATATTGATAAATACTGCAGAAATTTTGATTAATAATAGATCTATATGTATTATATTCTTATTTCATTGTTACACTGAAATTATTAAATTATATTGGGTAATATAGTAAAATATTATACACATTAATAATCATTAGTATTTTCATATATGCATTATTATTTATTATTACATGCATGCATATGTCTTTCAAATTCAATAATGACATATATATGCAAAACATACACAATAGAGTGACCAAATCTGACATTATTTGTGACAATGCTTTTAATTAATGAATATAATTTTTTTTTATTGTATTTTTTAATTTATCTGTCTACCTCACCTACAAACACATACATGAATAGTATTAGGTGCATGTCTATATATTTTCTCAGAAAATATATTTATATGCATATGATAATGACATGACATAACTGACAATGATTTTTATTAATGCAATTAATATTGATAGTGCATGTGTTTTGTATCAATATTAAGCGTATTTCCAGCATGCCAATTTAAGGATTTTAAATAATAAGCAAAATTATTAGATTTAGCAAGTACTTTTACACCAAAAATTGTCAAAAAAAAGTTACAATTTAATACATATTTTTTCATTCAGACTCATATAATCAGCCTTACAATTATTGCAAAGTTAAAATAAAAAATAAATAATTTTATTACATTTTGTCATCATTTGGTACATGTCCCCATTTTGCCTTAATCAAAAAATACACCCAAGCTGGCACTGATGGAGTGTTCATTTGATATTGACGTCATTACCTTCATTTGTTTGAACATTTTTGCAAATCCCAAAATGTTGTTTATTTGCATTTTAAATTGAATAAAAAACAACCTGGCCTGAAAGTTAAGAAAACCAAGGCAACAACAAATACAAATTAAATGAAGTAAAAGCATCAATCGGATGTCACCGTTGTAGAATGCAATAAACTGCTCTATCATGGAGGAGGTGGGAGCTTCAAATTCGCACATTTGTGGAAAAAAAAAGATTTGAAACCACACACGGTGTGACTTGACGCAGATGGTGGGCCGGGTTTGTTTTTTCTCTCTCAGGATGTCGTATTATGTGCGTCACAAGCACATATTTTCGATTAGATCCACACCTGATATGGTTTTAAATTGCAGGGAATTGCTTTCAGAATATACACACGACAAACTCTTACAAACATGCTATGACTTTATTTATCTAGTACAACACCCTTAAGCTTTTTGGCACAAGCTTTCGTTGTTGATAGAGAGAGCACTAATACGATATTTTGACTGTGGTCATTGATATGTCCAGCTGGGACTGTTTTCTAGTCTAGATATTGTGTTGTTCATTTGAGTCTTGTTAGGGCTCACTTTTTGTAGGCCAATTCAGGGAAGAACCTATGATTGTTGGGTTACATTTACATGATATTTATTCATTTAGTTTCATTTATTCACTGTTTGCTTTTATCCAAAGCAACTTACAAATGAGTTCTTGAAGGTCAGTAAACACACTTACTATTCACACAAGTGTTAAAGTAATGTTTTCAACAAAATCAATAGATGTGTGATGATTTATTTAAGGGATAGTTTACCCAAAACTGAAAATGTTGTCATCATTTACTCACACTTCACCTGTTCCAAATATGTTTGACTTTTTTTTGTTCTGTTAAACAAACAAAATAAGATATTTAGAAGGAAGTTAGAAATCTGTAACCTCTGACTTCCATTTGTTTTTTTTACTATGGATGTCAATGGTTATAAGGGTTCAGCTTTCTTCAAACTATATTCTTTTGTAATTAACAAAGGAACTTATAAAGGTTTTGAACTAGTTGAGCGTGAGCAAATAGTGAGCAGTTTTGCATTTTTGGGTTATTGTTCACTTTAAGTGCACTTAAAAAATTACTTGCTCTGCTTGTTCAAACTACTTATTGAAATTGAGTTGAAACAAAACAATTCTTAAGTTTGTTTTGGGGACAACATAATTGTTTATTGTTCAATCCACTTAAAATAGTAAAAATGATTAAGTTACCTTAATCGATTTTTATTGGGATGTAGGCATGGGACGATAACCGTTTTCAAGGTATACCACGGTTTGGAAAAGTCAAGGTTTCCATACCGCCAAAATTTTCTTTAATACCGTTGCTAAGGTATGTGTAAGATTTTTTATTTACATTTTTTTAACAACAATATCTTCAGCAGAAAAGATATCCAAAGATGCCATTTTAAATTGTAAATAAATCTGTGTTTTTGAAACTAATGAAGACAGCAGAAGTCAATGATTCATTTTCATTATTTGGCCTGGCACATTTACTGCTCCAAAATATTATAAATGTTTCTCAAAATAAAATATATTGTGTTCAAAGGGGAAAAAACTTTTAGTTTTTTACCCAGACATTTCAAAAGAATATATTTTACAGCAGTGTTCACAATACCGTGAAACCGTGATATTTTTATCCAAGGTTATCATACCGTCAGAATCTTATACCGGCCCATGCCTATTGGGATGACATGAAGAAATTGTGTGGAACCCAATATTTTTGTGAGAGTGTTGACATTTTGTAGTAATTTAGGAAGCTAAGAATCAACTATGATAAATTATTTGCAATTATAAAGTTTGAAAGAAAATCTATATAACTGGACCGAATACACAGATATTTTATAATAACTGAAAATGGGGAAAGATGAAACTATAGACTTTCTTCAGCAGGGCAACAGCCAAAAGATTGATGCTTTGGTGACACAAATGAATTCTAAAACTTATTTAATCTACTTAGCTTTTATTCGGATGTGATTTTTATGTTTATCCATATTGTACATATTGTTTTTATGTTCAGAATTTCAACACAGAATATCTGTTCAGGTTTGATTGAAGTTGTGAATGAAGCGGACTCTTGGGCTCTGCTGCCCTCTAGAGGTATTAATGAGGCACTATTAAATATTTACAAGGGCTATGGCTCTTGAAGTGGTGATTAAATTACAATTAATTCATATGTAATCTTTTCAGTTTTACCTAATCAGTTTTTTTTCATTTAAGTTTGTAATAACATTATATATGACAGCCTGTATTAACTCACTGGAAACTTACTGAAGAGAGAGAATGTGGCTGTAAGTTCTTTAAATCTGTGTGATACTGCCATCTGCTGACTTAAACTACAAACAACATAGCTAAATCATAATTTATGGACATTTTCAGTTTACACTATTATTTCTCCTAACATTAAGATAATGTTCTTTTAAGTTCAATAACTACAAAAAGCATTATACAGTTGTCATGCCATTTTTACACAATCATTTATTGACTATTTAAAAGTGCTACAATTTGATTCAGAAAAATCAGCAAATATTCTGATTATCAGCAAAATTATTTGGAGCATCTGTAGATCTCAGAATGAAATGGGTTTAAAACATAAACAATAATTTTGCAAGAACAATCACTGTATTCATTTCTTATCGTCAGTGATCTGACTATAGATATCAGGTTATTATATTAATGAACAGTTTAGCCCATTTGGTGCTGTTCATGTGGTAGTAAAAATGACATTAAAAAAAAAAGAAAAGAAATCATTGTGATATAAATTCTATCTTCATTTACTCATCCTTCACTTGTCACAAACCTGTTTGAGTTTCTTTTTTTCTGTTGAACAAATAAAGTTGTTTTGAAAATGCTGGAAACCCACAACTATTGACTTTTATCCATAGTTTTCTAACATTTTTTAAAATATCTTTTTTTGCTCAAAAGTTTTGGGGGAACTATCCCTAATTTGTATTTTAAATTGATATCTGAATATTAAATTCCCAACTTCAAATTCCCAAAATCAAAACATTAAAAAGGTGAATTACACTAAATATAAATTTTATGTTTTAAAGGAAATATATATATTTTCAAAACTTTTTTAATCTAAATCTGTGGGGGAGTATATCTAATCTATTAATTTGCAGTGCAGTCATTTTAATCTGTGAACAACAAGTGTCATTATTTTGTTCAGGTCCATTTATCCTTTTCGAAGAATGAGTTACCAGGTATTATCTTTCGGATTAAGTAAAAAAAAATCCAAAAAGCCAAAACATTAAATCTTTTGTGCTTAAAAGTAAATGAACAACATCAGAGTTGTAGGTGACTTCTCATGTCACTTTTTACGTTTACAGTGCTCATGCCTGGATAAAGACCATTCTCCTATTATAAAATAAAGATAACATTTTAAATTAGACATAAATGTGTTACTGTGTTACTGGAGTTGACATGTTCTCCCTGTGTTCTCGTGTGTTTCCTCCGGGTGCTCCCGTTTACCCCATAGTCCAAACACATGCCCTATAGGTGGGCCATCATGAAATCTGCACGCGCAGATTTTAGCCCATCATTGATTCTGTTTATTTACTTGAGTAAATGTGTGTAAATTTATATTATTCAGTTTTTAAAATTAATTTCAGTAGAATTATTGACAATACAGTTTGTAAAGTAATATTTTCTGTCTTTTAGTTAATAAATTATATGAGAGACTTGCTTTGTTTACCGAATAATTTGGATTTGAATTGTAAACATTAAATAAAAGTTAAAAAGGTATTATTTTTTATTTTATATATTAAGTTTTTAGGTGACTCAGTGACGCAGTAGGTAGTGCTGTCGTCTCACAGCAAGAAGGTCGCTGGTTCGAGCCTCGGCTGGGTAAGTTGGTGTTTCTGTGTGGAATTTGCATGTTCTCCCTGCATTCGCATGGGTTTCCTCTGAATGAATGAATTAAGTTTTTAGTTGTGATACTCCTAAAATTATTACATACTTAAAATTCTTAGCAGAAATAGCAAAAAAGGACCACAGATTCTGTCTGGCCATACCTATAGGTGAATTGAATAAACTAAATTGGCCGTAATGTATGTGTGTGAATGTGAGAGTGTGCTGAATCAGTTGGTAAGTAAGTTCATTCCACTGTGGTGACCCCTGATAAATAAAAAGACTAAGCCGAAGGAAAATGAATGAATGAATGTATTGATATACCTAAAATACGTACTACAGAAACTTTACAGACATTCAAATATATAATGAATTTCATAACATCATATTTCTCAGATGTATTCAAAATAAGCCAAAAATATTGAGTTTTTCAATTGCAAGGATCATGTTCAGTTGCAGGTGCTGTTTTGACCTTTGTTTTTCGCTGAGTGATCTAGACTTGTGGTCCACTGTATTTTGACAGCATTACCAAGTGCTGTTTTGTTGAATTTCTCATTGATCTGAAGGATGAAAATAAGTGCACTTGAATAAGTAAACTATTTCCAACAAATATTTGTTTGATATTTCATGATATTGCTTTTAAATGCAACGATAACATTAAAACATTGTGCTTTAGGCACTTTACACAGAAGAAATATCTTTTACCTCATCTAATATGCTTTCCCTTATTACAGGGTCCGTAAGGTCCACTTGTCCTTTAGGCTTGAGTTTCAATCGCATAAACACCCGTTTGCCTTCATCTATGATACACACACATGTCCATGCATCAAAGAAATAAGAAAGATGCATCAAACAAAACAAATATGTTCAGACTGTTAGTCTTTTCACTTTGCTTTTGCTAAAATGCAAAGAGATTCTTACCTTGGCTACAGTAAAATGGATGTGAGCTCAAGCAATTGTCATTTTTTTCTTTCCAGGAGTGAGTGTCTATCGCAGGGCAATTTGTGCCTTCATGTATGGAATTGTCGTTGGTCGTAATGTTTTGTGAATCAGAAATCAAATTAAAACCCCCTATCCACCAAGGGGATAAAGAAAAAGTAGCAGTCGCATAGATTGCAGACATCTTGTCTAGATCCTCCTTACTGTTCACAACAGCCAGATCTGTGTATTTCTTTTTGCAGTAGGTCTGAGCTAGCGTCCAAGTCATTGTTGTTCCAGGTTCATAATAGAATTTACTAGGAAGAAGAGAGTAACTTCCAGAAAGAGCTGTAAATGAGAATAAAATCACAGACTGAAAACCCAAAGACTAAGAGGGAATGTTAGACTTTGAATCACCTTCTGGCAAAATCATATTATGTTATGAACAATTTCGTTTTGAAAGTTTTGCAGTCAAATGATGGTGTTGTCTAAATGATCCCCATTCACAATCATTCAAACAATCAATCAATCAATCAATAAATCAATCAATCAATCAATCAATCAATCAATCAATCAATCAATCAAT
>CAIGQZ010001336.1:2925773-2988839 GCA_903798205.1 Danio tinwini | reverse complement strand
AATCAATCAATCAATCAATCAATCAATCAATCAATCAATCAATCAATCAATAGTGCTCAGCATATAAGAGTACACCCTGCCCAAATCATTCTTTTAAATTAATATTTTCTATAGGAAGCTTTACAATTATATATTTGTGCAAATACATGATAGATTAGTCAGTACTGAAGCCAAATCTGGAGTTAATCTAACAAAATAACTTATAATAACAGTCCACAAATTAGTAGCCCAAATTTCTCTGGGAAAAATATTAAATAAAAATATAAAATTTGGAAAAATCAAGAGAAACAAAATATATATAAATTGTTGAATTTTAGTAGCTTGTATTATTTGTAATATTTTGCATCAATGTAAATTTATTATCTTTCTATTTCTAAAGCTGTTTGGTGAATAAAACATTATTTTAACCCTTAAAGACCTAGAGCTATTTTGTGGTCACCTGAGGGGCCTATATTATGTTTTATTTTTATTTTAGCAGTCAGCCTCAAGTGTCATATATCATTTTAAACTGGATAACCTGATGTTTCAATCTGTATCATGTAAAAGTTCAATCCAAAATAGTTTTTGGTCTAAAAACATAAACAGACAGAAAACTTTCCAGAATTTTAAGAAAAACTATTAAAAAAGTGTCATTTTCTTGTTAATACAAACAAAACCTTATGAAGTTTTTTCTCTTTAGAAATAAAATAAATGCTACGATGTTTTATACTTCCAAAATAAAATTTGTCTACATTCAACATTCCCTAAGCAAATTATATGTATTATTTCAATGTTATTCTAGGCATTTTTCAGTAAAATTGTGGTACATTCTATTTACTGACAATGTAGATGCCCAAGGTGCCCATCTAAGTTCTCTTACTTATTTTAGCAGTCAGCATCAAGTGTCACATATCATTTTAAACAGGAGACGCTGAAGGTTAACTTTAAAAATAAAAATTGTACATTTTTATGACAAAAAAAAGAAAAATTTTACAGAAATTTAAGAAAAATGACAAAAAAAGTAACATTTTCCACAGCTAACACAAATAAAATCGCTTAAAGTTTGCTTTTGTTTTTTTAGAAAGTTATGCTAGGATGTTTTATACATCCAACATGCATTTTGTCTACATCCAACATTCCCTAAGCAAGTTATAGCAATTTATTTCAATGTTATTCTACACTGAAAAAAATTATGCCTGCAAAACTGTTGCAAACTAATTATTTGTGTTGAATTTAAACAAACTAATTCAATTTAATAAAATTCAACTTTTTTTCAATGTAGGGCGTGAAAATTGTTTCATGCAAAACTGCTTTTTTGCGTTTTTTTGCCTGCGCATGCATTTACAGCCCATATTTTTCATTCTAGTTTTTCAAATTCGTCAAAAACACGTTGTTTGTGGTGCGCAAAACAAAAACCTATGCTTATTGGTTAAAAGAGAGCGAGTTTAAATCAATCTGGTCATGGAGGAGAGACAATGCATCAACAACCATGTCTGATTTGTCCAGAGACACAAACCACATCCATCCCTTTTGTCAAATCAGCGTTGTCAAAATGTGATGACGTAACGCTCCGGTTTTTAAGGTAACCCTCGTTCCCTGAGGGAGGGAACGGAAATGCTATGTGGAAACTTCCACTATAAGGATTTCGTCAGAATCCAATCATCTGAAAGAGTATATAAACAGGCCAATGAAATGCCAATGAGTTGGCAGTGTCAGCATGCACAGCTGGCACTACTTACAATCAATCTTGGAATATAAGCACAGCATGTGCAAAACTGAGGCATCCTTTTCTAGCTGAAGCAATCATTATGGTGAAGGAACATAGCATTTAAGTTCCCCCCGTCGGGGAACGAGGGTTACCTTAGTAACCGAAGCGTTCCCCTTCGGGAGGGGAACTTCAATGCTATGTGGAAACTTCCACTATGGGGAAATTTATGGAAAACCACAATGATTAAAACTTACCTTGCCCCTGATGAGAGGTTAAGCTAAGCCGAGAGCAAGAGCACACCTGCATTACCAGAGGCGCGGTCTTCCAACGTGTTCCCTGGTCCTTACTTATCTCACTTCTGCAGAAGTTTTACTGATTTAAATTTATTTTTTGGGAGTCGTAAAACATCTAGTTAATTCTAGGAATTTTAATACAACAGTACATTGGGAAAGCGTGGAGTCCTGATAGGGAGGACGCTGCGGAGGCCACCTGCTGCTCAAGTGGGGAGACCTGGTGGCAAGAAGACATATAGACTAGCCCTGAGAAGGGGGGACTACATCGTGGCTGAGTGAGCATATAGAATCGCCAGCGGGGATCGCACATAGCAGGCACCTTTACCCAGAACTCGGGCTGACCAGCGGGCATGCCAACATCGTAACAGCCCAACACTCCTGCTGACTCCTCCACTGAGTCAGATGTTGGGGGCCCTAGAGGAATCTTTGCAGGGTTTGCCAGGTGGGGAACTCGCTGACAAAGCGAGAAAGCGCACGTATCTCTGTGTTAGCACCTTAACCGAATTTTTCCTCAATCATCAGGGTTTCCTAACACCCTTTAGGAAACCGGCAGATTTTAAAATCTTGCAAATGTGTTAGGTGTCGCCCAGCCCATAGCTCTACAGGTGTCTGTTAGAGAGGCACCGTGTGCACGCGCCCAAGGAGATGTGATGCTCCGAGTGGAGTGCACTCTAACTTCTGGGAGAAACGACTCGCCCTGGCTCTTGTAAGCGAGGGAGATGGCATCCACTATCCAGTAGGCCAACCTCTGTTTTGATACGGCACTTCCCTTCTGCCTTCTGACCACCATAACAGACAAAGAGCTGCTCAGAGGATCTAAAGCTCTGAGTGCTGTCTGTATAAATTTGCAAATCACGAACAGGACATAGTAATAAAAGTGCTGCCTCCTCTGTGAGCAGCTCTTGCAGGTTAACTACCTGATCCTTAAAAAGTGTGGTAGGAACCTTGGGCACATACCCAGGCTGGGGTCTCAGGACAATGTGAGAGTAGGCCGGCCTGAAATCCAGGCACGAGTCACTATCTGAAATGCCTCCAGGCAACCCTCTTAATCGATGCCAACGCGTTCAGCAGAGTTGTCTTCAGAGACAGAAATCTTAAGGATACTGAGTTGAGTGGTTCGAACGGATCTTCGCGCATGCTCATTTTCACAACAACAAGATCCCAAGAGGGCATGAGAAGGGGACAGGGTGGATTTAATAGTCTTGCGCTTCTGAGGAACCAGATCATGATGAGCGGAGATGGCAGCCACGTAAACCTTCAGTGTGGAGGGCGACAGCCTGTGCTCTAACCTATCCTGAAGAAAAGAAAGCACAACTCTGATCTGGCAAGTTTGGGGGTCTTCTTGGCGAGAAGCGCACCACTCAGTGAATAGACCCCACTTCAGGGTGTAGGCGTGCCTCGTAGAGGAAGCTCTAGCCTGAGTGATGGTATTAACCACCGCCATCGGTAGATTACCTAAGTCCTCCTTGCTGTGTCTGTGGACCACACGTGGAGGTTCCAAAGATCTGGAAGAGGGTGCTAGATGGTGCCCTGTCCCTGAGAGAGGAGGTCCTCTCTCAAAGGGATCTGCCAGGGAGGGCCCATCGCGAGGAGGGAGAGTTCTGATATCCAGGTCCGGTTGGGCCAGAGAGGCGTAACGAACAAGACCTGCTCCTCGTCCTCCCTGACCTTGCAAAGTAACTGCGCGAGCAGGCTCACTGAGGGAAACGCATATTTGCGCATGCCCCGAGGCCAGCTGTGGGCCAGTGCATCCGTGATGAGGGAGCCCTCGGTCCTGGAAAAGAACCACTAGCAATGGTTGTTTTCGGGGGAAAGCAAAGCCATGCGCGTCTTGGGAACTCAAGCTAAGTCCTCCAACACATTCATCGTGAAGCCAGTGCTGAAGTGGTCTCATATGGAGCAATTCGAGCAACATGACAGCTGATGCCATATGCCCCAGGAGCCTCTAAAAAGATTTCAGGGGACCACTATTTTCCAGTCGAGCTCTCTCAGACAGTTCAGCATCAACTCGGCACCCTCTCTGGAGAGGAGCGCTGTCATGGTGACCTAGTCCAGTTCCAACCCGGGAAAAGAGAACCTCTGCACCGGGGATGAGTTTGCTCTTTTCCCGGTTGATCTAAAACCCCAATAGGTCGAGGTGCTGGAGCACTCTTTTCCTGTGCATAATCAAAAGCTCTCGCGAATGGGCTAAAATCAGCCACTCGTTGATATAATTAAGTATGCAGATGCCCGCAAGCTGAAGGGGCGCTAGCGCACCCTCCTCGAGCTTGGTGAAAACCCACGAAGACAGAGAGAGCCTGAAGGGGAGGACTTTGTACTGTCAGGCTTGACCTTCAAATGCAAACCGCAGAAACTGACGGTGGCGTGGAAGTATGGAGACATGAAAGTACGCTTCCTTCAGGTTTATCAATCCTGCAAGCTGGAAGGCATCGCATCTCAGACTGGTAGTGTTCGGGCTGTCACATGCAGGGATAGGAAAAATGCTCTTTTATTGGAATTTTAGGGGCACTGAAAAACACTGTTGGTTGTGGGGCCCTGCCCTCCACCAGGAAAGAGCATGTTTCCTCTCAGTGACACTTCACGGTCCGTTTACCGGACTACCTGCTTGTTAAGTACTCAGTGCTGCCACTTGACCGGAGGCACAGGCGGGGACAGGGCAGCTCTCGTAGGCGGGCGCTCTCGGCGAGGAGCTGTGGATGGTTCGGCGGGAGGAGCGGTCTTACATTCCCGCCAATAGGTGACATTGACTGCTGCCTCACCACCATGAATTCCTAGGTGAACTCACGGCCGGTGTCGCCGAACAGGCCAGCCTGCGATATGGGAGAGTCAAGAAAGCAGACTTTGTCGACATTGCATATATCTGCCAGGTTTAGCCAGAGGTGGTGCTCCTGGACCCCTAATGTGGCCATCATCTTTCCCAGCGCACACCCAGTGGACTTAGTGGTCCGAAGAGCATAGCCGGTTGCAGTGCGGAGCTTGTGTAACAAGCCTGGGTGGGAGCTGGTTGGTGGCCTTAGTGTGCAGGGCGAAAGCAACCTAGCCTGCGGCTCTGTAAGTTTTGGCTCCGAAAGAGGCAGATAACCTGCAGGCTTTGGACAAGAGACAAGGTTGACCCTGCCAGGAAGAGGCACCACGCAGACAAAGGTTGACCGCAGTGGCACGCTCCATCAGTGGGATCGTCTCGTGCCCTCTGGCTTGACTGCTCCGCACGCAGAGGCGCACGCAGATCAGGCAGAAAAAGGTGCCCTCCAAGACTGCATGAGCCTACTGTGCACCTCCAGGAAGAAGGAGACGAGAGGCTTGGAAGGTCTGGCCTTCTTAGTGTCCTCGACTTAGCACCCATCTAGTCAGTCTGGCGACGGGGCTGGGGGATAAACTATCTCCAGACCCACGGCCGAAGCAGCCCGGGAAAGCACTGCTAACATGTCTGCTTCAAGATCCGACACAGCGCTCACCACCTCGGAGGGGGGAGTGGGTCCGGATCCTCATCAGAAAGTTAAAGCCCATCCTTCGATGCAGCGGTGGATGTCTGATCCTCGGTGATCCCTGGAGGTGACATATTTACTCCCACTGGAACCCTTAGACCTGCCCGAATGCTAGCCGCAGTGCGGGGGACAACTGGGGTTGGTCGCTTTTTTACAAGAGTAAGCCGCGATCTTAACTGTGCAACAGACATGACATCACAGTGACGGCATGGACTGTCTGTGAGCACCGCATTAACATGCTGGACTCCCAGACATAAAACACAGTGCTCGTGCCCATCATCCGGGGGCAGGAAACCACCGCATCCAGAAACGCACGTCCGGAGCGACATCTTGAAAAAGGTAAGGAACTTGGCAACAATACAAACCGCTCTGGAGGTCCGGACCCAAAGAACACCAGGCAAGGGAGAAACCCATTTCAACCGTCTGCCGCCGCGTATCACACACTCGGGAGACCGGGAAACCGCTTTCTCGTTCTCTCTCTCTCTGTAGATACAGCTGAAGGAACCCTCATCAACTCTCTCATAAGCTTCACGAGTTCACACTTAGCTGATAATTGATTATAAAGCTTGCTTGGCATGCTGTCCCGGGAGAGAGCCCTGAGCTCATAAGATCCTCGAGCCTGGGGTTCCCTCCCGTTTGCAAGGCGAGAGGGGCCTTTTAGGTAGATCTTGAGAACTCCCCTGCTGTAGTAGCTTATGAACAAATAGTGATTGCTCTTAAGAGATAACTACTTACTAGGATCATGTCTATGGTGCCGATTTGGATTAGTCAATTAACTTACGTTGCATGTTTTTGGACGGTGGAAGGAAACCCAGGAACTCGTAAACCCACGTGAGCATGGGGAGAACGTGTAAACTCCGCACAGAAACGTCGGCTGGCTTGGTAAGGACTAGAACCAGTGACGTTCTTGCTGTGAGGCAACAGTGCTAACCACTGGGCCGATGTGCCACCCATCTAGGAAAGGAGGAGTAGAGGTGGAAGGGGGGATTCCTCAAAACAAAAATGACTGTTATATGGAACTTAGGGTATTTATAGTGGCTTAGGAATCGTCTGATTGGTGAATCATAAATTGAATAATGCGGGGCCGGCTGCAAGCAATCATAAGCACGTGATCCTCTCGAAATTAGTTTATAAATAAACCTCACTTTGTGAAAGTATCTGAAGCGTAAAGGATGCCTCAGCTTGGCACGTGCTGTGCTTATATTCCAAGATTGATTGTAAGTAGCGCCAGCTGTGCATACTGACGCTGTAAATTCATTGGCATTTCATTGGCCCGTTTATATACTCTTTCAGATGATTGGATTCTGACGAAATCCCCATAATGGAAGTTTCCACATAGCATTGAAGTTCCACACCCGAAGGGGAACCACACTGATTCCGGAGCCTCCGAAAGTCTAAAAATGTGATGTTACAATGGTAAAAAGCTGAGACTCTCGTCTTTATGCCACTTTTTGAATTTTACGGATCAGATCAGTGGATCAAAAATTATTAAACATTTAAAAACGATACTTATTTTTAGCTGCGGACGGCTGTCTTGGTCTTTGATAAATATATCTGTTTAATAAATCTGTTTCGTTCAAATGCCCCAATATATATTACAAATATTTACTGAGGAATGGATAAAATTATTCATTTTCAAAATGAGGTGTACTCATTTATGCTAAGCACTGTAAGTATATAAGTAAATACATAAACAAATAAATAAATATACACTAAGTGTACTCCAGTAAATCATTGTTTTGGCTTTCAAGTTGGTCCAAATTGTAATATGTATGTGCATGATGTCACTGTTTTTTACACACACACACGCATGCACACACACACCACACACACCTGAAAATCTGAAAAATTTAAAACATTGTTTTATTTGGATCTTTGATTAGTTGTATTTGTCTGTGCTATTTCTTATATCTTAATTTGTTCACATTTTATTGCTGTTTACTTGTTTTGAACAATGTTCGAAATTTTAAGTAGATTCATTGTTTTTGCTTATTTGAAAAATGATCAAGTCTATGACTTAAAAGCATAATATTGCAACCATGAGCCTTGTGGCAGTTCTTTATTCATACATTATTAAAGAAATCTGTTTTTGACAAAACATCATTACATCATTTGACATGATCATTAGCCTTAGTTTAATGCATTTTAAATGCTACTAATATTTCAAAGTAATATTTACATAATGCTTGCAAAATAGCGATGTAACCTCTGCCCGTACTAACCAGTAAAAATATTTTTAAATGTTTAAAAAACAGTTCAAAATGTTTTTGAAACATTGTTGCGCTAGCTGGGATTTAAAACAATGTGTTTAAATCTGTTTAACAAAATTAGTCAAAAACACTGAAAAGACATTTGTATAATTCAATTATAAACACAAATATACAGACCGTAACAAAAAATTTGTGTTACCTGAGAGAAAAAACAGCAGCGCAGTTTTCACATTCATGTCTGCAGTTTGTCAAAGCTCAAGTTTTCTTGTGTTTTAAGTAAAATGCATCTGAACCGAGCATGTGTGTGTGATGATTATATACATGTTGCTATGTTGCAACGATTGGTTGAAATATGTCAGCACCATATTGTTTTGAATAGGACACAGTGTCCTTCACAGACATCATGCAAACAAACAAAACATTTGTTTCTTCCTTTCACAATATCATTTGAGGACGCTGGCATATATTTAAATGCCTGTTGTTTTCTGTTTTTAGAATAGAGTATGACCTGACAGAAATACATGTGCATTATGGATGTTTAGTGTGATTTCATGCAATGTTTTTGTATTTTATAAGTATCAATTATTGCCTTGTTACTTTCAAACTACAAAAATGAGAAACTACAGTAAAGTCAGAGTCGAGTATCCCTAGCTCCAATATACACCAATATCTTTAAGTATAGATTAAAGACTTTTTGTTTTTAAAGGCACTCACAGATGTGACATTTGGTCTGTTTCCCTTGCTGTGTTGGAAAGCATATTGGTTAAGTTGTTAAAAAGCTGTGTGCTGTATAAATAAATTGGTCATTGTCATTAATCTATATTAAGACTAGACATGGGACGAAAACCGTTTTCAAGGTATACCGCGGTTTGGAAAAGTCATGGTTTTCATACTGCCAAAATTTTCTCTAATACCGTTCCTAAGGTATGTGTAAGATTTTTTTATTTACATTTTTTTTAACAACAGCATCTCCAGGAGAAATGATATCCAAAGATGCCATTTTAAATTGTAAATGTGTTTTTGAAACTGATGAAGACAGCAGAAGTCAATGATTCATTTTCATTATTTGGCCTGGCACGTTTACTGCTCCAAAATACTATAAATGTTTCTCAAAATAAAATATATTGTGTTCAAAGGGGAAAAAACTTTTAGTTTTTTACACAGACATTTAAAAAGAATATATTTTAGAGCAGTAATCACAATACCGTAATACCGTGAAACCGTGATATTTTTATCCAAGGTTATCATACCGTCAGAATCTTATACTGGCCCATGCCTAATTAAGACTACACTGTTATTTAAATCTGAATATTTTTGTAGGCCCTACTTCAAAATTAGTCCTATCTGAAAAATCTTAATAATATAATTTTATTTGCTAAAGACAAAGACAAAAATGAGAAACCGTAGTCAAGTCAAGTATTTGTGGCAAATAAAATAAAGCTAAGGTTATTATCAGGACAAAAACACTGTTCAGAATATCAAATGTTTTGATTCCTTTCTTGGTTTTGATCTTGTGCATTTTGTATTTGTATAAATGTACGTCTTTGTATCTACTATTAATTACATCAAACTGAACAGGCAAATAACAATATTTAATTGAGTCAATATATTTGACCTGATCAGCATGCATGGAGATATTTTTAAATATACATTTTAATTAAGCTTTTTCCTAAAATATCCATATATTAAAATCATATTTATTTTTAATTGTCTTTGATGTTATGATCTGTAATGTTGCTGTTTGACATACTGCATCCTTTAAAAGTAAAAATGCAAATATGACATTCATTAGGTAGCTGATCTTTACTTCTTTGCATCTTTTTCCGAATTTAACTATTATTTGGTAACAATTTACATTAGGATTCAATTGGTTATAGTTAGAGTTCATTATTTCCTGACATGTTATTACAATAATATGTCTATCAAACTACAGTTTAGACTACTAACATCATATACGTTATCTCCAAACGCCCCAGCAAGGGTATGTGTTTGTGGACTGTCTGAGAAGACAATGATAACTATAAATGGTAACTTTAACTTTATAACAACAATGATAAAGTAACAATTAATAGCATAGTAGCACCACAACTACAATACTATACTAGATAAACATTGGTAACCAATCAGAATCAATCTTACTTTAAAGAAGACAACCATTTAATAAGGCAGATGGCAAAAGAAGCTCATGTTTTTTTATTGGACAGAACATTGTTAATAATAACAATGATAAATTTGATTTGTATAGCACTTTGTCTACATATGCAATTCAAAGTGCTTCACAAGCATAAACAAATATTAAAAACAACATTAATATCAGGTAAAATACATAAATGGACAATCACATACAGAAAACAAACAAGTAAAAGCAAATAGAACTTATTAATTTATTGTGCACTGATGTGGATTTAAAATGTAAGTTTGCACAAATTCCCAAGATTGATTGCCATTTAAATTGACAATTTATTAATCATTAACCTTATTAATGTAAGATGCATCTACTTTAGTGGGACATTGTCGTCAGCATGACAAGACATGCAAACGACAGTCTAAAAGCAAAAATGTTTTTACTGTAAATAAAAGGCTAGTAGTATTGTGAAAAGAATCGAGTTATAAATAAACAGAACCATTTAATGATGAAATGTAACAAAAAATATAAAACATGTTACTGGCTATGAATGTGTGTCCATATGAGCAAACCATATTTCTGTTATTTTCTTTCCAAATGTGCATAGGATATTAGAAATCTGAAGAATGATTGTCATTAAAAGCTATGCCAATAAAAGATTGTCATTTAGTTATAAGCCCATTTCACTGATCTTTAAATACGGTCTTTAAGTCATAAAATGTTACTTACATTTTATGTACATACACAAATATAAAATATATGTGATATACTACATTATGTAATACATCACTTATATTTTATATCTGTTTCTCCAAGCACAGTAGCAGAATTTTTTAAATAACTTCTATGGATTTTTCTTTGCATCTGCTGTACATGTTTTCTGCATAAGCCAGATGTGCCTTAAAACTATGCACATTAATATGACACCTTTTTGACCATCAATAAGGTGTATCAATTATAAGGTTTATCAACAGCTGTATGCAACTATATGTTAACCATATGTGGATGATATTATAGTTAACGTTATGCAATTTTTGATGGTGCAATCAGTCTTTAGATTTAATTTAAATCTCAATGTACTGAGTACTGCAATACATGAAATAGTAAGAGTTTTGTGGAACCTTTGTGACTCAGGGAGTGGCAGGATACTCAGATGGTTTTGAATAGGTCACAAAGTCCTTCACGGATGTTTTGTAAACAAAATTATTGCAGCTTTATTTTTTTTAAGAAGTCAAACATTATAGTGCATCAATTCAATAGCAATTCTGCCTTTACTTATGGCTTTACAGGAAATGTATGTATGTATATATATATATATATATATATATATATAACAAACAAACTTTATGGTAACATGAAAATATGAATATACCTACACTGTAGAAAATATGTCAGTTAACAGTTTCAGTATTTTGTGATTCACAAGTGTTTTTTTGTTGATTTTACACTTGTTCTGTTTATTTACGGTTCCACAGTACACTTTAACAAAGTAACTTTTATTGACATTTTAGTAGTTTGATATAATATAAAGTATAAGAAATAATAGAAATTAGTCTGTAAAATAACAGAAAACGTTTTTTGCACCCTAATTTACAACACCAGCCCAGGTAATATATCAGTTTAAACTATTAATAAAATTATCAATAAAAGTCATAATCCAATACAAAAGCATAAATAAATGGGGACAAATAAAAAAATAAAATAAAACATGAATCACAGAATACGGAAGGCTGTTAATTTATAGATTTAAACAAAACAAAAACATAAAAATGAATTATGTGTAATAGCAATAAAATGACACAAAGAAAAAGTAATGAAATATATAACAATTTTTTTTTTGTATAAAAGGCTTTTTTGTGGGGCAATTATACACTACGGACAATTTAGCCAACCCAATTTACCTGTACTGCATGTCTTTGGACTGTGGGGGAAACCGGAGCACCCAGAGAAAACCCACGCGAACACGGGGAGAACATGCAAACTCTACACAGAAACGCCAACTGACCCAGCCGAGGCTCGAACCAGCGACCTTCTTGCTGTAAGGTGACAGCACTACCTACTGCACCACTGCATCGCCCTAAATTTATTTGTCAGGGAAAAATATTAAATAAAAGTTTTAAAAGGGCAAAAATTAAGAGAAACAAAAAAATATATATACAATTTTGTTGAAATTTTGTAGTTTGTCATTTTTTTGCAATATTTTTTGTATGAACTAGATGCATTATCTTTTCATTTTAAATAATGTTCAGTGACTAAATTATTTTTTATTGTTTCATAAATCTGCTTTGTTCAAATGCACCAAAATATATTACAATATTCACTGAGAAATGGATAAAAATATTCATTTTCAAAATAGGGTTACTTTCAAAATTGGTTTATGCTGTAAATCTGTCAAGCTTCTGTCTCAAATTTTTGATCATTTGCTGATTGTCAGGTATGTTTGTTAGTATAACGTCTGTGCGAAATTTATTTTAAATTAATTCTGCTTTTCATCCTTGACTGGCACTAAATCTATTATTTAAACCATATCTGACCTCAAGACTGCATTTTAGAAAATACAATAAATTAATGAATAAAGCACAGAAATGTGATATCATTATCTTAAAGGCCAATCTGTAACAAATTAATACAAAATGACTAATGAATTAACAAAATGAAGTGGCAAAATGAATAATTCTGAAAATAGTTTTACAATACCAACATGATTTCAGTGGAAGTGGAATAAAATTTTTAAAGACAGACAGCATTTGGAAAATGGCTAAACTATATGTAAACAGATAACTCAAATTTCCAATTATTAGTTTTACAATGCAAATTTGACCCAAATATCTCAAATATTTCTGCGTACAGTTAGTATACTTTAAAAAAAATCAGTTTGCGTAGTTATCAATTTCAAATTTTACTTTGTATTTTACAAATTTTACTTTATTTAAGCTTCTTCTAAACATGTATGTTCAGTATGTTTCCTCATATTTCTCAAAAATAAATTCACCTTTTTTTTTCTAATAGGAATACACACTAATTTCAAGCACACTAATTTCAAACATTTTTATATACTTTAAAAGTTTTTTTAATGCACTTTAATATATTTTGAGTTGATGCATAAAATAGCTATTTTTAGATCAAATTGACCTATTTTGTAATGCCATTACTGAAACTTTGCTTCTATTATTTTACATTTGATTTCAATAAATATAGAAACACGATTGATTTTTTAATTATAAATAGCAGTCTACACATTCATTCAGGCATTCATTTAGGTTGAATTGAATTAAGTGCTAATTATATTTGGTCTTCATTATGTTAAAATATACTTTCCTTCTATATAAAATCATTTTCATACATATTTAATCCAAACATTTTCCTCTCAACTTCATTGGGCTCTATCATACACCCTGCGCAACAAGGTGCAAGACGTGTTTGCCCCGACGTGTTGCTATTTTCAGACCAACGCAAGCCTAATTTTCCAGTTTTCTGCCACGTTGTTTAAATAGCAAATCCATCTGTGCTACTTTGTGGACTCATGCTCGTTGCTGTTTTGAGGAACTAAAATAGACTGTGCA
Organism: Danio tinwini; assembly: GCA_903798205.1. Classification (NCBI taxonomy): domain Eukaryota; kingdom Metazoa; phylum Chordata; class Actinopteri; order Cypriniformes; family Danionidae; genus Danio; species Danio tinwini. The sequence goes on along the minus strand of CAIGQZ010001336.1, from coordinate 2,975,476 downwards.
ATAGACCAGCTGAAAGCAGGTCTAAAGTCCAGCACACATAAATATAAAAAACACTGCCTCAGTGCCTTCATCTCGGGGGCTTTTTCAGTTTATTTACGACAACTTGCTTTTGTATAATGTTATTATTATTAGTAGCTGAGGGTGAGCATGCAGCTGCGGGCCTGTGGAAAGGAACCTGGTTGCATTGGCATATCAACTGCCTGGAGCAGTGTATCTCGCTCTGTGCCATTTTTACCGGGGAACGAGGGTTACTTTAGTAACCAATGCAATTTCTAACCACACTTAGTTATTTTTGTTCATTTCTTTGTTTGCTGAAAATTAGAACTGAATTTAGAAATACTTTTGAAGCAAATCTTTAACAAAATTAATTATGTAGTCTAACGGATGTCTGTGTGTACAACACCGTTTCCTTATCCACGAAAGAGAGAAAAAGAAAGTGAAAGTAAACGTCGATTCTTTATTTTTGCTGCAGATGATCTGTTTAACTGTTTTCTCACTAGTGAAGCATTTAGTTTAGTCTCCTAAAGAGTATGGGAGATGAGACTCTGATTGGTTTATTCTCAAAACACACCCATAAATCATTAAGAGAATAAGCACAACCCTGTTAGACCATGCGCCAAGGCGCAGAGCATATTTCTCTGTCCTTAAAATAGCAAAAGTGGATTTGGACACGCGCTTAATGACTTTGCGCTCTGCGCTTTAGACTTTGCGCCTAGATCCGTAAATTAGAGCCCATTGTGTCTAGATGCATTCTGTGATACTTAAAATACTTTGTCATCCTCTAGTGGTCAAAGGACAAAAACACCTAAATTAACCAGCATCTGATTCATTTTTTTTTTTACTTTTTGTAATGTCTAGAATTAATGAACAAAAATGTTGATAGAGTCACTCCTGAATTATTCTTCATGAACATTGTAAATTTGTTATATTAAATAAAAAACATTTAAAAATGGTCATAAAGCCCTCAAGTCCTAACACACACAGGCTTGTTCCTATCCCATTGGAGACGTAATGATGTTTCTACTATACAAACCATATATTCTCTCCCCTATTCCAACCCTACCCCTAAACTCAACCCTCACAGGAAACAATCTGCATTTTTACATTTTTAAATACTTCTATGTGATTTATAAGCATGTTTACCCATGTTGACCTCAATTTTGGTCACCAAGGTGACAAAAGTCCCCATGAGGCTGTGTGCATTCGGGTTTTTTAGATCCCACCTGCACAAAACAACAAATAAGAAGGAAAGACTATTTATAAAAAGGGCTTGGTCAGATAAGCAGCAGTCACATATTATTTCTTGACACAAATTTTGGTGCTGAGCATAAAATGCACTCTTTGTTTTAAAAATTATTGAATTATTTTACTTTATTCTCATGAAACACATCTTCTAATTCTTGCTTTCCCCATTGTATTTTGATGTTACTTTCCATCCCTATGCTTTTCAGCTTTTCACTTATCTGGATAACCAGAAAGAAAGAAACAAATAAAGCAATTAATTATGCCACACTCATACTTTATGCCATACATATCACTTTTAACCACACACCAAATTAACAACAATTATAATAGGGTGCAATGTATTATAAAGCATTCTTGTTTTCTGTAAAACTGTTACACCATTGTCAAGTAGTTTTAATTCATCAGAATTCGACAGTGAAGCTAAAAACTTTATTTTAAGACATACAAACCTCGTTCAGAATTGCAGCATGTGCTGAAGGATGGTTCAATGCACATTTTCCCTTACAGGAAAAATTCAGTCTGACAATCGGCTTTTTATTTACCTTGTCTAGAGAAAAAACAAAGATAAAGTTATTCTAGTTAACCTTAAACTATATATAAATGGAAACAATGCATCACTTCTTATGTCTTTTTAAAGATTGATCTACAAAATTTTTTTAAGTGATTTTATTAATGTGAAACTCACCGTCATAGCAGATAAATGGACGCTGTAAATAACAATGATCAAGAAACCATTTCCCAGCATTGTTTCTTAACATGCCGACACAGTCACCAGATCCTGCCCTTTGGGATGGTTGACCTGCTGCCCAGTATCTAAAAAAGCTGCATAATTTGTCAGACCATTCCCAAAAATCTTTGTACAGACCGATCCAAATCCATGATCCTGATGGAGTTACACTTTTGAGCTGCTTGTGTTCCTCAGAGTTGCGGATGGTGGCCAGGTCTGTATAACGCTCTCTGCAGAATCTTTGAGCTTGAGTCCAGTTCTTCAAATTTTGTACCCTAATCAGTCCAATACTTTCTATCGATATATGGAAAATTAGTTTCAGACATGGCTCAAGCTAAACCGAATATTGACACAGATATCAACACAGATATAACTTACCACTATAGCACACAAAAGGTAAATGTGATGAGCATGGATAACTATGCCAAACTCCAAGAGCAAAATAGCCACATTCTCCATCATTTGGATGTCTGCACTTCCAGTTGCTGTGCTGTGCAAGTGTATCTTCTCTGTTGGACCAACCCCAACATTTTTGTGTCCCTCTTTTCAGTCCGATCCACACTAATCCTTTGTATCCAGCATCTACTGTATTTATCAACCTGTTCACATCATCCATGGTGTCTACAGTAGCCAGATCAGTGAATCTCTCTCTGCAGTAACTCTGAGCATCTGTCCACGACATTCGCAGGTTTATATAGTTATACTGACGAGAAACAGCAGAACTGCTGCATATGAGCCCTGTAAAAACCAAGATGTTAAATCCTCTATCTCAGCATATCATCATAAATACCGATTACAGATGACCAAACCAACCTGACAGCAGAAGCAGCGCTAACAGACTCTCATCCATGACTGTTTGCTAATGCTCATAATCTAGACTGAAAAAAGAGTTGGAAAGATGATTAAACAAGTCATTGATAAGAGGGGTAGTTACTGCATACAGAACACTGCATTCTAAATTTTCTTAATTAAATATCAAACTGTGGTCTTTGCAAATGTAGAGTTGCAAACTGGGCAGTTGTTGGCTTGATCTCCATAGGCTGCCAGCATAAAACCAAAAAGCATATGCAGATCAAACACAAAAGGCAGTTTAGAAAGGTTTATTGCAACGTGGATATTCTGATGAAATAATAATTAAAGCAAGGGCAGGTTGTGTAATGACAGCACTCACCTCATTTGAGGGATAAGGAACTTGGATGATGGACATATGAGGAGACTTGGGAACACACTGGAGGCGTGGAAATGTGTTGTACATGAGTGAGCCGTCTCTTTCAGCTATGATTTGGTCCTCATGAGACAAATTTGGAAATCCTGAAATATTGTGGTCTTTGTTTGTTGGTTTGTCATGTTCACTGACAGTTGCTTAATGATTTAAAAAGCCATTGAGATCAAATTATCCTTCCAGTGAAGTTCTGGCAGTGTCAGCAGATTTCAGACAGCCAAAAGTCAGATTTCAGCGTGACAATTTCAAATCACTGTGGGAAATGGCAAAATATCTTTTTTGTTATATAATTAAGACATTGTTTTATAAGTAAGAGCAAAATTAATACTACAAATGCAAGTTAATGATTCTGTCATGTGTAGATAACGTGAAACTGAATGTTTTTTGTGTATATTTGTTTTTGCTTTACAGTGTGACTAGTGTACCTTGACAAGCTACAATCGTATAGGATTATAAAAAATAGCTCTGAGAGACAATTTATTAAAGCAAAAGAGAAGAGGCAACTCACACTGAGGAAAGCTGATTCTTAGGCCCTATCCACACAATTACGGGTATTTTTTTAAATTGCAGTTTCACAGGAAAACACTGTATTATCAGGTGACTGAAACCAAATCTTTCTGAAAACTATTCAGGGTGAAGATCTTCCGAAACTCTGGGTACAATATGGTCACGTGGGCACTTCATCATGACATCAACATGTGCGCTGTTGTCTTATTTCTGATTGACCAACATGGCTGGCTTTATACCAAACGTAAGATGTGATTAAGGCAAATACCATGTTCACACATTCTGCATTGTTTGCACCGCAGTAATTCTTACATTTGCATTGAGTTGTATGCAATGTACAAAAATACAATGTACTTCGCATTTTGTTTGAACCCTGCATAAAAGGCTTTTATCGTCACCTGTTGGTTCAGTATGCCCTTAACATGCATCACAGTGCGCTTTTGTGTTTTCATTTGGACAGATGTATTTTAAAAAATGAAGGCAGGGAAAACGTGTGGGCATGGCCTTAAACCACAGTATGTGAAGTACTTATGGAAACAGAAGCTAATGACAATAAAGGACAGACTAGAATCATACTATTACATAAAAGACGGAAGGGGGATACATGCTCTGAAAATATTGAATGTAGTGATACAGCCCAGGTATACAGAGTGAGAGAGAGACGGAAGGAGTCATCTGATATTTCTGAACGGCAACCTGCAGTAGACCAAAGTGTCAATGTTAACTTTACCTTTATTTATTTGATTTGTTTTCTGTTTGCTGTGTTTTCAGATATCACATCAAATTCAACGTGTACCTGTTTTGTTTAAGTTAATGTACCTGTGTACCGTGTACCTCTTTTAAGTTAATTTCATATGAACACAACTTTAAAATGGACCAAAATGGGTGGATCTCAGCCAGAACATAGCAAGCTTCAAAGTGGACCAGACCTTAAGCCTTTTAGTCTATCAAGTCCCTTAAATTAAAAAAATTGTTCATCAGATGTTTTGGAACATACGGTATTACTTCCAGCAACCAATAGGATTGCAGAGGGCATTTCATAAGCATGCAGGTCTAACACAACTACTCTTATGCAGATTTTTGTGATGACAAGACTTTAAGTCATTTTGATATTCAAATAGCTTGTTTTCATTGAAGATGCTGCTGCATGTTGTTGCTGACTTTTACCAAGAGGTTCATCACAACATCACAATATATTTTGGACATTATCATGTTTTTAACAGCAGGTACAGAGTACAAACAGTAGTTTAACATTACAATAAGTTGCCATAAGCCACTGAGGCTGTTTTGTCTATGAAATAAAAAATGCTTTGCGCAAACTGTAATCAATAGTACTATGTTAAGTAATTATGGAAAACAAATATATAAAAATGTCCTGTCATCACCATGTGGAGGTTTCAATAGACAATTAATATCTTTCTTTCTATCTAGAGAAATTCATTTTTCATAAAATAGAAACTTATTTTACATTTTTACTTAATAACTAGTTATGTTAATTGACCATGTCTTCATCTACAGTATCTTCTTCAGTATTGTGTTTGCTGATGGCAGATCTGGTGTGTTTGACTTCATTATTAAATGATGCATATGCATCCCAGCTCTGCTAACTTACTTGTAACACGTAGCCATTACATTAAGCATTCATTTGTTTTATTGATTCAAAACATTGATTTTATTGAGTGTGAGAGTAATTTCCATGAAAGTGAGACTTTTTTCAAGTGTTTGCATAATACCTAGTCTATATGTAAATAGAAAGGGACTACTCCCTTATAATGAATTCAAAGATATCAGGCTTTTTTGCATTAAATGTTTTTGTTTTCAACATGAAGGTTTACCACAATAAAATAATATGCTGATTTTGAGAAGTTGAGAGTTATTTTGATATTTAAATAGCTTATTTCCATTGCAGGTGTTTTGCATGATTTCACTGATCAGAACATCTTGAAGATATTTTGAGACAGAATTAAAGCAGTATATTATACAACCCTATTTCCAGCATTTTTAAAAATGCAATAAAATCAAGATCATGCTATTTGGTGATTATCTTCTATGTTTATTTAGCTGACAACAGTACAAAATAAAGAAATATTCTGGAAATATAAACACTAAACTTTTCTTTTCGTACAAGGTTTAATCTTCTGGAAATTGATGATACAAACTGTTTTACAAACCTTTTTTGGACGAAAAAATGAGCATGCATGCACACACACACACACAGACACAGACACAGACACAGACACAGACACACACACACACACACACACACACACACACACACACACACACACACACACACACACACTTCAAATCAACTTAAAATCAAATGAATTAAATTTCATTCAAATTAAATCATTATATGTTGAGTACAAGTGAAATATATCAAAATGTAATCACAAGTCAGAAATTTAAAAATACTCACTCTTCTTAATAGAGTAGAATAAAGTTAGCCAGTTAACTTAAGTATACTGTCTAATAATAAAAAAAAACTTTAAAACTACAGCATTAATTACAGCTCAGTAAAGGTGAAATCTAATGAAATATTTTTTTAATGATGTTATGATGAAAGTTTGAGGATAAAAACCTAACCTTACCCTTTTTACAGAAGTGACCTGGTCAAGATGCTGCACTACATTTCAGAAGAAAAGCACACAATCACTACAACAAAACACCATTTAACACAACTCCATGAATTCTCCCTCAAACTACTTGTTTATCAGGAATCTGAAAGTCTTGATTGATAGTAGAAAGCTCAGCAACTTTAGGTTATGTTGTAATGAGTTCCAGTCACTAGATGTTGCACACTGAAAAGCATGTTTTCCAAGTTCAGTACATACAGATTAAAGTGACCTTATGTGCCATTTTTTTGTCCTGACCAGCTTAAGGCCCAATCCCAATTTTATTTTTGTACCCCTTTTCCTTCCCTTTGGCCCTTAAAAACGAGTGTGAAGGGGAAGGGCTTCAAAATGTACCCCTAAGAATTGGGACAGCACTACAGCACCTGCACACGTCATCATGATCTCTTGCTTTATATGAGATCAGACGATCGCGACAGCAGTAGTTATTCCAGTTGTGTTATTTTTTGGTACTTATCTTCAGGAAATCACTGAAGGCATATATATTATGTCATAATGATCTAATGTGCCAATATGATTGTAACTATACTGCACATTTACACTGTGTCATCTATGTAAACACACCAAAAACAACATTAAGATAGCAGACACTGTAAAAAGCTCATTCTCAGCCACTAGAGTTTTCTGACAGGGGATTCGAGTGTCATTGAGTGTCAGAATGTTGTTGGACTGCTGTACAGGAGTTATTATTAGGGATTATAGATCGCAAAATTTAGAGGTTTTATTTGACCATTTTTTTAATAAAAGCATGATGGTAAAACATGAACGCGGTTATGAATATATTAAAACGTGTTTGTTGTAAAAAATCGTAATAATGACAAAACATACTAGTGGCTCTCCTTACATCCGGGTGCAGCGAAACTGTAGCTGGTGTATTCTGGGAAATTTTCTTACCCCTTGGTTTCCAGAGTGGTCCTGAAAAATCTTCATTCGAAGAGGTGTATACCCCTTGCCCTTAGGCCTACACCTGCAAGCTAAAGAGAATTGGGACACCCCTAGTCCTTCACATGAACGCGCAAAACTAGGGGTAGGGGTAACGCCTGTTTCACACCGCAAGCAAAAGCAGGGCGTGAGCAGCGTGTGCGCAGCGCGTATGGAGAGCAGAAGCAGCACGCAGACATTTACCTTTCACACCAGATCCGTCTGCAGCGCACAGTTCTTCAGCAGCTGCTGCACAGATCAATCTATCTCTGTCTATTCTATCTAGTTGCCTATCTCTCTCTCTATATATATAAATAATTTTTTTTTTTTTACTTTATATACAAATTATAAAGATCCTACAGCACTGTATGCTTCTCAAGCTCTATAAGTGTCATTCATGTCTGGTGCACTCAGAAGACTATCGCGTGTGACATCATGTAATTTTGTTTTTGATTGTCAGGATGTTGCAGGCCTAGTTATAATAATATTTATACAATATAGTTATAATGATTTTTATACATGATCAAACTAGTGTTACTTTCTCCGCTTCAGTGATGTCCAGCGGCAGAGTAACAGCTCATTAATTCATGCTCGTGCAAAGGATGAGTCAGACAAAAGTAATCCATGCATGCTCTTCTTTTACTTATTTTCGTGTTGTCAGGTTCACAGAGCAAACAGCTCCTGGGTGAAATAACTTGAGTGAACATAAAACAATGCTGAATAAAACTTTCTTCCTCTGCTTCAACTGCACAGCACACAGTGAGCTCACATCATCCAGCATGCGTGTCGAACTGCACTACCCACAATACACTAAGTCATTCAAAGCGTTTTGATCATTATCAATGCACTGTCACTTTAATTGAGCGTGAGCAGCGCAGCAAAAATATACCCAGCGCCGAAACTATTGAGGCACTGCTGCTTCAGCGACACTCACACCTCGCACTGACACGCTACTTCTGCATGCGGTATAAAAGCTCTAATCTGTTAACATGGATGCCGAAAAAACACGCGCTGCTGACACTTGCGGTGTGAAACAGGCGTAAGGGGAAGGGCTAAGGGGTATAATTGGGACTGGGCCTAAATGTTGCCTAAAATATTGTGAGGGGTCTGGCTGCTGACTGGTTGCACATGCAAGCTGAGACTGCATGCAATGCTTTTAATGCATACACCTACTGTAAAACCCACCTTTCACAGTGACATCACTAGCTCTATTGAGTGCATATGTCTGAGACTGCATGTCTGAGATTGCATGTGTAAGTCTGCATCCAGATACTATTGAAAATATCTAGGTTTTGGTTCTTAATGATCATGGCATGACATCTGTCAAGTATGTAGAGAGTAGACGGCTTCTTATAGTATCCAATTGTTCTTTGTCATGCTGTTTGCAGAGATTGCTCTGTGCAGCTACACTGTAAAAAATTCTGGGCTCCACACAATTCCTTCACATGTTACCAACACAAATTGATTAAGGTAACTTAATAATTTTTTACATATTTCTAAGTAAATTGAACATAATTAAGTTATCACAAAAAACTTAAGTGTACATTTCAATAGACAAACATATCTAATAAAGAGTATACATTATATTTACACCTTTCTCTTTAGATTCCAATGCCTACACATTATTGGACAAAAACCTTTCAATCATTTCAATCACTCAGGTAAGAAAACAGGAAAACAGTCAGACATCAAAACCTGGCATGCATGGTCACTTTAGTTTATTATTAAGGAAACTAGATTTATTAATGAGTTAAATAATCTAGAGAGTATATAATCATTCATTTTTAAATAACGCACAGCAATGCACTATGTTTGTACTGCGTTACTTTCCTTTCAGAAATGATGTAAAAATTAAGTGAATTTTTCCTTAAAACTTGCAAAATAATCTGCCAATGGGGTAAGCAAAATAATCTTGTTTATGCTTTGTTTCCTTTAGGATTATTTCCAGCTGTGGTGGCAGCACTTTTACCCAGATTTTCCAACTACCTATGGTGTAATTTCAGTGATAAATGTTGTGAGCGCAGTATTACAAGTCGAAATCACATTTTTGTAATATGAGCCTGCGAATCTCTTTGCTTGCAAGCTGATTTCCTCGGCTCGTGCACAAAACGTCTTGCACACCCTCAAATATACGCTGCTCAAGTGCAGATTTTCTTGTGCACTCTGAAATAAATGCTGCTGAAATGTGATTTAGTGAGTATATGTAACGAGTATGTCTGTTCCCAATATATTTGTTCCCAAACCCCTCCTTAGTGCCTCTGCGCTGATTGGACCGATGACAGCCTGTTGCGATTAGTTGACAGCGTTCGAGACAGCAAAATGCCCAGCTCGGTTTATCAAGCCCCCGGGTCACCAACATTGGTATTGGATCCGATCGCAGCAGACGCCTGAAACACGCTTTAAAGTAAACTTACTAACACCACAGTAAACAGTACCCGGTTCTCAACATTGTTATTCAGACACCTCCCCCCCGAAAACAGTGCAGTTAAACACCACAAGCGCATTTAAATCCATAAACAAAGCAGCACGCTTTGCGTTTTCAACGTAGCATTAGAAGCGATATGGGAATATAGAGTTAACCTGATACAGTGCAAGCAGTTACAAGTAACAACACAATTAAATACGTACTTCACAATCTAGAGAAAACAAGGAGGCAGCTATTACTTAAATGGAAGTCAATGGGGCTCTTTTTGCCCCATTGACTTCCATTATAACCAAATTTGTTTTATTACAAAACTATGACACCTCATGCATTTTTGATTGTTGGTGTTTTTCCCTGTTGGGAACTGGTCAATTTGTCATTTTTACTGTTGATCATCAGTTGGCACCATTAACCCTTAGATAGGCCTGTGCAAAAAAAAAAAAACTTTGTGTGTGAGTTTGAGTGTGACCTTTACACAATTACCTTGAATCTCAGCTCTCAGAACTACATGGGGTAAACAAAAACAAGGACTGTTTTTATGTACCATCAAATGTGGTTGTAATGGAAGTCACTGGGGCAAAATTAGACACCAACAGTAAATTAGGGAGAAAAAAGGAAAATCTAACAATGCATCAAAGCCAAGAACAGAAAAAAAAACAGTCCACAATATACACAATATTTGTCAATTTGAGTTTTTTTTTCACCAAATCAGTGACTTCATTTGTGAACTTGGCAATTAAAGAGTTTTGCTTAGGACTGAGGTAGATTTTATTTATTATTATTATTTATTATTAAAAGTATTATTATTTGATTTATGCAAAAAATTTATTGGAAAAAATATTTATCTGATGCATTTTTACAGCAGTTTAATTCAGTGGATGTTTTCAATTTGAACAGTGCACAAGGATTAAAGTTATTATAGCTTTGGTTCTGCCACAATACTTCTTGTATTGATGTCAAGATAAATTTTTTCTCAAAACTATAAAAAATACAATTTGTACCATTTTTTTTATTTAGTTTAGAGTTTGCATTGTGTGGTAACTATTTTGGTACTTTATTACATAAGGTATGACAGTACCCAGGGCTTAATTTGTGCCGGAACACGCCGGATCCGGCACCTCTGAAATCTGATCTGGCACCTCATTTTACCAATCCCCCTTCTCAACTGCCCTCCTCCCCTGTCCGATGTTCACTTTCAGTTTTTGTCCGCGACACCCCTCTGCCATCCACTGCAACAACCTCCCCCCCAAATTTTGCGCACGCCACCTCTCTATCCTCTGGTAAAATGCCGTATTTGTTACCCCAATCTGTTCCGGGACCTCACAATTAACAAATTAAGCACTGACAGTACCATGGATTTTTTTTTTATAGATATTTTATATATTGTAAATTTTTCGCAGGAACACTTAACTCAATACTTAACATACAATAAGAAAGTTATTTGAACAGTTATTTGTCAACTAATACTTCTGGTAATATGCCAGAACATTGATGTGCCTACTGACACATCATTGCATCATCAGTTGCAAATTGAAAATAATGTGCACAAGACATTACATTTCAAATTAAATTTAATAAAATTAAATTATTATATGTAGAGTACAAATCAAATATATCAAAATGTAATAAGTCATTTAAAAATTAAGAATGCCCACTTATTCTTTCTTCTTAATAGTGGAATAAAGTTAGCTAGTTAACTACAACAGTTAAAACTACAACAATAATTACAGTTTAGTGAAGGACTAAACTGTAAGTGCAGCACTACATGTCAGAAGAAAAGCACACAAACACTAACAAAACACCATTAAACACAACTACATTAATTCTTTCTCAAACAACTTTAAATCAGGAATCTAAAAGTGTTTATTGATAACAGAAAGCTTAACAACTTCAGGTTATGTTGTAATGAGTTTCAAACACCAATCATGACATGACATCTGTAAGAGATGTAGAGAGCAGATGGCTTTCCGTGGTTCTTTTATGTCAGACAGCATACAGTGATCGGTCTGTGCAGGGACATCAATAAACAAACATCTAATATACAGTACACGTGTTTGCATCACTCTTACTTTTCTCTTTAGATACTAATGCTACACATTATTGGACAAACTACTTTTCAATCACTGAAGGCAAGAAAACAGGAAAACAACGTCAAACCTGAAAATCCTGGCATGTTCATTATTTAGGAAACTATGAATCATTGATGTATTAAATACACTAGAGAATATATAGTCATTTGTTTTTAAATAATAGATTATTTTACTAATGCCAAATTCCCATCAAGTTTAACTTAAACTTTTAAACTCTATTTTCTTTGAGTCCATGTAAACTCAACTGAAGATTAAGGTATTTTTTTACATTCTTCTTCTGAATTTTCTGTACGGTTGATTTCTTGATGAAACACCTCTCCATCTTTACTCTTTATCCAGCTTATTTTGCTGTTACTTTCCAACTCCATGCTCTTCAGCCTTTTGGTCACCTGAAAAACCAGCCAGAAAGAATAATAATGATAATTAAGATTAAAATTCATATGAGAGAGTAGATTTTATCTATAGCCCTAAACCAAAACTAGACCAATGTTTATGATATGAGTGATGTTAGTTGCTTTTAATGCAGAAGGTCTGAGGAATATCACTGTAAAACAATAAAGTTGCAATTAGCCAAGAGCTAAAGTATTGATTCATGTAAACATTGGAATAGCTTTCTGTTCTCCTGCTCTTTCAGAGATTGGCCTATAATTGTTTATATAGGAAGGATCTCCTCAATATAACAATTTAACAAAGACAAAACTTCCATATATTTAGGAATTCATTTAAGCTTAGTGAAAGATTATAAACAATACTGCATAGCAGCAATATAATCTGCCTTGAACCCTGTAAATGTTAACAAAAAAGTGCAAGGTAAAAGGTAACAGGCTGCGATATCTGCAATATCAATTTTTAGTTGTCAGACACCCACATGAAAATATACTATAATTTATACTACATACTACAGTATCTTTTAACCATACTGACACTGACACCTCCAATAGAGATAGAGAGGTTGCACAATTAGCTAAAAGGTGGTTAGAATAGTTTTTTATGTATGGGTGCAGGGCTTTACATTAAGGGTTAGACAGACAGCCACTCCCACTAGCCACTTTGGCTGGCTGAAACTCATTTTTAAATTGCCAGTGCTGGCTTGTCGTCACTACAGATTAGACTGTTAGTTTATGACCGTTTGCGTAATGTGATCTTAGAATCGAGAAGCAGCACGACTGACAAAAACAGCTTTTCGAGCAAGAAAAAGAAACCAGGGGAATAGCGAAGGAGAGGATCACGCGCACGGTGAGACAGGCTTTCCTCACTCACTGATGAGGGCTTTAGTGTTGCGCGCACAGATGATTTGATGCGCGCGGGTGTTTAAAAGCTCCTGTGCCGTTTCCTCACTCGAAGCAACCTTGCCTGGAAATGAAACTAGTGAGATGCTCGTGCACCCACAGTCTTTTAAGGGCTTGAGATTCTTTGTGAGCAGCAGCAGGTTGTTGTCGCTTTCACTTTAACCATTCTTAAAACAGATTATTAATTGGCCTAACATTAACCGTGTGAGCGGCATCATCCTTTCATTATATTATTAATGGTGGGAAACTACTAGCCACAGTGGCTGGTGGTCAAAAAAGTTAATGTCAAGCCCTGTATGGGTGATATATAGTACATCATCAAAAATGATTAAGGTCATGTCCATGTGTTATGCGATAAGTTGGTATACTGATTATTGTGACAGGCATGTGTGTTTGTGTGTGTGTGTGTGAACTTTGTAACGTTATGTGTGACTCATCATTGCAGAAAGGCATGCAGTGTTTCCCCTACCATTATATTAGGGTGGCGCCCCGCCCTTCCAACGGCTTTCCTGTCCTCCTTGAAGTAAAGTTAATTGTATTTTCTTTATAGCACCAGATCACAACTTCTTTTAATAAACAAGCTAAATAGCTGTAAGCAATATCTTCGGCATGTAATTTCTGTCTCTACTTGGTCACACGTTTACAAATTTCTGCTCTCTGAATCGCGCCTGGTGGAGTTCCACACAGCTGCTCTCTGCTGTATGGGAATGAGAGTGCGTGCCACATCTGACCGGAGCGAAGACGCATGTGCACTCCCGTATATTATGCATAGCCTACAGCTGCCACAACACAGGTAAATGATGCCTGGGGTCATGAGCGATCTATGCGCTCGAGTCACAACAGCTAAAATATATACAGATGCGGTGCAACCTGTTTATACAGTCTATTGGTGCAACTTGTGTAAGTGATGGTCTTTTTGTTGCAAGTGCAGCCATTGTATTTCCAGTGTTTTGAGCTGCTGTGACGGCAGCGAAGCGATTGCCCCATCTATTGTCCTATCCAACTATATGACCTCTCCCGGAAGCTCTGTGCAGGGCTGGGCAATAAAATCGGTATCGATATTTATTGACCGAACACTATTGTCAATATCGATTGAAAAAGATTCGGTATGAAGTTTCGGTATGGAGGCTATAGTTTTATTAAATGTGGCTGCTGAACGCGCACCTTGGAAGCAATGCCAATAAGCTTAGGGTATAAGTTTGTCATTTCCAATGCACATGTGCAAGCGGTGCTCAAGTGACGTGCGGTCATTTTCCAGCCACACCTAGTTTAAAACATCTAAACTTTTCTGAATGCAGTAAGCGCACTGCGATTCATGTAGGTAGAACTCACCAATCTGCTTCACACATTGTGTGAAATATATATTTCAGTAACGGCAGACTAATTACCTCAGATCAGTTACGAAAGACGCCAGGGGAGCTCAAGTGCAAAGCTCATTGTAAATGGTGATGGAAACCACGCACTCACGCTTGTCACTTTAGGTCATCATTACAACAATGACAAAATGAGTGCCGTATAGCAGAAGTGAGAAGATTGTAAATAAAAAAAAAGCATGTAAAGCATGTTGCCAGAGTGGCTTTTTGTTTTTTTTTCTAGTGCATTTCAGCCACTAGCTCCCCATCTGAAAGAGTTATTAGCATAGGGTGTAATGTAGTCATTCAACTTCACTATTTGTAATGTTGCAATGTGTATTTGAATAATGATGTTTAATTATTTTACTTAAAGCTCAGATTTGATTATCATAATTTGTTTGGTTCACAGAGCTTGAGGTTTACTGTATTATTTTTTATTGTCACCTTACAGATGTTGATCTACCTTAAAGTTTGCTGTGGTTGTTCAGTATCTTTTTAACACTTATGTTTATTTTATTATATAGAGATGTGATATTTTGTTTAAATATTTTTGTTCTCAACTATTAAAACTATTTTCCTTAGTTATGTTGGTAAATTAAAATAAAGGGGTTAAATAAAAAATCCTAATATTCCTAAATGTATTGTTAATAATATTAAATAATTATCAAGCAAACGAGCACATGCAAAATATTTGAATGGTCTTGCATGTATTTAGGCCTTTTTACATATAACAACTGAAAGTTCTGTTTTTGACAATATTGCAAGTTTACTGAAAGTTGGCTGCAATTATTAGATAAATAAAACTTAAAATTAAAGTTTTTCTTTCATCATTTGCAATGTTTTCAAATTACCAATTTTTTTTTATTAAAATGTGTTATATTATTTTCTGTGGAGGTTCATTCCACTGTGGCGACCCCTGATAAATAAGGGACTAAGTTAAAGTAAAATGAAAGAATGAGATGTTTTCTGTAATGCTGCTTCTGGCCATGACACGTTCACACCTAAATGGTTATGAGAGACATGTTTAAGGTATTATATGCGGCATCCTTTTATTTATTCTCTTAGATAAGGCAAGATCTTTTCTTAAGTTTCATATTTAGAGGGAAAATGTGCTTATTGCATTTTTAAGCTTGAATCATTACAATCGGTACTCAGTATCGTTCGATCACCCTGACAAGGAATTGGTGTACTCTGTATCAGCTGCAAAAATTCAGATCGGATTATCCCTAGCTTTGACTCAACTTGGCTGTCAGAGCGGCAAGACCTCCCCTGGCTGTACAAGACTGATGTTGGTATGTAAATAAGTAAATACACTTTTAGAAAAAAAAGTATACTTAATTTTTTATTTAAATTAAAAATATAAGTAAAGTTTAAGTATATAAAGTATTCTTTATTTAGTAAGTATACTAATATCAATGTACTGGTAGTGTACTTGTGTACTAATAACACTTGAGACAAACTGGCCCACTTTCTAGTTTTTATAAGTATAGTTTTCTATTTTAAGTTAAAGGGTGCTTTCACACCTAGACTTATTGTTCAGAACCTGCCACATTTCCCCAGTTACAGCGATTCGTTTTGCATATGTGAATCTAGCAATCATGCTCAGATTCACTCCAAAACAATCAGTCCGAGATCACCTGTAAATATGCGTTTCATGTCAAATACGAAAGTGAAAGCATGTTAACTATTAAGGAGAGCTGTTTATCTGTTTGGAAAATTGACTGAACAGCAGTCTTGGTTTTTCTGTTATTCTTTCTCTATAATGTAAAGCCTATAATGCATAAGCCAACTGCTATGTATGAGAAAGTCTTACCTCTGATTTATATCAAGTGACAATGTCTGTGGGTGTCACCATTCAAAGTAAAAGCACAGCTTTCGCTGTCTTATTGCTCATCATTAGGCCCACACGAAATCTGCGAGCGCAAAATTCTGCAGATTTTCCGCAGATTTTTAGCCCATCATCAATTCTGTTTATTTATTTACAGTTAACTATTTACTGTTCATCTAATTGGATTTGCATTTTAAACATTAAATAAAAGTTAAAAAGATATATATTTTTATTTCACATTTTAAGGTTTTAGTTATGATACTCCTAAAATAATTTAGCAAAAATACGCAGATTTTTACCAAAATTCTCAGCAGAAATAGCAAAAAACGTCCGCAGATTCCATCTGGCCTTGCTCATCGTCATAAAATAAAATAAGGAAGCATGATAGCTAAGTGAGACTCTGCAAAATAAACCCTGAAACTCTGACCAATGTAAGGAGAGTTTACTCGCACGTTACTCGCAGGTTTTAGGTATTTTGGTCCGTTTAGAAACTTTGCCATGTTGGTCCGTTTAGAAACTGATGCCATGCAAACCCCACTAAGAACAAAGAGCAACATTATTACAATTTTAACCCCTGTTTCAGAACAAGAGAATCGATCCACAGGTGTTAAAGCACCCAAAAACAGCTTCTATGGCCCTGACAGTCCCAGTCAGCAGTGTAAACTGTGAGAGGGACTTCTCAACCATGAACAGGGTAATAAATACTTTTTACAATCACATTTGCTGCTTTAACCAAATTTTAACAGTTAATGTATTGGCAGCTCAAGACAAACATTCGCAATAGGCTGCAAGGAGACTTAATAAATGGGCCAGACATTTCTTACTTTCCATACCAAAATGTTTTTCCAGAAGCCAAGAAAGATACACTGCAGTGACAAAAGCTGCACACTTTGTGGATAAAAAAAAGATATAAAAATAAATGTTAATTTTAGCTTGTACGGTTGTACAGTTCAAATAGTTGTTCCGTTATTTACTGCTGTGCAAATTAACACAGTGATTCCTTGTGTTTGTGTCAGTGTCAGTCTGAACAGCCACAGCGTGCCGCAGTGCTGAGTGTTGATGTTAAATATTCTCATATAATTTATCACCTCTCCTTTAAGGCAGACACAAACCTGATTCTGAATGGCAGTCTGGAGTGAAGGATATTTCAGTTTGCAGTTTCCATTACAGGAAAATTTCAGTCTGACAGTCTGCTTTCTGATCAACTTATCATCTAGAAAATGCAGATTTAAAGTCATCTTCATTATCATCAACATTCAACTTCAGAACAACAGCAAGTTTGATATGAGATTTTTGTTTCTGTAATTGGTTAAACTCACTTCCATAGCAGATAAAAGGCAGCTGTAGATCACATCTGTATGGAGCCCATTGCCCAGAATCATTTCTTGACATGCCGACACAGTCACCAGATCCTGCACTCTGGGATGGTTGACCTGGTGCCCAGTTTCTGAAGGAGCGATTCCATTTGTCAGACCATTCCCAAGAGTCTTGGTACAGACCGATCCAAAGAGGGGTATACTTGATCACTATATTGATTAAATTGGTTTCTTCATCTGCGTTCCTAATGGTGACCAGATCCACGGAAATCTGTCTGCAATAAGTCTGAGCCTCTGACCAGGTTTTATCAAGTAATATTATGGCATAGTGACCTTTTACTATGAAGAAATTAAAAATAACACATTTTAGCTATGCATATATTAGAGACCAACCTAAAGGTATTACCTCTTTTTTTGATTCTCCATAACATTTTTATTGAGTAAAATGTTAATTTCTCATCTGTTGCATAAATTACTGATGTAATGTCTTCAAAGTTTGCAGTCATTTTACTCATTTTACAGCATCCAGAGAAATGATGTTACTGTTAATGTATTGAAAAGTTCTCTATCCTGAGACAATGCTGTACCGTAAGCACATTGCATTGCCATTTAGTGTTGCTGTCAGGAACTAATTTCCTAGCCAAAGAACAGCATTAAATGAATCTTTTAAAAAAAGACAATACATATTTTTGGATTAATACATATTATTGTAACAATTTCATGAAAGTGATAAGGTACCAAGAACTATGAAATTATATAAAAAACAACAGTACCTTACTTATCTTTTTACAGATATTTTAATATAGTGTTTTAATAACAAAAAACATTTAACTCACCATCGATGCATAAGGAGCTCTTCAGATCTGAACATTTAGCTGTCACCCAAGTTCGATTGAGATAAACACAATCATTTCCACTAACTGGTTCTCCTGGACCCCAGTCCTTGTACTGTGCGATTGTATCATCTCCAATTGACCAAACCCAGCGTTTCTGTGTCCCTCTCTTCAGTCCAATCCACGCTGATCCATTGTATCCAGCATCCACTGTATTTATCAGCCTGTTCACATCATTCATGGTGTCTACAGTTGCCAGATCAGTGAATCTCTCTCTGCAGTAACTCTGAGCATCTGGCCACGACATTCGCAGGTTCATATAATTATACTGACGAGAAACAGCAGAACTGCTGCAGAAGAGCCCTGTGAAAACCAACATGTTAAACCATCTATATCTGCACATCATCATAAATATAAATTATAAATGACCAAACCAACCTGACAGTAGAAGCAGCACAAACAGACTCTCATCCATGACTGCTCGCACAGTTTGCCACTTCTGTAAGTGAGAAAAAAAAATACACACCATTTTTAAAATCAACAGACATGTTTTTACAAAATTTCTTTGCATTTTGCATACTATTTACCAATACAATACATTTTATAAAAAACCAAACAAAACTGCATAATCAGGCCTATGAAGTCATGAGGGAAATCTACATATATTTAAATTTTCACAGAATATTTCATAATTCTACACATCCTCTATTCTCAGAGGATGAGAATAAGATGACAATGTGCCTCAGACAGCACAGCACTCACAATCAGGTCTTCTGATGTTCACCAGCTACTGATGTAAACCTGCTCCAGTGTTTTCACCTGTTTTGTTCAGTCAGCTCTCTCTGTATTTACACAGAGATTTACAAATTGTTCCATCACACAAGGAAGGTGGTGGACATGCAAAAGTGATTTGAACACCTAATCTTATTTTTTTGAATTTGTTAAACTAATGATTTTTTAAATCACCCCATACTATAACACTCCCTGTTTTTTTTGGTCCATTTCCATTAAACACACCCATTAACAGCCAAAGATTTGACCAGAACAGAGTAGACTGCAATGTGGACCAGACCTTAAGCCCTTTAGTCTAATAAATCCCCTATGTCAGTAATTTGTTTGTCAGGTGTTTTGCAAAATATGTTAATACTTCAAGCTACCTATAAGAGTGATATGCAAATTTTTGTGATGACATCTTGACTCTAAATATACTAAATATATTCAAATAGGTTATTTACATTGTGAACAGTGGACATTATCATTAGTACAAATAGAAGTTATAAAATATTTTAAAATACTCACCCAACAAAACGCATTGAGGACGAGAGAATCCCAGCTCAACTGTCACTAAATGTGTCATTACCCTGCTGGATACTGGAACACTGTAATCTCAACCAGAAGATCAGCCTTGTAGTAGTGTCTCTTCAGTGTTCGTGAAGAATCTGAAGTGAAGTCTGGCTGGATCTCCTGCAGGTGCTGCTTAAAAGACCAAAGTGTCATTGTTAACTTCAACTTTATATATTTGATTTGTTTTCTATGTTTGTTGAGTTTTCACATATCACAAATCAAATTAAACTCTATATATTTACACTCAGATTTACAGCTTCTTACTGTCACCTGATGAAGGTGGGTACACGCTAAATTATTTTAATTATTTTTAAATTCGAAATAAAATGTAACACTTAATCTCATTTTTTATTGGTTAAATTAATCATGGTTTAAATCATCTCATATTTTAAGACTCCCTCTATACAGTTAATTTCATAATTTACACAACTTTTAAACTTCACAAATGATATTGTGGAAAACATGGTAGTTCTTCCAGCAACCAATAGGTTTGCACAGGGCATTTCATATATATAGGTACGAGGTACGATGGCGCAACTGTGTATGGCTTGTCGTCAACCCCTGCTGGGAGTTCTGCTCATTATTGTCTTTCTTCTATGTGTAATTTTTAATGTCTCATCGCTGCTGGTATGACAATCGATCACTACTGGAAATACGGGACTCTAGACAACTTACTTGTGTGTGCTGACAGTGGATATTCAAAGTCGCCGCCACCTTTCTTAGTGTTGGTGCCTACCTATCTGCAATAAAATTAGCAAAAAAAAATTATTTTGGTAAAAAAAAATTTAATTGTCAAAATTACAAATGAAAGATTTCCAATGTTTACAGGGAGCAAATGAATATGATTTTGATGTGAAACTCAAGTTGAAACTCAACTTTCCTTTTAATACAATGTTTATTCTTCTGGAAATTGATGATACAAACTGTTACAATCAAAATGAAAATACACACACACACACACACACAATATTTTAATATTTGTATTGTGTGTTAAACATTATTGGTACTCCATTACATAAGGTATGACAATTCCATGAATTTTATTTTTATAGACATTTTATATATTGTAATCTTTTTACAGAAACACTTATCTCACTATTACTGTGCACAATGGCAAAGTTGTTTGTCAACTAATAGTCTGTATCTAAAATACTTCAGTTTATATGCCAAAACATTGATGTGTATACTGTACACATCATTGCATTATCAGTTGCATATTTGGTCAAATATATGGACATATCTAGGCATCATAAATATGGGAATGGTGTGCAGCAAGATGTTAAGTTTCAATTTAAATTTATTCAAACTAAATCATTATATGTAGAATACAAATCAAATATATAAAAAATGTTATCACAAGTAATTTTTAAATATAAGAATGCTCACTCACTCACTCACTCACTCACTCACTCACTCACTCACTCACTCACTCACTCACTCACTCACTCACTCAACCTTCTTAATAGAGTGGAATAAAGGTATCCAGTCAGCCTAAAGGGACAGATCACCTACTTCTGTTTATTTTTTTTTCTGTCGAACAAAAGGTATTTTGAAGAATGTTTCTTTTACAGTATTTGTTTTCCTTCTATTGACATCAATGGTTCTTCAAAATATCTTATTTTGTGTTCAACAGAAGAAAGAAATTATAGTTTGGAACATATGAGGGTAAATAAATACTATTTTTACTAAAAAAATACTAGTTTTGGGTAAACCATAACTTTAAGTATAAATTCTCATGAAAAAAACAACAACATTTAAAACAGCATTACAGTAAGTACAGTTTGGTGAAGGTGACATCTAATAATGAAAGATTTTTATTAAACAAAATTAAAACAAGATGCTGCACTACATTCAGAAAAAAGCACACAATCACTATAACAAAACACCATTAAACACAACTACATAAATTCTCTCTTAAATAACTTGTTAATCAGTAATCTAAAAGTGTTTATTGATAGTAGAAAGCTCAGCAACTTCAGGTTATGTTGTAATGTGTTCCAGTCACTAGGTGTTCAGTATGTACAGAATAAAGTGACCATATGTGCCATTTTAGTGTCTAGACCTGAATATATGTTGCGTAAAATATCCAGGTTTTGGTTTTGACTGATCATGGCATGACATCTGTAAGAGATGTAGAGAGACGGCTTCTATTGAATAGCTCTTGTAGTGCTTAGATGTCAAACTGTTTACAGTGATTGGTTTGTATATATCTAATATACATGTATTTGATTGCGTTGAGCTTTCTTTATAGATACTAATGCTAATACTACTATACTAATACAAAACTTTTCAATTATTGAAGGTAAGAAAACAGGAAAACAAAATCAAACCTTAAAATCTTGGCATGTACAGTATTGGTCACCTTAGTTCATTATTTAGGAAACTAGATTCATTGATACCTAGAGAATATGCCTAATTTCCATGAAATGTAACTAACATTGAAGATCAAGTTATTTTTTTACATTCTTCTTCTGAATTTTCTGTACGGTTGATTTCTTGATGAAACACCTCTCCATCTTTATTCTTTATCCAGCTTATTTTGCTGTTACTTTCCAACTCCATGTTCTTCAGCCTTTTTTGTCACCTGCAAAACCAGCAAGTAAGAATAATAATGATAATTAAGATTAAAATTCATATGAGAGACTAGATTTTATCTATAGCCCTAACCAAAGCTAGACCAATGTTTATGATATCAGTGGTGTTAGTTGCCTATAAGGCAAAAGGTCCGAGGAATATCACTAAAAAACAATAAAATTGCAATTAGCCAAGAGCTACAGTATGGACTAATGTGAACATTGGAATAGCTTTCTGTTCCAGTGCTGGAGAAATGTTACAGAGAAGGAGGGTGTGATAATGATCACCAAGTGCATTTTTTGTCCATTGTTTCTGCACAAAATGTGATGGTTCTGCCATGTTTCACAGTACCATTATTTGTTATGTAAATTTTGAAGTTTTTAAAAGTCTCGTGAAATTAAAATTAACTTTTTTTTAAGTTAGTATCAGTCTAATGGCCGATTTATACTTCTGCGTCAAGCGCACACGTATGCTACGACACAGCCTATGCGTTGAGGCATAGGCCCTCGCCGTGGCCGTCGGCGACGCGCACCTCTCAAAAAATGTAATGCGTATGCGTATCGCAAGCTCTGTGATTGGTCGGCTTGGTAGCGCTGACGAGTGTGGGCGGAGGTGAGAGTTGCGCGCCCGATGCAACGAGTGTTCACAAGTGTGGAGTCCCGTGAAGGAGCTCCGGATGGAGACTGTTGTTTTGTGTTTACCTTATGATTATATTTGTTGCACGTTTGCCGGTTCCCGCCTCAAAATAAGCGGATTTATTTGAGCCACTTGTACATTAAGGAAGTGTTCAGAAAAAAACTAAATACCAGCGAAGAAACTCGACACAGAGAAACATAAACACCTACTTCCAGCTAGCGTTTCGAAAGTGTTATTGCAGAGAAACAGAAACAGCGTGCAGAAGTATAGAGCCTTGCACCATGGGTCACACCGATCACTTGACGCAAAAGTATAAACCAGGCTTAACAGTGACAAAATTTCATTTGGAAGATAAAAACATTCAAAGCTTGCTGTTTATCACTTCCACCAAATGGATCAACAATGTTTTTTTTGACATCACCTCATAATTGAGTTTATTTGAAGCTCGTGAGCTCAACCTCCCTCACTAGCAGAACTGTGATAAAAACTAATTTCTATTGGCTGTTTTTTTTTTAAGGCGAGGAGCTACTCTTTGTCCAACCCTGTTTGTATGTTTCAGTTGAGATTACATCAAACATTTAATAAAATATGCATATCTTAAAACACTTCATGGGAGATTTATATTATATATAATATATATATTTATATAATAATAATAATAATAATAATAATAATAATAATAATAATAATAATAATAATAAGAAGAAGAAGAAGAAGAAGAAGAAGAAGAAGAAGAAGAAAATGAAGAAGAATTTCTTAAATTTATAAAATGTTTTCTGGACACTCAAAGCGCTTTACACATTTTTTTGGGGGGAATATCCTCATCCACCACCAGTCTGCAGCATCCAACTGGATGACATGGCGGCAGCCATATTGCGCCAGACCTAACACCACACACTAGTTTATTGATGGAGAGAAGACAGAGTGATGAAGCCAATTATGATATGGGGAATGTTAGGGAGGCCATGATGGACAGAGGGGTCAAATTTTTCCCTACTCTTTTTAAAGGACACACTTGGACTTTTAACGACCACAGAGAGTCAGGACCTCGGTTTAACATCTCATCTGAAATCACTGAAAGGTACATAGTCCACAATATACTGAGGCGTTAGGACCCACACAGACTGCATGTTGAGCTCGCACTGCTGGTCTCACTAACACTTCACACCAACAATCTAGTTGTCCCATGTGATCTCTCATGCTGGTATTGATCGGGCCCAGCCCTGCTTAGCTTTAGGGGGAGACCATGTGAGAGTTGAAGAGAGCTAGCTGCCGGCTCAACAAACTGATATTAACAATACTGAAGGCCTTGGAGAGATCAATAAAACGTTATACACAGGAATAGCGCTGTGACGGTGACAATTTTTTACTACCGTGGTGGGAAATTACCAACAACCGCCGGTGTTGCGGTAGTAGTGGGAGGTTGGGTCAATTATGTTGTAAAATAATCCATGACAGAAGTTCACTCAAAATTGAAAATTCTTTCTGTCGTTAATTACTAACACTCCCATCAACAAGCCTTCAGAACACAAATTTAGATATTTTATAACATGAAAAAGCAATTAAATTATGAAAATTGTGAAATTAAAGAAATTGCCCAGAGATCTGGGTCCCCGTGTCAGGTCAGGTTGCACCCGTATAAATGTGCACGTAGCAGCGGAGGAGCACTCTAAACTCACAGAGGACAAAACTGGACTAGTGGATGATATGAAGGCGAGCAGCCTAATTCCTTTCATGTTTTGGTTAACTAATTCTTTAAATACAAGTCTAACGGGGAAAAACACAAACAAAGTTCTGTTAAATAAATTTTAGCAAAGACGCAATTGCCAGTCATTTTTACATTGTTTTTTAATTAGGGATTAATATTAGAGTAGCCTAATAAAAATGTTCAGTTGAACACTGCACAGTCCCACAGTACTGTGATAGCACTAGAATTAATATTATAATTTATTATATTCATTATTATTAATATTATTAAAACTAATTATCAAGTTTACAGTGTTATAAATGAAATAGGTACATACTGTAGTGCGTAAGTGGATTTGCCGTAGATCAACCTCTCACATGTGCTGCAAGTAGGCTGAATGATAATCTTAAAAAAAAATTTACTGGTTATACGAATAGTGGGTTAGCTTGCATGTGTGGGCATAATTTGACGTCTTTTCCTAAAACTGTAAACATTCATGTTATTTGAAATAAAACAGAAATAAATAAAGAGAAACCACTCATTTGGCACTGAAGCCATGATCTGTCTGCATTAATAAACAATATTGTTACATAACCTTCATTGATAAAACCAGTAATAGCGAAACTGTGCATATTATTATTACTATAAAAAGTATAATACTGCCTTAAATCAGTAACTTAGGCAGTAATGCAAAGTAATAAATAAGTGAATAAATAGCCATAATGAAAGGAACAAGAGAGACCAAAATCAGTCACCAGGTCAATTACCCCCCTATGTGCAAATGCACAGACACTTTTTCGCAGTCGTGGCCAAAAGAGGATATCTTGCTTCATTGAAATGTAATACAAGTTGACAACATAACGGAAATTTTTGTTTTAGAGTGCATGACGTCACACACTACCGCCGGTGACCATCACAGCCCTACACATGAATGACGTCAGTGATATTATTTTCAACTCTTCTTGCAGCTGTAGTTTGCAGCAGTGCTGTTTCCTTAAATCAGTGAGATTGTTTGATAAAATCAGAGTTTAGAGATTGGCCTATATTTTTCATATAGGAAGGATCTCCTCAATTTGACAGTGGGTCAACAAAGACAAACTTCTATATATTTGGGAATTCATTTAAGCTTAGTGAAAGATTATAAATATACTAAATAGCAGCAATATAATCTGCAGCTTAAAAAAAAAAACTTAACAACAGTTCTATTTATCTGGACCAGCTGACTCATTTACATATTACTGTTTTGAGCTTTTTTTACCTGACAAGTAGAAAGTGATTTAAAAATGAAATGAAATGTGTTCTTCTGTTCTTCTATTTTTTCATATGTGACCCTGGATCACAAAACCCAAGTGATACATGTGTATTTATGTGAGATTTTCACATAATCTGAAAACTGAATAAATAAGAATGGTTCTGCCATGTTTCAC
The DNA here is from genome assembly GCA_903798205.1 of Danio tinwini. NCBI lineage: Eukaryota > Metazoa > Chordata > Actinopteri > Cypriniformes > Danionidae > Danio > Danio tinwini. Next base: position 2,949,423 of record CAIGQZ010001336.1, on the reverse strand, counting down.
AGAATTATGACATGCTCTCATGCATCTTTGTGAATTTGGAGCAAAGAAATGAGAGTTGTGTTTGTTTAGGTACTGATTTATTCTCAGATAATTGATCACCACTTTTTTAGGGCATATACAAACCTGATTCTGAATGGCAGTCTGGAGTAAGGATCATTCAGTTTGCAGTTTCCATTACAGGACAATTTCAGTCTGACAGTCTGCTTTCTGATTAACTATCATCTAGAAAATGCAGATTTAAAGTCATCTTCATTATCATCAACATTCAACTTCAGAACAACAGCAAGTTTGGCTGCTGATGACCTCCCCCGTGGAGCTCATTAAAAGGTCTTGCCTTTTAATCCTCCACATACACCTATCTAGTCGGTCCGGCCGCGGGGCTAGGGGATAAACCATCTCCAGACCCACGACCGAAACAGCCCGGGATAGCACGGTTATTATGTCTGCTTCAAGATTGGCCACCGCCGCGCTCGCTCCCGAGGGGAGGGAGCGGAGGGGGGGAAATCTTTCATCAGATCATGACAGCCCAACCTCTGATGCAGCGGTGGACATCTGAGCCTTGGTGTCATCAAGTGAGGGCGGCCATCCGAGGATGGAGCGCTTCTCTCACTCGAAGCTTGGATGGAGCTCATGGAGGAGCGAGAGGTCCACAAGCCCGAGGGCAGCAGATTTACTCTCACTGTAACCCTCAGATCTGCCCGAGTGCCCAACGCGGAGCGGGGAACAACTGGGGTGGGTGGCCCTTTTGCAAGAGCGAACCGCGATCTTAACTGCGCAACAGACATGCCACCGAGTGATGGCATGCATTGCCCGCGAGCACCGCATTAACATGCTGAAACCCCCAGGCATGATACGCAGTGCTTGTGCCGATCATCCGAGGACAGGAAACCACCGCATCCAGAAATGCACAGTCGGAGCGACGTCTTAAAAAAGACGTGCTGCACGACCGTGTTGCTCTTTTAGGAAATTCGCAACAATACATACCGCTCTGGAGGACCGGACCCAAAGGACGCCAGGCAAGGGAGAAACACAGCTCAACCGTCTGCCGCTGCATTTCACACACTCTAGACCGGGAGATCGCTCTCGTTCATTCTCTGTCTGAAACTCAGCTAGAGGAACCCTCATCGACTCTCTCAGAAGGCTGTTGAAGTCTCTGAAGTTAAAATGATGCTTGGCTTTGCACGTGCTGTGCTCTTATAGCAAATTGATTGCAACGAGCATCAGGTGAGCAAGCTGAAGCTGCCAACTCATTGGCATTTCATTGGCCCGTTTAAATACTCTTTCAGATGATTGGCTTTCTGAATTAAATCCCCATTGAAGTTCTCCTCCCGAAGGGGAACTACATACTGTATAACTAGATTTGCACAGAATATTTTAGAATTTTACACATCCTCTATTCTCAGCATCAGACCACACAGCACTTACAATCGAGTCTCTCAACTTCTGATGTTCACCATCTATTGATGTAAACCTTCTCCAGTGTTTTCACATATCACAAATCAAATTAAACTCTTGCCTGTTTTCTATAGTCAACTCTTTTATGTATTTACACAGAGATATACAACTTGTACCGTCACCTGAGAAAAGTTTAATTCCTTAAGGGAATGGCATTTTTAAATCCTCCCATACAATAACACTCCCTGATCTCTTTAGTGCAGTTCGATTAAACACACCCATAAACAACCAAAGTGGGCAGTTTTGACTAGAAAAGAATAATCTGCAATGTGGACCAAACCTTAAGCTCTTTAGTCTTACAAATCCCATAATACCTCCAAAATTTGTTTATGAGATGTTTGGAAAATATGTTAATTATCCCACGTACCAACAAGAGTGATATGCAGATTTTCGTAATGATAATCATGAGTCATTTTGATATTCAAATATCTTATATTCTTTGACCTACTCATTTTGATTTTAGGAACAGTGGAAATTATCATGAGGACATATAGAGGTTCTACATAAAAATGAGTTGTCCATTGCTCTCATGGTAGCCACTGTTGCCTATAAAAAGAAATAAGCTATGCACAAACTGGCATTTGTTCAGTAAATATAAAAAAACACAATAGATTGTTATTAGTATACAGAAAAGTACAATTCTGTTGTTTTTGTGCAGCCCAATTTTGTCCCATCCACCGTATTTGCATTCACTATATATTTACCATATTGTCTTTTCACATCATTAAGTGGCAAGATAAAAACATTTACATCTTTGCAGTTTATGCTGTAGAACAAAAACAATCATCTAATACAGGGGTTTACCAGTACCAGAGGGGTAATCATCTAATACCAGAGGGGGACCAGCACCTATTAAGGGGAACGAGAAACATTGAGGCGTGCACTCGAGTAAATTATGATGACCATTTTTATGCGTTCACTAGAGGGATTCATCTTAGTTCCACAGCTAACTATCAGGCACCTGTAGAGTTAATGAGTCTGCGTCCCAGTAAAATATATGCAAATAAAATGGAGCGGGTGCTTTTTAAAACTAATGACGGTACATAAATGAAAGTCAAGTCGAACCGTCTGACAAAAAAAGTACCTGAATCAAATCAGCAGGATGCCCTTCTGGATCTTTCACTTACTTTGAAGACTACTGACTATGTTTACATGGACATCAGTAATAGTTATTTGCCTTAATCTGAATAAGACAATAATATAATTACGTGAAGTGCTTTTTGAATGTTGCGTCACCAGGCTATTTACGGTTCTTGCATGAATTCACGAGTCTCATGTAATTTTGGGTGTTCCATCTTCAATTTCTCGACTTTAACTGCAGTTCGTCAGTTTAACTTTCACTCAGGAACATTTCATTCATGCCCTTGTGACAAACTGGGGTATTTGACGCGAATATGAAGGACTGGTGGAAGAGTTGTTGCTTTTATTGATAACGCACGTCGAATGGAAACAAAAAAAACTTCAGCATTTTTCGTTGTGTGTGTATGTGCGGTCCTTTACTGACAGCCTTGTGTGTAGATCTTGTCACAAAATGCAGTGAAAAGTCCTGCATGACATTAATAGTTTGATTGCAGTGTTTACTTCAATATTGCCACTAATATATGCATTCTCCAAGTCTTAATACCATTTCTGTTTAGTTCAATTATGACTGTAGTCGGATTAAGGTAATCAAAAATCGCTGTTTACATGGTGACTTTTAATCAGAGTATTGTTTTAATCATATTAAAATCGTATTAAAGTATTGTTGCCCATGTAAACATACTTAAGGTTTGACTCAACCCCACCGTCAGGGCTCTGCGAATTGGCGTTGCGAAGCAGCATTTTCTATTGAGGTAAAGTTGGCTTTAAATTCGCACATTCGGATTTTGGCTCCTTAATATAATTTTAAAAAACTATCGTTTACAAATTGCAAATAGCAAAATCATACTAGCAGACAACGAATATCAAACTACAACATTCTCTATGGTCGAAGAAATAGTGCTAATGTTGTTTTAAAGTGTTACTTACATGCAATTTCAGACTGGATATTCAATGTACCATGGTAAACATTAAAGGGAGCATGTCACTAAACGAATGTGCGAATATAAAACCAACTTTACCTCAATGTAAGTAGGCCATGACTTGAAAACAACATTAGCACTATTTAATTGACTGTGAATAATGTTGTACTTTGATAGTCAGTTGTTGCTAATATGATTTCACTATTTAGTATTTGCAACGAACACTTTTGAAATTATATTAAGGAGAAAGTCTGAATGTGTGAATGTAAAACCAACTTTACCTCAATGCATTTTCCGTATGTACGTACATCAAAAGCAAGTATGCTATGGCTCACACTTATAGGGGCGTATGTCCTAAAAGTTTGAAAACCCCTGATCTGATATGCCATATATGAGGATTCAATATTGCAGATATTTTGAAGAGGCCAATTCATTGTTGCCAATCATTCTATTATCCAATCAGCTTAAGATGTTATAGCAGGGCTATTTAATTAGTGGCAATTTGTTCCTGCCATCCAAATAGTGTGACCAAGACATCAAAAATAAATGTAGTTCAGTCCAAAGCCGCTATAGTTATGAAGTGAAGTGCGTCTGTTCAATACAGCATGAGCTGCAGTTGAAGGCTGCACAGAGCATGATTCACCTGATATTAAGCGAGTGGTGCGAGCAGCCGAAAACATTTGGATACTTAAGCTTCTCAACGCCGTGTTTCTGTTGCATGAAACGAAAACTGCTGCAACTAAACAAAGTTATTCCACATGTGTGCTAGTTTAAATTTTTGAGCTTATACAGAGGCTAATACGCACGCACACTGGATTAACTATAGCAGCGGGCCCTTCACATATCGCATCTTTGCTGCACACAAGTTTGTTATTTCCAGTATTAGAATATATGCCAATATGTGTGCGCAAGCGGATGCGTGGCTTTCAGTGCAATGTAAACAAAAGATATGTTTGACAAATTAATATAAATAATTAAAATTATTATGCATGAACACAGATGATAACAACCGTTCATTTAAATACTATGACACACACACACGCATGCACACACACACACACACACAAATGAATGTTTGGTTTATGTAAGGGATAATCAACAAGATCAGCTCATTTGGTTTGGGGAACAGGGTCAAATGTTGTGCTGCAAAGAGCAAAACAAGTTTTAACTTGTAATGGCCATGAAATAAGGGGGATAATCAATTGCTTGCTGAATGTTCAAGGATTTTAAATGCATTTTATTACACTTACTTTTTTTGCCGTCTGCATTTAAAATCCTTTACACGTCTTTAATTTAAATTATAAAGACATTTTTAAAACTACTTTTTAAAAAAAATGTAATAACACAATTTCAGTACAGCTAAAAATCAGTTTGTTTGGCATGCTGTCCCAGGAGAGAGCCCTGAGCTCATAAGATCCCGGGGGAAACCCACGTGATCATGGGGAGAATGTGTAAACTCCACACAGAAACGTTGGCTGGCTTGGTAAGGACTAGAACCAGTGATGTTGTTGCTGTGAGGCAACAATGCTAACCAATGGGCCACCATGCCACCCTTACTATCAAGGAAGAGTAGGGGTGGAAGGGGGTTTCTTCAAAGCGAAGATGGCTGTTATATTGAATTTAGGGTATTTATAGTGGCTTAGGAATGGTCTAATTGGTGAATCATAAATTGAATAATGAATAATTCTGAATACACAGAAAACATGTGGAGATGAATTAACATGATTAAAACAACCATCGGTACAACTCATAACTTGATTTATGATGTATACACTAAAGCCGAAGTCACACTAGAGTTTGAGCTTGCGAAATTCTGTGGTACGGCGCTGCGAAAAGGGGCGAGATTAAACAAGATGATTAGACATTTAAAAAAGCGAGCGATTGCTTCATGTTTTAAATTTCTGTTCAAAGAGGTCATGTTTTGATCCTGGATTGGTCTCACGCAGTCAAGTGATGCAATTTCGCAGGTCAGAGTTCACCAAGCTTGAACTTTGCACCGCAGCAACCTGCGAAACTACGATGCATGACCCTGCGTTTCCAGTCTGACGCATTTGCCTGCGTATGAATGGAAGTGGGGAGAAAAGCCCAGTGTGATCGCGGCTTAATAGTGTGCATTTCTGGAAAGAGTAGTGGAATATTCCAAGTTAGCAACAAGCGTTCTTTCTTCAGTAAATACAATCAACTTTTTTTGTGTCTGATTACATAAGATGGCAAAAATTTCACAAGCAAATAACTTAATTAGGACAAAGACAATTTTTGCATCGTTTGTCTAAATGTAACCTGAAAGGAGCTGGTCCCATACTGAACTTACAGGTCAATTTATTTGAAGCTGAGTCTTTAGTCCTGATTTTACTATGCAAATTTTGCAATGCAAATGCAAAAGAAGAATACACTTGTAAATTGTGACATACAGTTTAAGTCAGAATTATTAGCCTGATAACTGATTTATTTTATCTTTGCCATGATGACAGTTAATGATATATTACTAGAAAATTTTCAAGACACTTCTATACAGCTTAAAGTGACATTTAAAGGCTCAACTAGGTTAATTAGGTTAGGATAATTAGGCAAGTTATTGTATAACGATGGTTTGTTCTGTACACTATCGAAAACTAGAACCAAATTAGCCTAAAAGGACTAATAATTTTGTCCTTAAAATGTTGTTTAAAAAATTAAGTGTGTTAAGTCAAAAAAGTTATGAAGCAAATTATGGTATGGGGATTGTTAGGAGGCCATGATAGACAGAGGCCAGTGGGCAGATTTGGCCAGGATGCCGGGGTTAAACCCCTACTTTTTTTTGAAGGACATTCTGGAATTTTTAATGACCACAAAGAGACAGGACTTCAGTTTAACGTCTCATCCAAAAGACAGCGCTCACTGAGCAGTATAGTCACTGATAGTCCCCGTCACTATACTGGGACGTTAGGACCCACACAGAGCACAGGTTGGGCGCCCCCCCACTGTTCTCACTAACACCACTTCCGGCAGCAACCTAGCTTTTCCATGTGGTCTCACATCCAGGCACTGACTAGGTGCAGCCCTGCTTAGCGGGTGACCATGTGAGAGTTGCAGAGAGCTAGCTGCCACCTTTATTTTGAGACAATATAAAAACACTGCAACTCATAACAATTTTACTACTGCTTAATGTAATCAAACAATGCCATAATATCATAATTACGTTATACTCATAATAGATTGAATTATTATGTCTGTGCATTTTCTCAAACAACAATGGAATATAAAAAATTGGCAACAACAGTACTTTTCAATATGAATGAATGATAAAAATGATAATAGGCGCTATTTTAAGGAGCTATTTATAATAGCTGAGTAATTCTGTGGGTACAGTTATGTTTTTATTGTTTTGGATTACACAGAAAGGGAAAAAATATATATCACAGAGCTTTTATTTAGGAAAAAGCAGGCTATCTTTGCATACTTAGTCTAAATGCAAATAGAAAAAAGCTACAGTAGTCCCACACTGAACTCAATTGAATAGGTCAATTGATTTGAAGCCTTTTAGTCTTAGTTTTACAATGCAAATTTGGTTTATTTCAAATAATTTTGGTTACATGCAAAAACAGCATCACAAGAAAATGGGAATAATACGCACAGGATAATTCCAATCAAATTTACAAAAAGAAAAATTTTGAAGTAAAACTGCAAACCTGTAACCATTGACTTCCATAATAGAAAAAACTAATACTGCGAAAGTCAGTGGTTAAAGCTTTACAGCTTTCTTCTAAATGTCTTTTGTGTTTAACAGAAGAACAAAACTCAAAGGTTTATTACAAGTAAAGGCTGAGTAAATGATGACAGAAATTTATTTTCCATCCATTTAAATGCTGTTTAGTACAGGAGAAGTTAATCTCGGTTAATTGACATATTTATTATCCTAGGAAGTATATAATCATGGATGCTTTTTAAATAATAGGTAATGTTATTACTACTGCACAATTCTACAAAACAAACAAACAAACTTTTAGTAACTTTATGATTATGAATTTTTGTACAGTTTCTTTCAAAGAAATACACTAAAGATTATGGTGTATTTCCACATTCTTGTGAATTTTCTGTATGATTTCTTTCCTGAGCAAACACTTCTTCATCTTTACTCTTTATCCAGCTTATTTTGCTGTCACTTTGCAGCCCCATGCTCGTCAGCCTTTTAGTTATCTAGAAAACCGGGAAAAAGTATCAATAATAATAGCGTTGGGCAAGCTACTTGGAAAATGTAAAAGCTAAGCTATTAGTTACTTTGCTTAAAATGTAGCTTAACTGCACTAAACAATACCCCCTGAGAAATTTAGCAAGCTAAGCTAAAAGCTACATGGCAAAAGTAGCTTAGCTACACCTAAGCTTTTATTTTCACTTTTCAATCGAAGCAACTTCTGTCTTAGTGAGCAATAAAACTGCCAATGAAACATATATAGCATAATTGTTAAGTTCAGTTATTTAATTAATATGCTATTCCAAACAGAATCAAATTTTACTAGACAGCAAACATTCAATAAATCCTGTGTTGCACATTTAAAAACATATAGCACTATATTATTAAATATAACACTATAGTAATGTATAGTAAAGGGAAATATATAGGAACGTGTGTATTATATATATATATAAGGTCCTTTTGCAAAGTTTGCAAAGGTCCTTTTCAAGTCAGCAGTAAAACACATTCAGATCATCAGACTGTAGGGGAGAAGATTTTTTACATGGTGACCTTTTTCAAATCTATCCAGACTGACATTGGGTGGTTGGCTGAAAAGTGGCTTGTTAGTTTGTTCCTGGCCTGGTAGGGCTGGGCGATATGGCCTTTTTTAAAAAAATCCCAGAATTTTTGTTCAAATGTTCAGTGCAGATGACTTTGAAAAGCTCTTGTTTGAGTTGAGAAAAGTTAATCAGTTTTGTTAAGAATAGATTGTATATTTGCTAGATGGACGGCAGCCATTTACAGTGTCATCTTGAAATAGTCTGCACCAATATCCTAGTGATTAGTGCATCGACACATAGCAGTGAGGTGCTCACTGTGACCTTAGTTTGAGTCCCGACTTGAGGTCCTTCACTGAAATAATATTACCCTTATTATCATTATCATGCCTGATTCTGAGGTTGCACAGTAGGGGGGATGGCGCATAGCATAGCTGTAATTTAACGGTCAGGCATAGTTATTTTAATGTTAATTTCAAAGTGCTTTTAAGTTAAATAAAAAAAAGAAAGCAAGATTCTCTTGAACTTGCTTTTGTAATTATATCACATTTGTGAGCAAGTGTGCCTCCTGGTGTTTTTTATAGGAAAAATCAGTAGATGTTACTGCCATCATTCACAGAAACTATAACAACAGCATGACATGATGACCACAGGATAGAATGGTAAAATGTTTTCCGGGAATCCCAAAAAAATGGGAGGTATGCCAGATACAAACCTGATTCAGAATGACAGTCTGGAGTGAAGGATTATTCAGTGCACAATTTCCATTACAGGACAATTTCAGTCTGACAGTCTGCTTTCTGATGAACTTTTCATCTAGAGAAATACAAATTCAAAGTCATCTTTAACATAAAATCAGCAGTTTGTAATGCCTCTTTTAAGAGTGATTTATAAACATTCATCATGAGTCTTTTGTTTCTGTAACTGATTAAACTTAGCAGATTACAGGCAGCTGTAGATCACATCTGTATGGAGCCCATTGCACAGAATCATTTCTTGACATGCTGACACAGTCACCAGATCCTGCACTCTGGGATGGTTGACCTACAGCCCAGTATCTGAAGGAGCGGTTCCATTTGTCAGACCATTCCCAAGAGTCCCAGTACAGACCAATCCAAAGAGGCATTAAGTAGTTTGCTAAAGCGTGTACAGTGCTTTTGTTTTTTTTTTTGTAGATGGAAGCCAGATCTGTAAACTGGTTTCTGCAGTAACTCTGAGCACCTGTCCAATTCAACTTAGTAAGTGTCATGTGATATCCATTCATTTCTGTCAAGAAATTCGAAATTACAGTGTTCGGTTACATCTAGTAAAAAGACCACTTCAGAGTTGTTAATTCTTTTTTTTTGTTTTGCATTATAGTGTGTTGTGCAATGAGAAAAATGTTAACTGTATTGCAGGGTTGTCAAAGTCAGTTCCTGGAGGGCCGCAGCCCTGCACAGTTTAGTTCTAACCCTGCTTCAACACACTTAAGCTGCGGTCACACTGAACTTTTCTCCCCATAGATTTCCATTCATACGCACGCGAATGCGTCAGACTGGAAACGTAGGGTCATTCGTCAGAGTTTTGCAGGTTGCTGCGGTGTAAAGTTCAAGCTTGGTGAACTCTGACCAGCTAAATCGCATCACTTGACTGTGTGAGACCAATCCAGGATCAAAACATGACATCTCTGAACAGAAATTTAAAACATGGAGCAATCGCTCGCTTTTTTAAATGTCTAATCATCTTGTTTAATCCCGCCCCTTTTCGCAGCGCCGTACGACAGAATTTCGCAAGCTCAAACTCTAATGTGACTTCGGCTTTACCTGTAGGTTTCAAACAAGCCTGAAGGACTCAATTAGTTTGATCAGGTGTGTTTAATTAGGGTGAACGCTAAACTGTGCAGAGCTGCAGCCCTCCAGGAACTGAAGGTGCATCCCAAATGGCACACTATACACTTATGCACTATGTACTTATGCACTTACACACTCAACAGCATTGTGTATAAAGTGTCATTTCAAATGAAACACTAATGTTTTTCTTTTTTTTAACTAAGCAGAATTTTAAAGCATTTCCCAGATTCAGACATTAGACAGTTATTAAATTAGTGAAATAAATGACATCAAATAATACCTGCCATTAGTATAACCACATTCACCATCGGGAGGAGGTATGATCACTCACGTAGGAGAATTTTGCTTTTACAATCCAAAATAAACAAAGTAATCCAACATCTGTGCCTGAAAGCTCCGCTCCTTCCACTTTGTGAGCAAAGCAGCAGCCCTTGAGTGCGTGAAGTGTTTTACACAACATTACACACTTCATTTTAACGGTGAAGTGCATCATCCGGGTATTTAAAGTGCACTTAATATTTTTATACGTTTTCAGTGTGAACACGCTACTTACACTATTTATACTACAAAATGGCGCAGAATAGTGCATAAATATGCAATTTGGGACGCACCTTGTGTTTGACACGTGTTTTAAGTAAACTGGTTCATCAAATGGAACTGGATCATTTAAAATGATTTGCGACTTCAGGAAGCATTTAAGGTGCTGTATGTAAGTTTTTGACTCTTCTAAAGCATAAAAATGCCATAATATGTGTGCTGATATTTAAGAAACATTCCAAGTGAATATACTTGTTTATCTGAAAAACAATGCTGAAGTCAGACATTCTGTTTGAAAATGGTTTTTCCGTGCCGGAACGCTGTCTTTGTTTAGGTAAATTTAACCTGCCCAATGCCAGTTTATATTTCAGCACCCCGGGTTGCCTTGGTGGAAAACTGTGTATTTCATTCATTCATTTAAAAAGGTTATGAAAGCATGCGTCCGTTACTGAAATGCGACTTCCGGTGGAAAGTAGCAGACTCTGAAATGAGATGCAGATTCAAAGTTCCACATGAGGTTATTAATTAGCAAATGATATAAATATTACGAGCGTAAACATTAGGTGAGCAGGTCACATTGTAACCGCTTGTCCAAACAACAAGCTTTGTGACGATACGCAGTGATAAGCAATTGGGCTGTTTGCACCAGACGAAACTTAACAGATATTTAAACAGAATAGTGCACTCACTCACAAAATGGTACTTTTTTATCTATTTAATATATATTAACCCTCTTTAACATTATTAAATGTACATGCTGAATCACTCTTATGTGTTTAGCTCTAAAGTTCTCAAGATCTGAGGTGAACTATCTGCTGCTGCTTTCAGTATATGGCAATACATGTCATGTAAAATGGCATTCAAACTTACAATGTTAGCATTTAACACTGAATAAAGCACACAAGGTGTACCTGAGGTGATCATTGTTAGTTTTCTGTTGTTCAGCTGCAACAAATAGAAACTGTTTCTAATATATCAATTCAAGGTGTTGGTTAGGACCAAAACTCCTTGCAATATGGAAAATATTTCTTCTATCGGGTTCAAATCTCTCGCTCCCGTCCTTAATCTGGCAACCTGCGCTTATGTTTGTTTTGAACCAGGAGTGCAATACTTTAATCTACAAACTACTTACTTTTTAACATGCCTAATACCCATCTCTGACTTGAAATGAACTAATTTCCAGAGTTATTTAGTTATTAGAACGGTACATAGAGATCAGATTTGGGAACTGATGAACTGGTATTACTGCACATGTGTGATAGAGCAGGTGAACCGAACACAAACAGTACATGACAACTACTATTACTATTACTTGTATTAATCCTGATTGGCACCTGTGCTGTAATGTTTAATTCGTGTTTTACATCTGTTTTTATAAATAACAGATATATGTGAAAAACTTTAAGAGTATTACCATTTAAGCCAATGGTCTCAAACTCAATACCTGGAGGGCCGCAGCTATGCACAGTTTAGCTCCAACCGCCTTCAACTCACACCTGCTTAGTAGTAGTCTTGAACATCTTGATTAGTTGGATCAGCTCTGTTTGATTAGGGAGCAAAACTGTGCAGAGCTGCAGCCCTCCAGGAATCCAGTTTCAGACCTAAGATTTTAAGCCATTTATTTGCAGAATATGGCAGTAGATCAATTTAAAATATTTCTGATCTTATTCCAGATCTCAAACAATGGTAAAACAACTAAAACATGTTGTATATATTTACAGCTCTGTCTTGGGTTACTGGTATTTTCACAGACAAAAATGTTTTTAAATCAGTAATTGTTTGATGTAGTTTGTCAGTGTGACCGGGCCTGTACTTTACTAAATAAAACAAAATACAGGTGGACTTTCTTCATGCCCACAACTTCAGGTTCTCTCCAAATAAATGGAAATATCAAGCAGAGAGGTGTACAAACAATCTTCTTTTATTAGACACTTAAATGGAGTTCTTTTTTAAAAAATGTATTCGTATAAAACATGTACGCCCCACAATGGATCACACAAACAGTACGATTTTGTTGCATAACAGTTGTCAGTGGCCACTGATAAATCACACTCAATGTTACACAGGATATACCAACATTTGGGAAAGAGAGAAAGAGAAAACCAAAACCAAACATTTCAATGCAAACAAAACCCTCAAAACAAAAGCACACTCCTTACTACTAAAGAAAAATAAACTAACCCACACTCAAAATAAACCACCCTGCACAACAAACAAAGCCAAAATAAAACCCTTCCCATATAAAGGCAATCCTTACTGTTAGTATCGAAGTTTAAGAAGTTGAACAATAACAGCAGCCATTCACAGTTTACACAAACAAAATACAAATCCACCAGATATACAGTTAGGTCAAAACACGCACACACATACACGCATTCTCACAAACGCGCCAACATCAAAAGAATAAGCACACCCCCACACCATATGCGCGCGCACACACACACGCAACCACACACTCGCCCTGACGCCAGCAGGTCACACACACACACACACACAATCAGGTGCCCGAGAAGGAAACGAATCGCTTCTCCGTAGCGCAATCGGGTCGCCAGACAGCAGCAAAACAGCAACGGGCAATCTCCACAACACAGTTAACTGGCTCTCAACACAAGTGGGGAGTAATCCACCGATCACACATGGATACCGCTAAAAGAACTATTTACTTTAAATTGGAAGCACTAAAAATCACTAAATAACCGGAGACATAAACAGAAACATACCCTGTCGCGCGCTGATGCAATTGTACCTCCTCAAACCCATGAAGTAGAAGAAGAATTAGAGAAGAAATCCAACCTTACACAGGTTTTATGAATACTACAGGCTTAATGCTTAACGCTCAATGCTTAATGCACATCAAAAGTTAGGACGCCAATCAACACACCGCTACTATTCCATGCCAGAGAAAAACGGAAGCACAGGGAAACCTCCGCACTTTTAAAGGGGCCGCGAGCTTAATTTCTGACTCCATTCACCTACATATAATGGGAAACCCCCTTCCCTTTGGGGATCACCCCATTACATACATCTAATGGGAAACCCCTCCCTTTTGGGGATCACCCCATTACATCAGTAAGAACTAGCAGTTTTTCCAAACTATACACTGCAAAACTACCTGAAAAAAATATAACTGTGGAAGTGTATCTAAGACAAAAGCTGCTTTAAATCAAATAGTGGTTACATCAAAAGTTGATTTAATTAAGTTCATATAAGTTCATTGATAACTTTTATGTCTGGCACTATTTGTGAAAGTCTCCACACTTCACAGCATTTTTACACAAGTGCCTGAAACGTTATACAGTTTTTTTTAAACAGGATTTTCTGCATTTCTGCATTTATTCTGTCTCAGTTTGTTCTATTTTGTCATGTTCTTCAAGACAGTTGATGGTGATTTGGTGAAATCCTTGTGCATGGACATTGCTAGGGCAATTTTGGGTGGGGTGTGTGGGGGGAGGGATAGGGGTTAACCATTTACACACACACAAACACAATTTCCCAATAATTAATTCAAAAGTTTCATATGGACTTATCAAGGCTCTAAATAATAATATTCTTATTTGATTTTTGATTTTTTATGAAAGCAATAAGAAATGTGAAATAGTGCTTTAAGTTACAATGATATCTTACATATTATTTTTACATATATTTTGTAAATGCTGTACTTTTACTACAAAAACTGTAAACTCACCATTAAAGCATAAGGCGCCATAGAGATCAGAAAATTTAGTGGTCAGCCAAATGTCATTGAACAAAACACAGTCATTTTTACTGGCTGGTTCTCCTGGAGCCCAGTTGCTGTACTGTGCGATTGTAACATCTCCGTTCGACCAAACTCAGCGATTCGATGTCCCTAACTTCAGTCCAATCCACACTGATCCACTGTATCCAGCATTCACTGCATTTTTCAGCCTGTTCACATCATTCATGGTGTCTACAGTTGCTGGATCAGTGAATCTCTCTCTGCAGTAACTCTGAGCATCTGGCCACGACATTCACAGGTTCATATAATTAAACTGACGAGAAACAGCAGAACTGCTGCAGAAGAGCCCTGTGAAAACCAACATGTAAAACCATCTATATGTGCACATCATCCTCCTGGCGTTCGCTGGTGATCTAAAAGAGCAGTTTTCAAAGAAGCAGATTTTCCTAAGAGAGCAACACAGTCAATCAACACGTCTTTTTCAAGACGCTGTTCTGACTGTGCATTTTTGGATGCAGTGGTTCCTATCTCCAGATGACGGGCACGGGTATCGCATGACAGGTCTGGGGTCCAGCATGTCGATGCGGTGCCCGCGGACAGCTCAAGCTCTTACTGCGAGAGCTTCTCTCATCTCAGGTTGGAGCTGGACTCGGTCTGCATCACGGTGCGCTCTTAGCGCGCTGGGCTGGCGCTGTCCTGTCTGATTCTAATCATTTGCAGATTTTTGTGATGACAAGTTTTGCCATTTTGATATTAAAATAGCTTATTTTCCTTATTTGACCTACACATTTTGGCTTTGTGAACAGTGGACAGTGGACATTATCATGAATACAAATAGTAGTTAAATGAGTTGTATAATGCTGTCTTGTAGCCATTATTGCCTATGAAAAAAATAAGCTATGCGCAAACTGGCATTAATAGTACTTTTTAAGTAAATATTTAAAATAAAAATTTATTGTGCCATAGTAATTAATGTGTCACAAAAACTACAATCCACTGTATCGGCATTCACTATATTTACCATATATTTACTACATTGCCTTTTCACATCATCTATGGCATCTATAGGAATGTATACTGAAGCTGCTGTTTGTATTTTTTAAAGTGTTTTTATAATAATAGTAAGATAAGAACGTTTGGAGTATGAGTCCATGCAGTTTATGTTGTAGAACAGAGATGTCCAATTTGACATTATACACAGTTGAAGTCAGAATTATTAGCCCCCTTGTTTTTTCCAATTTCTGTTTATTGGAGACAATATTTTTTTCAACACATTTCTAAACATAATAGTTTTAATAACTCATCTCTAATAACTGATTTATTTTATCTTTGCCATGATGACAATAAATAATATTTGACTAGATATTTTTCAAGACACTTCTATACAGCTTAAAGTGACATTTATAGGCTTAACTAGGTTAATTAGGTTAACTAGGCAGGCTAGAGTAATTAGGCAAGTCATTGTATAACGATGGTTTGTTCTGTAGACTATCGAAAAAAATTGCTTAAAGGGGCTAGTAATTTTGACCTTAAAATGGTGTTTAAAAATTTAAAAACTGCCTTTATTCTAGCTGAAATAAAACAAATAAGACTTTAAACAGAAGATAAAATATTATCAGACATGCTGTGAAAATTTCCTTGCTCTGTTAAACATCATTTTGGAATTATTAAAAAAAAAATCAATAGGGGGTTAATAATTCTGACTTCAACTGTATACCTTATCGAGAAATTAAAAGGTCTATCATGTCAATATGATATATATTGTGGTGTCACTAAATACATTGTTTATGGTATTTAAAAATTATGAGTGGAATATTATACACCCTTATGGGGATGCAAACAGAAACATAAAAAACAGCATCTTAAGAAAGTTGCAATTCAGAAAGTCACATAGTACAGAATAGTTAGCACATTATTACAAGCATTAAAATGGAGCTGAATACACAGAAAAATGTGGAGATTAATTATCATGAATAGAAAAATCATCACTACAATTTATAATAGTTTGTAGGTCTAGACTAGAAAAGTGTAGATTTGTGGAAACAGTAGTGAAATATCCCAAGTCAGCAACAACGGTACTTTTAAAATAAAGAAATAGTAATAGGTGAATAGTTCTGTACGTACAATTACACTGTAAGAAAAACATATCCATAATTTTACGGTTTATTTCTGGCAGCTGGGATGCTGGAAATAAAGTGTAAAATAACGGCTGTTAAATTACAGAAATTTACTGTAAAATAATGGACATTAAATTATAGAGAAATGTCCCGTAATTGAACCTCTGTTATTTTACAGTAAATTTCTGTAATGTAACGGCTGCCGGAAATAAACCGTAAAATTACTGATTTTTTTTTTTACAGAGTATGTATTCATTGTTTCGGATTACACAAAAAGGGAACAATTTCCATTAGGGAGTAACTTATTTATTGAAATATTTTTGCGTAGTTAGTCTAAATGCAAATAGTAAAGGGCTACAATAGTTCCATACTGATTTAATTTGAGGCCAAAGTTTTACAATACAAATTTGGTTTATCACATATAATTCTTGTTACATGCAAAAACATAAAGATACTTAAAATAAAGATTAAAATACCTTTAAAACTACAGCATTAATGACAAATCTCATATAGAAGAGTGACTTTGTTAAGTTCATTGATGTATTAAATAACCTAGAAACTATATAATCATTAATGATTTTTAAATAATAGAGACTGAACAGTTGCCCAAACAATATAGCTCAAACTTTTACTAACTTTTTATTCTAAGAGTTTACTTGAAAGTTAACTTTAAAGAGATAAACTAAAGATTATAGTATTTGTTCACATTCTTCTGAATTGGCTGTTGCTTACATGATAAAACACCTCTTCATCTTTACTCTTTGTCCGGCTTATTTTGCAGTTCAGGAAAGTAACAATAATAATAAGAGTCATAAGGCGTACATATTATCTATAGCATTAAATAAAACCAGCAACAATGTTGATGATATGAGGCTGCTTGCTTGTAACGCAGAAGGTCAGTAGTAAATCAATAATAATAATAATAATTATTATTATTAATATTATAATAATAATAATAAATTTGGATTGCCTATGAGGTAGAGTATGTACCTTGGTTAATTGTGGTTTGACTATAGTAAAACCGCAGTAAACATGACTGTAGTAATTACATAGTACCATTACTGTAGTAATCATGTTTTTTAAGTTGATTCATATTACATTATAGCTAAGTTGCTATACAAATTAAACCTGATTTAACATCCACAAACTCCCGTAGTGTGATTTAAGTGTTTTCGTTTATGTTTGTATGAGTGATATCCATGCTTTCCTAATGGATTTCCTAGAATTTATGGAAAGACACACCTTTAGCTTATTATATTGAATATTTAAAATTGTATTGTGGATTTCTAGGACTGCTAAAGTTGAAAATATAACCAAGTTCAGGTGCCAAGTATATATTGATGACAGAGTTTCTGTAGTTGGCCAGTAGATGGAGACAATAATGTATTAGAAACAAAATGTTTCTGTCACCACTAGGGGTTTGTCATCGATTCGTTTCAATTTGATATCATGGCCATTGACGATGCTTTACATGATCAATTTTAAATTTTACTTTACAATACTAAAATTTAGCTTTTTAATACAAGCAGTCAGATACACTGTAAAAAATGCAAGGTTCCACACAAATCATTCATGTTGTCAAAACACAAATCAATTAAGTTAACGCTTTTAACAAATTCATGTGGATTGAAGGCAAGGCAAGGCAAGGCAAGTTTATTTATATAGCACATTTCATACACAGTGGCAATTCAAAGTGCTTTACATAAACAAGAATAAAAAGACAAGTGTAAGAAAATAAAAAAAGCAAATAATAAGAATGATTAAAAACAGATAAAAATGTGTTAAATGGGTTATAAAAGAATAAAAAGAAAAGAACAATAGTGCGATCTGTCGGACGTAGCACAGTGCTCATTTAGTAAAGGCACAGATAAACAGATGTGTTTTCAGTCTGGATTTGAATGTGTTTAATGTTGGAGCACATCTGATCATTTCTGGAAGCTGATTCCAGCAGCGAGGGGCGTAGTAGCTGAAAGCCGATTCACCCTGTTTTGAATGAACTCTTGGAATTTTTAGTTTATATGATCCTAGAGATCGGAGTGATCTGTTAGGTTTGTATTCAGTGAGCATATCTGTAATGTATTGAGGTCCTAGACCATTTAGTGATTTATAGACAAGTAATAATACTTTAAAATCTATTCTGAATGTAACTTGGAGCCAGTGTAGGGACCTGAGGACAGGTGTGATGTGCTCTGATTTCCTGGTTCTGGTCAGAATCCTGGCCGCAGCATTCTGGATGAGCTGCAACTGTCTGACTGTCTTTTTGGGAAGGCCCGTGAGGAGGCCGTTACAGTAATCCACCCTGCTGCTGAAAAAAGAATGAACAAGTTTCTCTAAGTCTTCACTGGAAACAAAGCATCTGATTCTTGCAATGTTTTTGAGATGATAGTATGCTGATTTACTAACTGCTTTGACATGACTATTGAAACTCAGATCTGACTCCAGAGTCACACCAAGATTCTAGACCCTATTTTTTGTTGTTTGACCCTTAGTGCCAAGGTACGCATTCACCTTGAGAACCTCATCTCTGCTCCCAAACACAATGACTTCAGTTTTCTCTTTGTTTAACTGAAGAAAGTTTTGGCACATCCAACTGTTAATTTCATCAATGCATTGGCAGAGGGTTTCAACCGGGCTGTAGTCATTAGGCAGTAAGTAGATCTGAGTGTCATTAGCATAGCTGTGGTAGGAAATTTCTTTCTTTTTCATTATTTGGCTCAGAGGGAGCATATAAAGGTTGAACAGGAGAGGTGCCAGAATTGAGCCTTGTGGGACTCCACATGTCATGGGTGTCCACCTCGACCTATAGTCACCTATACCTACATAGTAACCTCTCCCTTCAAGATAAGATCTGAACCATTTGAGGACCGTCCCAGACAGCCCAACCCAGTTTTCCAGCCTATCCAGAAGTATGCTGTGATCGACAGTGTCAAATGCCGCACTTAGATCGAGCAATACCAGCACTGTTAGTTTGCCTGAATCTGTATTTAGGCGAATATCATTGATTATCTTGTGATTATCTTGTTTGTGAGTCTCTCTACCATTGCAAAAAGTGTACGAGCATTATTTAAGTTGCTGTTTATAAAGGTTGAAAAGTAAGTCTGCCTAGCAGTGTTTAGTTCCACATTAAAAGCATTAAGGCTGTCTTTATAGATATTATAATGGATTACTAGTTTTGTTTTTCTCCACATATGCTCAGCTTTTCTGCACTGTCTTTTCATCATCTTTACCGATGTTGACCTTGACCAAGGTCCTTTCAGTCTGCCAGTTCTCTTCCTGACTTTAACAGGAACAATGTCATCTATGACATTCTGAACTTTAGAGTTAAACAAATCAAGGAGAGAATCAACAGAGTCTGCAGATATGCTTGGTGCTAGCGATATGGCCTTCATAAACTGCTCATTAGTGTTCTCATTTATGCATCTTTTTCTGACAGAGACAGATCTGTCTTCAATGGCTGGAGTGATCAATATATCAAAGAAAATACAGAAATGATCAGATCAACATCCTTAACAGCAGTCGATGAAATGTGTAGACCCTTAGTTATAAGTAGATCAAGAGTGTGTCCACGATTGTGTGTGGGTCCTTGAACATGCTAAGTCAGATCAAAAGTGTTAAAAACAGTCATGAGTTCTTTTACAGCATTGATTTCTGGATTATCAACGTGAATATTAAAATCCCCAGCAATAGTAAAATAGTCAAAATCAGAGGTTACTATTGATAACAGCTCTGTAAAATCATCAATAAAAGTTGGAGAATATTTTGGAGGTCTGTAGATAATGATCAGTAAAATGCGTGGAGCACCTTTTAGTGCTATACTTAGATATTCAAAGGACAAATAGTCACCAAATGACACTTTTTTACACTCATAGACATCTTAAAACAGGGCAGCGATGCCTCCACCTCTCCTATTAGCTCTGCAAATACTCAAATAATCAAAGTTTAAAGGAGCTGTTTATTCAGAACTGCTGCGCTACAACTGTCATCTAGCCAAGTTTCATTTAGAAGCATAAAATCAAGGCAATTTGTGCTGATAAAATCACTGACTAAAAGTGACATTGTTAAGTGATCGGATGTTTAAAAGTGCTAACTTAACAGTTTTAGCTGTTTTCTGTACAGTAGTCTCAGATTTACATTTAATAGACACCAGATTTGAATGATTTGCTATACGGCCTGAAGAAGTCTTTGGTTTTCTGTCGCATAATACAACACATATCTGCGAAGAGAAAGCTATAGGCACACTGGGTTCCTGCTTGTTCTGTAAACATCTGATAAAGACATTGTTATCTAAGCAGGCACCTGGAACACATCAATGGCAGCTTTTAAGTTCACCAGCTGAAGATGAGGTGTTTTTTGGGACCTGCCGCTGTCGCAAAGACCTAAGGCCTTTCCTTGGTGTAGGGCGAGGTGGGCTCAGAGATGGGTGTGAGGGTGGCTGACTTTTGGTTGCTAACTGGGGGCTTGCGGCAATGGAGTGTGAGAGTTTAGTTCCAGCAAACACCAGTTCCTCCATCTTTTTTGAAAAATTCAAGAGGGGCGAGCAAGGTGACAGTGAGAATGTGTCTGGTGACAGAGGCTGTGGGTCTGGGGTTTCTGGCTGTTGAGATATGTTGACCTGGCTGTTTTCCTGGAGATCATCCATGAGTGCTGAGAGTTGGAGTTGCTTTGGTGTGCCACAAGACATAAAAAACATAAAAAAATTTAGTTGTTCCAATGAAATCTCAAGAATTGTGTTGTTTAAGCTCATTTTACTTAAGTAGTTTAAACAAGTAAAAAAAAAAATAATTTAAGTGTAGGCTATATGAACTGAACCTATAACTAGGCCCACACAGAATCTGCTTGTGCAGAATTCAGCAGATTTTTAGCCCATAATTGATTCTTTTTATTTACTTGTGAAAATGTGTGTAAATTTATTTGTATTTAGTTTTTAAATTAATTTCAGTAATATTATTGACTAATATATTTATATGATTTATTTACAATATAGTTTGTAAAGTAATATTTTCTGTCTTCTAGTAGATATTATATGAGAGACTTGCTTTGTTTACCAAATAAAGTGAATCTAATTGGATTTGCATTGTAAACATTAAATACAAGTTAAAATTGTATTACTTTTTATTTCATATATTAAGGTTTTATTTATGATACTCCCAAAATCCTTCCGCATATATCCACAGATTTTTAACAAAATTCTGAGCAGAAATAGCAAAAAATGTCCGCAGATTCCATCTGGCCCTATACCTATAACTTTACCTGCTTAAGGAAAACACACTTCTTGAATGTATCAAACAAAAGGTACAGAAGACAACAGGAGCAATTAGAGCAAGCACACAAATTCAGTTCAATTCATCTTTATTTCTGTAGCGCTTTTACAATGTAAATTGTGTCAAAGCAGCTTAACATTCTAGTAAATTGAAACTGTGTCAGTCCAGTTTTTAGAGTGGAAGTTCAGTTTAGTTCAGTTCAGTGCGGTTTAATTTTCACTGCTGAAAGTCCAAACACTGAAGAGCGAATCCATCGATGGGCAGCTTCACAAGTCCCAAACCAAGCAAACCAGTGGCGACAGTAGTGAGGAACAAACTTCACCAAGTGACAAATATAAAGGGAAAAAAAAACCTTAAGAGAAAGTTTTTTTGTAAACAATAATGCCCCGTTTTATTTGCAAGCGAGATCTTTCAGTTCAAGTCTACCTCAGAATTTTTTGAAAAAATGCTTGAATGAGCAGAAGGTAGGGGAGTGGTCGTGATGAGGAAGACCAAGGCCCTCATGTATCAACAATGTGTACACACAAAAAAAAATTGTACGGCAGCTTTCAGCTAAATGGTCAGAGGTAGTAACACACCAACTTCATGACACATACTGTATCTCTTGTGTTTTTGTCCACTTAGAGGCAAACAAGTTGCAAACATTAAATTATGGAGTCTAACCCACCACCACATGTAAGAAACATTGCAAATAATTAGTAAGTTGCTAAAATATTAGACATTATTGCCACATGTCTTCTGGGAATTTAATGTAAATTATGCAGCTTAGTAAAAAGCATTGGCCTAATTTTGTGGCTCTTATTAGAGAGCTGTATGGATGGGATTATCGGCATGTCTGCTAGGGATATGAGGTTTCCATACAATGCAGCTGACCAGTCTAAACTTAAAAAGCAATTTGAAGGTTTTTTTTATGTAATTGTGGCGATCGGCTGCACACACGCTGCTATATAGGCATGTATTTATTAAACTCCCTATAAATAGTGACTTCTCTAAAAAGAAAAGATTTCTTTGACTTCTCCTAATTCCTCCAATTACTATAACAGCGCACATCGCAAGGGCACCGAAAACACTGGACACAGGGCTCTGGCTGTTCCTGCTGTTGCATTGTCAAGCTCCAAATAAAGACATGATATGACATGATGACGGGATTATAAATCTGCTCTTCTTATGTTTTAGGGAATATTTTAGAATCAGAATCGGTTTTATTGCCAAGTGTGCTTTACACACACAAGGAATTAGTTTTGGCTACAAAAGCTTCCAGTGTGCATAAAGTGACAAGATACATGAATAAAAAAAGAACACGCAAAAAAAACACGAAAATAAATAGAGAAAAGACGACAAACATTAGACAGCGATTAATTCGAGATTTTAGTCTAATTAATAGAGACAACTATCTGCCCATAGGGTGTAAGCCCCCATTCCACCGCCTGTTCTTCAGACTGTCGGTACACAGCAGTTCACTTTGGCTTTCACCTTTATATATACTTAAGTTCATTTATAGTCCTATTTTTCAATCCCGTCATGTTGACAGTGTCAGCCAAACTCGCCACTGAAGTGTATGTCAAAGCTGACAAAGTTCAGAATGAAACATTATTTTTCTAGTTTCTAGTTTCTAGTTACCTACAATTTGCATTCCATAAAGTTTATTTTTCTGTTGCTTGAATCAACTTGCCAAAGTGATCTCATTAACATACTGAAATGTGTTTATTTGAGGGAGAAGACAGGGTGGGGTGTTGTGCTCGTATATGTGTGCTTAACTTCCCATTAAGGGGGATGGACAAAGAGAAAGTGTGTGGGATCCTTCGTACGCAAAGTTTCATACATCTGATTTTGTGTGTACACAGATTTACAGTTTTGTCTGTACACAATGTTTTAGTAAGAATTCTACGCAAGTCTTTGTACATGAGAGAAATGTACATGTAAATGTGCAGGAGAGAAAGAGAAAAGTGAGCAACAGTCATCTGTCAGTGACCCATACTGACTGACTGAGACATTATTATACACACACACACGCACACACACGCGCACACATGCGCACACACAC
>CAIGQZ010001336.1:2878411-2892324 GCA_903798205.1 Danio tinwini | reverse complement strand
GGTGTTTTATTATAATGACACACTATTAGCATTTTATATGGAAGATTTGTGGGTTGTGGATCTCAGGACTGTTAAAGTTAGATACATCATAGTCAAGATCAGGTACCAAGTACTGTACTGTATATATTCAATTATAGATAACAAAGTGTACAGTATGTAGTTGGCCACAAGATGGAGACAATAATGTATCAGAAACAAAAGGGGTGTGTTATCCCATACAGCTCTATTAAAGTGACAGTTCACCCAAAACCCAACATTTTTTAATTAAATGTCATTTTGAAAGTGCCAGCACAGAAAACAACTTAGAATCTAAATTATTTGGCTAAAATACATTCTATAACTGGAGAGGAAGTGGAATGAAATTTACTTTATGTAACTACATTCATCTTTCACATGTATTGTAAAAATGCTAATATTATAAAATAGTGTAACATATTATACACTCTCAGAAATAAAGGTATGCGAGCTGTCACTGAGGTGGTACCTTTTCAAAAGGTACAAATTTGTATCTAAAATGTCCATATTAATACCTAAAGAGTACATATTGGTACCATAAAAAGTACAAAAGTGTTCCTCTTAAAATTTGTAGGTACTAATATATACTTTTAAGGTACCAGTATAGACCCTTTAAGTACAATTGTGTACCTTTTGAAAAGGTACCACCCCAGTGACAGCTCGTGTACCTTTATTTCTAAGAGTGTATAGTTAATGTAGTAAGTATTTTACAAAGTACTGCTGCTAGTAATAGTTTACAGCTACTCAAAGAAACATTGCAACATTATTTCATATTGTTTTAATTTTTACAGCACATTAAGGATGTGCTTTACATGTATTATCTAAACTCCTTACACCGTTCTTCTCCAGATCAAACACCTCTTTACCCTTCTCATTTCTCCAGTTTATTTTGCTGTCACTTTCCAGCCCCATGCTTTTTAACTTTTCAGTGATCTGGAAAACAAAAGAAATTATCAAGATAAAGTCAGATTTTGACCGAATCCTGATTCTATTGAATGAACAATTCATTTGATGAATTGAGCCCTTGGCTGGAGTGGATAGGCTTCAAATTTACCCCTAAGAAATGGGACACCACTACACTACCTGACAAAAGTCTTGTTGCCTATCCAAGTTCTAGAAACAACAAATAATAACTTGACTTCTAGTTGATCATTTGGTATCAGAAGTGGCTTATATGAAAGGCAAAGGCCTCTAGATTATGCTTATAACATACAATATAAAACAGGGGTTTTCAAACTGTGGGACGTGCCCCACTAGGGGGCACCAGCACCTATTAAGGGCGATGCGAGACATTGAGGCTTGCACTCGAGTAAATTATGGTGACGGTTTTTATGCATTCACTACAGTGAATCTGATTAATGTTACCTCCACATCTAACTATCAGGCACATGTAGAGTTAATGTTTTAGAGTAAAACATACAAATAAAATGGAGCAGGTGCTTTTTAAAACGAATGATGGTGAATGAATGAAAGTCATACCGGTGAGCCGTCAAAAAAGTGCCCTTCTGAATCAAATCAGCAGGATGCCCTTCTGGATCTTTCACTTACTTTGAAGATGCTGCTGACTACTCCTACATGGACATCTGTAATTTAGTTATTTGCATTAATAGACAATAATATAATTAAGGTGTTTACGTGAAGTGCTTTCATGTAAATGTTTTCTGTAATTTTGGGTGACTTTAACTGCAGTTCGGCATTTCATTCATGCCCTCAAGATAAACTGGGGTATTAGATGCAAATCGGGAGTAAGGACTGGTAGAAAAGTGTTCTGGAATTAATTGACGCACCCCAAATGGAAAGAAAAAAATTCAGCAATTCGCAATGTGTGTGTGCGCGCATGTGTGTGTGTGTGCGCGGTCCTGCGTGTCTGGATCTTGTGGGAAAATATGGTAAAAAGTCCTACATGATGGTAATAGTTTGATTGTGGTGTTTACTTCAATAATGCCACTAATATAGGCACACTCCACATGTCTTAATTCCATTTCTGTTTAGTTCAGTTATGATTTTAGTCGGATTAAGGTAATAATAAAAAAAAAAAAAAGCTTTTTATATGTGTTTCGACCACAGTCACAACATCAAAATGAGGGACAAAGCAAATGGATTGGTCTAGGGGTTTAATAACAAAAACAACCAAAAGTTAACAAAAAGTGGGAGGAAACGCAACAAACTAAGGCTGAACACAAAAATGGAGCACAACTCCGCGTCTGGATGGCCGCTCAACTTTCCCGTCACTGAAATGCTGCAGCATGAGCTCATAACTTTGATGGTCAATGATCCACAGGTGCGATGGTCTACTCAAATCTAAAACAAAGACAGCAACAAAACACTAGAGGATGATAAATTAACAGAAATAAATAAATACATACATTGACATGTAATAACACGGTAGACTCTTCATTAAAGCATTGTTTTATTTGCAGGGGTGTGACAAGTTTTCGTACGACGAGATCTCGCGAGATTAAATCGCTGCAAGATTTCTCGTCGAGGTGAAAATATGTCTCGTGAGTTGTTATGATGGATCGTGAGGGTGAAATTGGCATTGACGATTGGAGGCAGGATTGGATTTGATCTGCAAATCAAGTGCTTTGCACACACCTGGCAACCCAGGCTGGCCTCAGAACTGTGCTTGTCACTCGGTTGGGTGGGCGGGTGTGACGTAACCGATTTTTTCACCGGAGTTCAGCAGGTGCCGCATCCAACATAGGCTACAACCACAGCCTCACACATTATGATTCGTATCCATGCAATGGAATAGCACTTCAGATATGCTGAAAGGCATAATTATCATAAACACTAATGGAATTAAGACGTGGAGTATTCCTATTTTAGTCGCATTATTGAAGTGCAGATATGTAAACGCCGTAATCAAACTATTAACACCGTGAAGGACTTTTAGCAGCATTTTACGACAGGACCTACACAGCTAGCGAGTCAGTAAAGCATCACAGACGCACACATTTTTAAGCGCATGCAAACAAACACACACACTCACTGACTGAACACCTGGAGACTCATCGTCACATCATCATCACGGAACACACGCTTATACTGTCTGGGAAAAGCTGATTTTTTTTTTATTCTGTGTGCGGTATCAAACTCCATTAAAACAACTCTCCTATCAGTCCTTCATATTCGCATGATCGCATCCAGTAGCTCAGAGTGAGTCACAGGGCCTGATTGAAATCTTGCTAAATGAAAGTGAAACTCATTTATTAAATAAAACATGAAATACACAAAATGACATATTTGTTTCAGTCTGTGGAAATAAGTTCGATATATCATGTGAAATTGTAGAGGGGAGAAGCCAGTCGGTAGAGTTTATAGCTAAATATTTAGCAGTGTTTGCATGTCCTTTATGACATAGAATTCCTTTAAATAGAACAAAAAAACATTAATTACAATGTTTTTAAAAAGCACCTAAATTGTTTTGTATTTTGTGATGTTTTTTCTAGTTAAATAAAAATCTATTTTCCATTCATATATTAGCAAATATTAAAATTATATATAAAAAGATTATTTTCCATTCACATAGGCTATTAGCAAAATATTTAACAGTGTTTGCATGTCCATTACTGTGTATAATTCATTAAAATAGAAGTAAAATAACATTCATTACAAGTTGATTTAAAGAAAGCACCTAAGTAGTTTTGCGATTTGGGTTTTTTTCCCAGTTAAATAAAACTATTTGACAATAATGGACTATTTTCCGTTCATATATTTCATCATTGAGGATTTCTTGAAAATAGTGTAAAAATCTCTTATCTCGTCTCATCTCGTGGAGTAGGCATCTCGTCACATCCCTACTTAATTGTATTTAAAAAATTTATTAAAGTATTGGTGTCCTTGTAAACAATGTTCGACTCAACCACACCGTCATGGCTCTGCAATCTTGTTTTTTTGAAGCAGCATTTGCTGTATGTATGTACATCAAAAGCAAGTGGGATATGGCTCACGCTTATTGACAGTGAAAGATGAATTACGGTTAGTCGCGTCAGGAATCCAACCATAGATTAGCATGCTGTCCTCACAGAATCACACTGAATCAGGTAAGCTATATTTATGTTTCAATGTAAGTAATTAATGCTATGCACTTTAAATGAAAAATCAACCTTCTGCCACTTTCCCAAATGATTAACTAGAAGTCAAGTTATAATTTGTTGCTTTTACAACTGGGATCAACAACAAGACTTTTGTCAGGTATTGTATAACACCTGCACACATTATCCTATGTTTTTGCGAACTCATATGAGATTGACGATGACTACTACTGTAATTGTTCCAGCTGCATTATTTTTTGGTAATTATCTTCAGGAAATCACGCAACGGTATCATGTTATCATAAGGTTATAATGTGTCAATAAGCTTGTAACTGTACTGTTTACACTGTGGCCATATTCAGTGAACACAGAAAACAACATTAACATTATATCAGACACTGTAAAAAGGTCATTCACAGCCACTAGACTTTTCAGACAGGGTATTTGAGTGTCATCAAGTGACAGATGGGAAAGTATGTACTGGGACTACTGTACATGAGTTATATTATTATAGATTAAAGAAAGCATCATTTAGCGTTTTTTATTTTTTTTAAAGCTTGACGGTTAAACATGAACACTGTTATGTATGTATTAAAATGATTATGTATGTATTAAAACATTGTATTATGCATATTGTTTGTTGTAAAAATTATTAATGTTGTACAAAACAAGGGCTAGGGGTAAAAGGAAGGTATAAGCGGGTAGAATTGAAATTGAGCCGCCTTTACCTACTCTGAATGACAGCAAAAACAGCAATAAAGATTGCTGGTGATGGTGATTAAATGACTTTAACCATTTCATTGAGTTGTTGCAATAAGGCTGGGCAATAGGCAAAAACTCCATACCACCATTTTTTTCAGGAAAATCACAAGTCACAATTTTATCACACTTCTTTGTGATGTTTCTTTGAATTTTCTGCAAATAGTCTGAGCGGTACAACCAACTAATTTCCATAGACTTATTAAAATAAGTAATACATTATAACAAAAGAAAAAAATGGTACACTCTCAGAAATAAAGGTACAAGAGCTGTCACTGGGGTGGTACCTTTTTGAAAGGTACATATTTGTGCTTAAAGAGTCCTTATTACTACCTTGAGGGTACATTTTAATACCTAAAAAGTACAAAAGTGTTCCTCTTGAAATGTTTAGGTACTAATAATATACCTTTGAGGTATCAATGTATGTGTTGCATATGGATGCTATGCAGACAGGGGTAGTTCCAAATGCAGCTTTATGACAATGTTCAGACAGGCAGGGGTTGAAAACCAGCATTACAGTATAGTAGACAATTTAGAAACACAATTCAAAAACAGGCGAAAGGTTCGGGGCAGGCAGCAAAGAATCTAAACACAATGAACAGTCCAAAGTAAAAAAAAACACAGGAAACAAGCAGCAAGGAAAAATGCTTACGTAAGGACAGCAACAGCTTAGCAATATTCAGCAACATGTGTGTGGAACAGAGGGGTTTAAATAGTCCAAATAATCAATGGTCATGAGTATCAGCTGTGAGTGTTTAATCAATGGAGACTTGAAGCAGGTGTGTTATGTGTGTGTGTGTGTGTGTGTGTGTGTGTGTGTGTGTGTGTGTGTGTGTTGTATGACTGGATCTGTAGTCCTATTAATGGAGGATTTGTAGTTCTTTGCGATTTGCGTGTTTACCAGCTGATGATCATAACAGAACCCTCCCTCCTAAGAGTGGCTTTCAGACATTTCAAATGCAGACCAGGGGGGGGAGGTGAAGCAGAGGCAGAACAGGGGGAGGGACAGAGGGCCAGGACCATGCAGGTGAAGTGTACCTGGAGCATGGAGTTGCAGAGGGCCTGGAGGGTGGAGCTGCGGAGGGCCTGAAGCGTGGAGTTGCGGAGGGCCTGGAGAGTGGAGCTGCGGAGGGCCTGGAGCTTGGAGTTGTGGGGGGCCATTCGGCGTATTCAAGAGGATCTGGCGCCCGCCATTCGGGGATTCAAGAGGATCTGGTGCCCGCCATCCGGGGGATTCAAGAGAATCTGGCGCCCGCCATTCGAGGGATTCAGAGATATTTGGCGCCCGCCATTTGAAAGATTCAAAGGTTTCTGGCACCCACCATTCGAGGGATTCAGAGATGTCTGGCGCCCACCATTTTTTTTTAAATTAGATTAGATTCAACTTTATTGTCATCACACATGTACAAGTACAAGGAAACGAAATGCAGTTTAGGTCTAACCAGGAGTGCAATAGCAGCAAGTGCAGGATACAGGTATAAGTTATAAAGTGCAGTTATAGAAAAACTATGGTGATATTTACAAATGGATGTACTATCAACATTATATACAGGTTGTGTTAGCTATGAACAGAGATTTACAATAGATGGATAAATGTACAGGTTGCTATTAATAATCAGAAGTGTGCAGATAGATAAACATAATTACAAATGTATATGTACAGTGGGTGTGTACATAATTTACAAATGTACATGTGCAGTAGGTATGTACAGTTCAAATTAATGAATCAGTGCAATGAATATGTGCAATTTTTAAATGTGCAAATGTTAAGTAGTGCAGTGATTATGATGAGTCTGAGTTATGAGGAGAGGAGAGTGGGGTGTGTATTAGGGGGGCAAAAAGTCAGTGGGGAGCAGAGTTCAAAAGGGAGACAGCTCTGGGGAAGAAGCTGTTCTTTAGTCTGCTGGTTTTTGTCCGGGGGAGCCTGAAGCGCCTGCCAGAAGGCAGGAGAGAAAACAGTCTGTGAGCAGGGTGAGAGGAATCTTTAGGAATACTGCGTGCTCGGCGCAGACAGTGTTTCCTCTGGATGTCCTCTATGGCTGGCAGTGTGGTCCCTGTGATGCGTTGGGCAGTTTTCACCACCCGCTGCAGTGCCTTACGCTCCGCAACAGAGCAGCTTCCATACCAGACTGTGACACAGTTCGTCAGGATGCTTTCTATTGTGCAGCGGTAGAAGTTCACCAAGACGGCTGATAACAGCTGGTTCTTCTTAAGTTGCCTTAAGAAAAATAGGCGCTGGTGAGCCTTCTTGACCAGGCTGGAGGTGTTGGTGGTCCAGGAAAGGTCCTTGGAGATGTGGGTCCCCAGGAACTTGAAGGATGATACAGGCTCGACGGCCATCCCATTGATGTAGATGGGATCATGTGAGCCTGTTCGTCCCTTCCTGAAGTCCACAATGAGCTCCTTGGTCTTGTCGGTGTTAAGGAGCAGATTATTGTTGGTGCACCACGTGGCCAGATGCTGTATCTCTTCCCTGTAGGCAGTCTCATCATTGTTGCTGATTAGACCAATCACTGTGGTGTCATCTGCAAATTGGGGAATACAGATGGTTCTGGCAGCTCTGGAGGATCTTGCAGCTCTGGTAGTAACAGCCCTGGTGGTGGCAGCAGCTCTGGCAACTCAAGGGTTGGTGGACATTCTGGTGGCTCAGGTGATGGCATTTTAGAAAAAGTAAAAAATGGCAGAAACTCTGGCAGGAACAGACTCGGAACAGGACGCCATCTTGTGAGCTGGTGGCAGACTGGCAGTGACCATATTTTGAGTTGGACAGCTGGTTGTGGCCACTTTGTGAGCTGGAGGACTTGAGGCAGCCATCTTGTGCTTGGTTGGATTGACGTCAGCCATTTTGTGACAGGGAAAACTTGGCATATACCAACGAGGGGTGTCAGAGAAAAGCACAGGTTATCCCAACGTTGTAGTGGTGTCTTTTACAAGCCCTGCTGTTCACGGGTCTTGCTGGTCTTTATTATGAGAATGGTCAGACAGGCAGGGGTCAAAAAAACAGAATTAATAGTATAGCAGACAATCCAGAAATGCAATCCAAAAACAGGCGAAAAGTTTAGGGCACGCAGCAAAGGATCTAAACATGATGAACTGTCCAAAGTCAAAAAACACAGGAAACAAGCAGCAAGGAAAAATGCTTACGCAAGGACAGCAACAGCTTAGCAATATTCAGCAACGTGTGTAGAACAGAGGGGTTTAAATAGTCCAAATAATTAATGGTCATGAGTATCAGCTGTGAGTGTCTAATGAATGGAGACTTGGAGCAGGTGTGTGTTGCATGACTGGATCTGTAGTCCTATTAATGGTGGATTTGTAATTCTTTGTGATTTGCTTGTTTACCAGCGATCTGCACAGGCTGATAATCATAACAATATAAGCCCTTTAAGTACAAATAACCCCAGTGACATCTCTTGTACCTTTATTTCTGAGAGTGTTGATACTGAATTATGCAAAAGTGGGCAAAAACAGTTTTTGTTATGTTTTTTAACAACAAAGATAAAAGAGAACAAAAGATATACAGTTCACAAATAGACTCACTCACTTTCCTTCGGCTTATTCCCTGCTTTATTAAGGGTCTCCACAGCAGAATATACTGCCAATTACTCTCCAATTGCAAAATTAGAAGTCCAAGGCAATCGAAAAAGTGAAAAATTCTTTTTAAAAGCCTTCATTAAAGCGTTTTGCATATACATTTATATGCAATGGTGGGCTGGACTAGGAATGCAACTTTTGGTACCATTCCTTTAACTAGATGCGCCTGGAAAGCGTGAGCATGCCGTGTGCGCACCACTTGCACATCATTCCCAATATGCAAGAAAAGAAATACCGAACTTGTTCGTGCAAAAAATGGGATATGTGAATGGCCCTTAGTTAATAGCCTCAGCCATAGGTAAACCAGTGTGCATGTGTATTAGCCTCAGTGTACAAGCTCAGAACTTTAAACTAGCACACAGTTTGCTTAACTTTGTTTAGTTTCAGCAGTTTTGTTCATTGCAGAAATGCAGTGTTGAGAAGCCTTTACGATTAATTAACTGTGACGAATTAAAGTGTGGTTAATAGTGAAATCGCTTAATCGTTGCATCCCTAGGTTGGACATCACTAGTTATATGTAGAAAACAGCGCAGATACATTTTTTATCTATACAGCTATGTTGGGTAAACTTCCAGCTTATCTTTGTACTCTTCTTTGTCTTAGTTTTGGCAATTACCAACTACACTTTTTCAAGTTTGAAAGTTTGAAGTTTTAATATACCTCGAGTTTGTACAGAGCTGGGGAAAAACGCATTTCCTTGTTGTGCACTTTGGGCATGGAAAAATTTGCAAAAAGATTTAAAACTAGACAAAATTGTATTTAAATTAATTGTATTATAAAGAGTGTGGTATTGGAAGCATGCAATTGTTTTTGTTGAGAGGATTGATGAAATGTTGTTATGTGGTGTTCTTATATTTTAAATCTGTTTTACTGTATGGCTAATATCATGGCCAGGTCTCTCTTATAAAGGAGATTTTAAATCTCAAGGAGACTTCCTAGTTAAAGAATGGTAATAAATAAAAAAAATAACTGTGGATCATCTAGAGAGTGAAATCATTCTTATTTAAAGTCATTTATGTTTTTATTACTACTCACATAGACTAACTCATTGTATTTGGGTGTCCCACAGTCATCTATTGCATGTTTAGAGATTATCCAAAATTATGCTGCATGGCTGCTGATCAAGGCAAAGAAGGCTGATCATATCACTCCAATTTTAGCCTCCCTGTCCATTTTAGATCTCAATTGAACATTTCATTGTTTGTTTTTAAAACTCTTAATGGTCAAGCCTATTTATATCTGGCAGAACATCTGACTTCCTCTTCATCGTCTAGATCTTTACGATTTGTGATATAAATATAAATAAAATTTACTTACTAATGGCAGACACAAACCTGATTCAGAATGGCAGTCTGCAGTGAAGTATCATTCAAAGTGCATTGTCCAGCACAGGATAATTTCAGCCGGACAATTAGCTTTTTCTTTTCCTCTAATGAAATGCACATATGTAGTCATTTTTAACAAGGAAGGTTAATCATGGATACATCACAATCCTAATGTTTTTGAAATGGCCCTTTCAAGAGTGATTATTTGATTCTGTTAAATTGTTAAACTTACCTTCATAGCAGATAAAAGGATGCAGTACATCACAGGTTTCACGACTCCATTTTCCAGAATCAGTTGTTGACATGCTGACACAGTCAGATCCTACTCTCTGGTTTGGTTGACCTGATGCCCAGTATCTGAATCGGAGATCCCACTGATCAGACCATTCCCAAGGGTCACGGTAAAGACCAAGCCAGATGTAATATCCTTTTAAAATAGCTGCAGTTAGCTGATCATTCTCTGCAGAGCTGTGGATGGTGGGCAGGTCTGTGTAATACTGTCTGCAGTAACTCTGAGCATCTGTCCAGCTTTTAGCACTTTGTACCATGTAATATGTAGTATTTTCTGTGAAGAAAATTAAAGAAAGTATTAATTCTTGGCTCTTCTTTTCAAGTTAAACTGCAGAACAATACACTTAAACTATGTTGAACTCACTATAACACACAAAATATCGCTTATAAGAACATGTCATATCCATCCATCTGCTGGAATAAGTAGCTACACAATATCCATCATCACTTGGCATTCCTGAAGCCCAGTTAAAGTACTGAGAAGTGTTTTCTCCATTCGACCAACCCCAGCGTTTCTGTGTTCCACTCCTCAGTCCAATCCATACTGATCCACTGTATACATAATCCACTGAATTAATCAGCCTGCTCACATCACCCATGGTGTCTACAGTAGCCAGGTCAGTGAATCTCACTCTGCAGTAACTCTGAGCATCTGGCCATGACATTTGCAGGTTTATATAGTGATAGCGACGAGAAACAGCAGAACTGCTCCAGAAGAGCCCTGTAAAAACCAATGTTAAACCATCTATATTTGCACATCATTATAAATACAGATTAAAATTAGGACTGTGCAATAAAAATACTTTTTTTTTTTGTTAACTGAATGAATTCGATGCTGCAAAGAACATGCGAGCAAAATATTTTGCTAATAGCCTATTTAAATGAAAAATAAGTCTTTTTATATATAATTTTATATATTAGTCAAATATTTGCTAATATGTGAATGGAAAATAGATTATTATTAATTGATTCAACTTAAAAAAAATCACAAAATTTAAAAAAATATGTTTTTTTTTAACAAATTGCAATGAATGGTATATTATTTCTATTTGAATTAATTCTATGCCGTAAAGGACATGCAAACACTGCTAAATATTTAGCTATATGTTAAATGTTAAACTATAGTGACTGGCTTCTCCCTTCTACAGTTTCACATGAGAAATCAAACTCATTTCCACAAATTGAACTTTAAAAAAAAATTCATGTAATTTTTGGTATTTAATAAAAAAAAATTCAGCAGTTTCATTTTCATTCAGCAAGATTTCATTCATGACCCTGTGAAAAACTCTGAGCTACTGGATGTGAGTATGAAGTAAGGACTGTTAGAAGAGAGTTGTTTTACCGCACGCAAATGAAAAACAAAAAAAGTCTGCTTTTCCTGGAAAAGTTCGGTGATGATGATGTGACAGTCTCCAGGAGCTCAGTGTGTGTGTGTGTGTGTGTGTGTGTGTGTGTGTGTGTGTGTGCGGGCTTAGCGATGTGTGTGTCTGTGGTCCTTTACTGACTCGGTAGGTGCAGAGATAAGTGTCAAACAGCCGTGTGTGTATGTCTTGTCGCAAAATGCAGCTAAAAGTCCTTCACAATGTTCAATTCAATTCATCTTTATTTCTATAGCGCTTTTACAATATAGATTGTGTCAAAGCAGCTTAACATAGAGGTTCTGGCAAATTGAAACTGTATCAGTCTAGTTTTCAGAGTTTAAGTTCAGTTTAGTTTAGTGTGATTTAAATTTTACTGCTGAAAGTCCAAACATTGAAGAGCAAATCCATTGATGCGCAGCTCCACAAGTCCAGAACCAAGCAAGACAGTGGCTAGAAACAAACTTCACCACTTGATGAAAGTGAAGGGAAAAGTCCTTGAAAGAACCCAGGCTCAGTTGAGCACAACTCTGGCCAAACTTCTTGTGCAGAGCTGAAGTCTAGGCGCCAGAGGCTGGAGAACACTGGACGTCCATCAAGGAGAATTTGCAGGTGTGAGTAGGTTACCAGTAGATGTTCAGGCTGGCCCACGGGATCAACACAAAGACTTGTCTGTCACTGGGGTCTTTCAGGAATCAGTCTCATGCTCTCAACTTCTTCATGACCGCCACAGCATCTGCTCAGGATATGGCCTGGTCCTAGATTATGGAGACCTCTAGAAGTGCTCTGTGGTTGGCATTATCTCTTCACAGGTTTTGGATCACATCAATGTTGCTGCATAATCTCTAGCAGGCTCGGGATGGAGGTGGAAATACAGAACAAAGAAAATAATTAGTGTAGCTGCTTAGTGTATTTATTCATTCACTCATTTTCTTTTCGGCTTAGTCCCTTTATTAATCTGGGGGCACCACAGCGGAATGAACTGCCAA
The DNA here is from genome assembly GCA_903798205.1 of Danio tinwini. Lineage (NCBI taxonomy): Eukaryota > Metazoa > Chordata > Actinopteri > Cypriniformes > Danionidae > Danio > Danio tinwini. The sequence continues at coordinate 2,879,956 of CAIGQZ010001336.1, read as the reverse complement.
CTTATCCAGCACATGTTTTACGCAGCTGATGCCCTTCCAGCTGCAACCCATTTTGGAAACATCCATTCGCTCTCATTCACACACATACACTACAGACAATTTAGCTTACCCAATTGACCTGTACCGCATGTCTTTGGACTTGTGGGGGAAACCAGAGCACCTGGAGGAAACCCACATAAACACGGGGAGAACATGCAAACTCCACACAGAAATTCCAACTGACCCAGCCAAGGCTCGAAGAGCGACCTTCTTGCTGTGAGGCGACAGCACTACCTATCGCGTCACCGCATAGTGTATTTAAAGAGGAGATATTAAATATCAATGCAAAAATAAAGTGCTATAAATTAAAATAGAAGTTATATAAACAGACATAGAAACAAACTTGTAAAGCATATGAGTATTTCTAAAAAATGTCTGGTGCATTAAGACAGGTGGAGTGTGTTCTACAGGTGGTTGTTAAGCTCACTTAACTGCGTGGAGCACACTTGTGTATCATACCGTTACGTGATGCACTGTGTGTATGCTTTACTAAAAATATGGGTTAATCTAGTTTTGAACAGAGAGTGTGTCTGAGCCTCGGAGCCATGTATGTTACAATTGTGGTTCGGGTGTTTACATGTCTGTGCAATGCGACTAGAATAGGAATACTATGTCTAAATTCCATTTGTGTTTACGACGACATGTTTACGAAGTGCTTTTTCATAGCATAGATACAAACCATAATGAGTGTGGCTGCAGTTGTAGCCTCTGTTGGACAGGGCAGCTGCTGAACTCCAGTTTAAAAAAGTGGTTACGTCATGCTTGCCTGCATAGGCGGAGGGTGAACAAACTCCAGGGTAAGGCTAATATATGCGCTGCCCTTTTAATGCGACCAACCAAGAAGAGGTTTTAACAAAAGCACCGCCTATCAACAAACGTCAATTTAACACGCACATTAAATTATTTTATTAAACTCACCCACTGATCTTTTTTTATTATTAATTTTATTTAATAATTTTATTTAAATTATTCTGTTCATCAAGGCAGCATTTATTAAATATAATTTTTTTTAAATACTTAATTAAATATTTATTTATTAGTTACTGTATGGATTTTTTAAGGAAATTATTACTCCTTGTTGCTTTTATTACTATTACCATTAATAATGATAATAATAATAATAATAATAATAATAATAATAATAATAATAATAATATATGTTAAAGTGATATCTGAAGGATCGTGTGACTCTGAAGACCGAAGTAATAAACTGAAAATTCATCATCAATCATTAAAATCACTGGAATAAATTTTTAACTTAAATTATATATTAATTTTAAACAAGTTATTTTATAGTGCAATAACATTTCACAATTTTACAATTTTGCTGTATTTTTGATTAAATAAATGCAGCTTTGGTGAGCAGGAGAAGCTTATTTTAAAACATTTAAAATTCCTACTGACCCCAAACTTTAGTGTAGTATTGTATATAATAATAATAATAATCATATAAATTGTATATATTATATTATATTATATTATATTATATTATATTATATTATATTA
>CAIGQZ010001336.1:2834787-2847949 GCA_903798205.1 Danio tinwini | reverse complement strand
TAGGAGAGGAGAGGAGCAGAGCAGGAAAAGAGGCAGAAGAGGAGCAGAGCAGGAAAAGAGGCAGAGCAAAGTTTACCACCTGTTTTGTATCATTCTTTACCATATGACCCAAGCCCAAATGCTAAGGCATACAAACTGACCAATCAACATGTGACCACATCATATAAACAAATGCATATGATAATTTGTACTCCTACACATAATTGAACCTGCTGCTCATAGATCCACTTACCCATAAACATACGAATCACTTTAAATCATTATTATCAGTCCAATTAATACCATTTATTTTGCTATTACGTTTAAAAAAAACAAGCTAAAAACAACATACTTAAAAATACATCCTTAACTGCAGAAAACATGACGATACATGAAAAAAAATAATCTTTTCCACATTAAAAGAGTATATATTCAGATATAGTTTATATGTCTTGCATCTGAACAGCATAAACTTTATGACAATGATCACCTCAGGTAAACCGTTTTCAGTGTTAAATGCTACCAATAGAAGTTTGAATATCATTTTACGTGACATTTATTGCCATAATGAAAGCAGTAACACACAGTTTACATCAGATCTTGACAATAAAATAAACATATTTTAAAATGACAGTCAGAACTCTGACTCAGTGCAAACCAACACATATCAGTCACTCAGCATGTACTTTTAATAGCCCCTTTCACACATACAGACCTTTCCTGAAAATTACCGACAATTTTCCAGAAAGAGAAGTTGTAACATTACCAGTAATTTGCCTGAATGCTGCACTGTGTGAATGCAGAAGGAAAATTGCTGGAAAGAGCGCGTTCACGTTTAGAACGAGCTGACGTGAGACGTCTACTCCAGCCAATCAGAACATTCAGACGCATTCACGTCCATGCTGCTTATGGAAATAAAAGCCTTTGAATATTTTTCCAAACACATTTAACGTTTCTATGTTCCTTCTTAATGCCAACTGTGTAAAAAATTATTGATAAAATGCTTATGATAAACCGCTGTTTGTTCACCTTCAAGCTCTGCTTCAGTTGACGCGTGTGCATGTGAAGCAGCCGGTGAGCGCCAGCACACACACAGGGCTTGACGCTTACTTTTTTCAGAAGGAGCACATCCACTCCTAAGTTGAAAAAATCTTGGAGCACATTAAAGAATTTTAGGAGTGCATTGAAAATGTATTAAATAAATAGTGTTTCGCCTAATAAATGTACACGAGGAGCTCTTGAAAAGCAAAGCAGTTTCAGTTATTTGAATACAATAAGCACACTGTTTTATTTGACTGTAACTGCAGCTGTCTCTTTAAATAGCATTTAATAATTATTTATAATATAAGCTTTATGAAGTTTAAGCAGTCCAGGACTGGGATCAAAGTGCTCTAATGAAGGCCTCTCTAAAGTGATCTGAATCAAGTCTTCAGTTGTGGACATGCCTAGCCAGCTTCTTGTTGAGTTTTTGATTCGGTTTTTCAAGCTAAAAAATATCTTTCACACTGGCCAGCAGAAATAGGGAGTTATTGTTAGAAGTTTTTGTTAAGTTAATAAAAATGTGCAGTATAATTAATGCAAACGTTCACATGACCAGAGCAGTTTAATCTGTGTTTGTATCATAAGAAGATTATGGCTGCATCATTGCTCCCAAACAAACCTTGTTAATTTTTATAATAATATATATTGTACATATTATCTTTAGGATGTCAAATATTAATACATGAATTAACAGTTATTAATTTTTGTGTATGGTCATTGGAGTAAACGTGTTGATGGCAACAATAGTGACGGATTGGACAACGCCGTGCATTTAAATATACATTACACATACACAAGGTTTCACAAACATGTTGCTAAGTTACAGTTGCTAAAGATAATTACAGTGCAATGCATTAATTAAAGTTAAGTTCAGTGCATTAAAAGTTTGCATGTTAGAAATAAATTTACACTATTTGTTTTAATGGTTACATCAAAAGTTCTGGTTGTGATGCTTTCTCAAAAATATTGCTGGGGTGTATAACAGAACATTTTATTCTGTCAAAATCTATAAGTGAGTGAGACAGAGATATACAGTAAGCACTCAAGTATAACTTAATCTCTTGTTATAAATAAAAAATGTGTCATAAATTTGCATCCAGTGAAGATGACAGTCTTATAAATATGTACATGATGCCTTAACATTTTTGGTGTCTGTTATGTTTAAGTTGTTAATATAAAATAAAGAGACAGTGCTGTATGTCATATTTTCATTTTATTATTAAGACGGAGCCAGGGTGAATGGCGTTATAAAAGTACACTGCTGTTACATTTGAAGATTTACCCAACATGTCCTCATGTCCTCCGGAGTTTGTTGTAAACATGCAATGTCTGAACATACAAGAAAAAGATGCAAGAACTTTGTGTACTTTATATAGAGAAAAAGCCCCAATCAGATGTCTCCATTTTCCCCCATCCATACTGACATGGAGCAGCAGCGTTTTAAAATAAAAAGTCTCTTCAGCGTTTCCAAAAATGCTCTGTTTTTTGGTCTTGAATACTCCGGGGTAGTATGAATGGAAGGTGTAACCATAGCAAAAGATATGTGTTTTAAAACTAAAACGTATTAGTGTAAACAGGGCCTAATTAAACTATTAGAATTGCCATATTTATAACCCACAGAAGATAAAAGTAGTAGTTAATAGGCACATAAAAAAAACCACAAACTATTTGCATATTTATAACCACCTCTGAGGAATGTGGGGGTCGTGGGTTACTGGCATTGTTATTTTGGGGGTCGTGGGCTGAAAAGTTTGGAAACCCCTGCATTAGAGATCATAGCTGGTGGTTGCTTAGCATTAGCAGACCCCTCAGGTGCACAGCTCCTGTTAACTCAAAAGGCGCAGGGCTTTTAGCAAATGTGTCTGATTGTAGTTGGATCATATCAACAGCTTAAACAAACCATACCAGATTTTGCTTTGAAGTGGAATGAAACAACCTCTCCAGCTGGATCTTGATTTATTTATTTTTTTGTTGCACACCAGTTTGCAATTGCTGTATTTACACCAGCTCAAAAGATCCAAACTAAAGGGCGGAAAACTTGAGTTCAATTCAATCAAACCAAACAAGATTATTAACTATTATGACTAACACACCATCAACACCAGTACCAAAAGGCATATCACTCAAATATTGACTCACTATTGTGATTTTGTCATTTTTGACCCAAAGGGTGATGTATACAGAATTCTAGGACAACACAAAGGTTAAAATATGTGCTTCACTTATGCGCAGAGCAGGAGAACCTGCTGGATTTAGATGCTCGTAGATCTGTCATTTAAACAATCATAAACAGTAAATCAATTGTGGCTAGAAGTGAAATTATAGTTTCTTACCTCAAAATAGTTTTTGTCTAGTAAATCCTTTTTATTTGTATAGTGAGACTCACTGTACAGTTTCTCCTGTCACCTGACGAGAACAATGGACATGTAAAAGACTGATGTTATATTCTACCCACCATATTTCATCTAAATACACCCTTAAAATTGTCAAACACAATGCAATGTGGACCAGAGCTTAATCTAATAAATCCCCTGGCTCTCATCTATTTGTTTAAGAGGTGTTTGACAAATATATTAATGCTTAAAGCTACCAATCAGAATGTAGTACTCCACAAACCCTTTAACCAATTTTACTACATTTAAATCAATGAGTTCACACTTTCCCCCACAACAATAACATGTTGATTCATTTTTAACCTCTTGATGTGCTTCAGAATGAGGTTAAGTCTGCACCACAACTATACATTCTCTGATATCAAAAGTAACATAAAAATGTTAAAATAAATGTTCTTTTTTAAAATAACAAGGCATGAGACATTTTGATATTCAAAGCACTCATTTTCATTAAAGACGTTTGCATGTTGTTGCTGGTCAGAACATCTTGATCTAGTGGATGATGAGGAAGATGTTTTAACTCTCAAAACACTATTCTAAAATATTGCATAAAACATCTACAGCTTAATAAACTGCATCAATAAGCCATGAATCCATTTTAAAATTCTCATTCTCCAGGCAAGTCAATCATTACAAATTATAATAAAACGTATAAAGCATTTCCAAACTAGACATGTTTCCAGCAGGTGATTTAAATAAAAAGAGCAAATGAGTAACTTTCTGGAAAATATCACTAACAAATTTGGAAGTTGCTGAAGAGTGTTAATTTAATATATAATATGTGTGTGGACATTTACTTGTCATTGCATATATTTTGTGCAACAGTATGCTGTCTAAATGTGTGGTATGCATGTCAAATTCAACAGAAGTAACTAAATTAAAGCACTACAGCGATCAATCCCATAACTCAAAACCTCAAAAGTTAATTAAATTTATTAGATCTAATTGCCTTCCTGAGTTACATGACCATGTTTATGTTTTTTTCTGCTTGCTCTGAGGGGCAAATTGCAAGTAACTGGACTTCATTCATTTGAATAATAATGTTAACTGGTTAAACTTGCAATATCTAAATGTCAACTTATCATGGTTTTTGGTTACCTGGTAATGACTAGCCTCTACCCAGATATCTTATTGATTTGCAACACATTTACCTAACAAATTTACTACAAAAACATGGTGTTTACTATAGTGCAGTCATGTAGTTATTATTTCTACCAGCAAAGAGGATTATCAGTAAATCACATACTAGTTGTTGATGTTATCATGGCCAACTGAAGTAATACTGTAAGAAATATAAATAAAATAAGTAAACAACATTATGTAGTGTGTAAAAGCTCATTCAGTACATACTAACTAAAAAAATGCAATGATGTAAAAGCATTAGGAATTGGTTCCCAATTAAAAAAAAGCAACGATACACTATATTCCATCTGATAAGAACCAATCTATGCAACGCAGGCGTTCAGTCTTTTATCCATATTGCTATCATTTGAACATAGTGATAGAGCCAATTCAGTGGATGAGGATGATTGGGAAGCCATGATGGGTTAGGACCAATGGAGGGAATTTGGTGCAGCTTTTTATTTACAATGGTTAGACAAAGGGGTCAGGGGTCAAAACACCAGCAAACTACAATATAAAGGGGTAATCCACAAGAGTTATTCATAAAACAGGCAAAAGGTCGGGGCAGAGAGCAAAACAACAAAACAAAAAAACAAGCAGAACAGGAAACGCAACATAGTGATCATCACATGAAACAAGACTGTGCAAAGAATGTGTGTGAAAGGGGTGTTTAAATAGTCCAGATGATTGCAAACAGGTGTAACAGAATCAGAGAAATATGCAACAGCTGTCATGGAGTGATTAGGGGCAATGGATGTTGGGAGTTGTAGTCCAGGTGAATGGCTGATAGAGTGTACAGATAGCTGGTGTTCTGCCTCTGTTAAAGACTGTGTATTGTTCATGTTGGACATTTGAATACATTCATTCATTTTCTTTTCGGCTTAGTGCCTTTATTAATCCGGGGTCGCCACAGTGGAATGAACCGGCAACTTATCCAGCATATGTTTTAGGCAGTGGATGCCATCTCAGGGAAACATCCATACACATTCATACACTACGGACAATTTAGCCTACCCAATTCACCTGTAACGCATGTCTTTGGACTGTGGGGGAAAGCAGAGCACCTGGAGGAATCCCATGCAACATGCACACCGAAACGCCAACTGACCAAGCCGATGCTCAAACCAGCGACCTTCTTGCTGTGAGGCGACAGCACTACATTTAAATACAACAGTATTATATTATATTATTTTTATATATTATCATTTCTGTAATGCATTGTTATTATAGTATAGAATAACACGTTACGTTTTCCTGTCACTATTTTATGTACGTTTTTTATGGCAGGACATTTATTTTGGCGCATTTCCGCTGGACTCCTATTTTGATTTTTCTGACAGTTTTGTGCTTTAGAGAAACGAAAGCAAAGGACTTGTGACGCAGAAAGCACGCGAATCGTTTCTATCACCTTCTAAATTCTGCCAAAAGCACTAGCTGTAAGTTTATTTGAATGTTTAATCTGTTTTATTTTATATTGAAGTAGAATATGTTCAGTTTAAATATATGACAGAAGTTGATTGTTAGTCCTGATCATCACTAATGCATAATACGCTTCAGACTTGTCAATGAATCTGGATACATTTTGTATCTTAAAATGATAATAACTTGTTGTAACATTTATAATTAATCTTCTATATTTCTTTTGTTGAACACATTACACGAATAAAGGAGCAAGGCGCTCATATCCTGGCTCTTGAACAGAGTTTGGCTGGCTGTTCAATTATATTTCATGCAAAGAAAGCAAACATATAAAGAGAACAGTACAGCTGGAGTACCCTCTAACCTTGACAGCAGTATCCAGCATCCACTTTATTTATCAGCCAGTTCACACCTCATCTATGATCTGATTCATCACAAACGGATTGTTTTTCTGTTTTTCATCTGTATTCTAATATGTTGGAAAATAAGCAGAACTCAAACCTATTGATGTAATGAGTGGTGAATGCATGTGAACACTGTACTATAAGCATGTTTAGAAGAAACGTTTTAATTTTTTTTCTGAACATTACAATAGTTCTTCAACTAGTTGATACATCATTTATTTTATTTAATTGAGGCACTACAATTACAAAGTATTGTTAAAGATGTCTTATTATGCATTTTCACTTTTTAAAATTGTGCTCAGCGTGTATTGTTTTATGGTTGGGTATAAATACATACTAAGGCTCAATACCAATTCTATTTTTGCACCCCTTCGCCCTTAAAACCGAGTGTGAAGGGGAAGGGCTTCAAAATTTACTCATCATATGTCATCACGATCTCTTGCTTCCTATGAGATCAGACGATCGCGACTGCTGTAGTTATTCCAGTTGTGTTGTTTTTTGGTATTTATCTTCAGGAAATCACTGAAGGCATATATTATGTAATCATAACGATTGAATGTGGCAATAAGATCAACACTATAGTGTGTATCAATGTAAACACATCAAAAACAACATTAACATTATAGCAGACACTGTAAAATGGTCATTATCAGCCACTAGTCTTTGCTGACAGGGTATTCGAGTGTCAGAATGTTGTGGGACTGCTGTACAGGAGTTAATATTATGGATTATACGTAGATAGCCAAATTTAGGGGTTTCTATTTCAGCGTTTTTGTTTTTTAAACATGACGATAAAACACAAATGCAGTTATGAATATATTAAAACATGTGATTGTTTGTTGAAAAAAATCGTAATAATGACAAAAAAAATACTAATTTGTGGATCTCCTGACTTCCGGGTGCAACTACCCTGCTGTTGTGGCTGGTGTATTCTTACCCCTTGGTTTCGAGTGTGATCTTAAAAAATGTCCATTCGAAAGGCTATCTACTCCTTCCCCTTAGCCCTACGCCTTCAAGCTAAAGAGAATTGGGACACCCCTACCTCTTCACAGTATTGCGCAAAATGAGAGGTAAGGGGAAAGGGCTAAGGGGTAGAATAGGGATTGGGCCTTAGTTCCAAATGAAAAGGGAGAGATTCCATTTTTTTATTTAACTACAATGAACATGTCACCAAGTTAATCTGCACTGCAGGGGAGAGAGCTGGATTTACAACATGCAAACTCATAGACTTAGTGTAAGAGTGGCTGAAGAATGAAGCAAACATTCTAGTTTCTTAACTAGATTTTAATTTCTCTATAGTTCTTGGTGTATTTGTTGTGAATAACAGACATGATCAGATTAGGTGTAAAAGGATTAGCATGGCATCTCCATAGACTTCTTCATGTATTTTACAAACCATAGCCACACTTTGTATTTTAAAAACCACAGACCATACTATTCTATCGTTAAAATAGCACAACTGAATCCGGACACACTCTTAATGCTTTTGCATCATGCACTTTAGACATTGAGTAATGTAGTACATATTTTATGAAGTACTACTATTAGTAATATTTTCTAGTTCCTTAAAGCAATATTGTAACATTACTTATTTAAATTTTACAGTGCATTAAGGATACTTTTGACATTCATCTAAACTCTTCACACTGTTGTTTTCCAGATGAAGCCAACCCAGGCTCATTCTGAAAACGTAGTCCCGTGGACATTTCTGGAGACCGCGAAATACATCCCGTAAGGTACGTATTTTTGCAGTTTTTGTTTTCGCGAATCCGCGAGAGGCCGCTGTGTGTGCTTTTTCGTATCTTAAATGTCTCTCGCGAGTGCCATTCGCACCTGCGCTGTTCTCGCGTAAACCCACCAGAAGCCACTGTCGACCGACCGCCTGTCTGACTGAATGATTGACTGGGCGACCGGCCAATCAACTGTCCCACCCTCCTTTTTCCCTAAACCCAACCAGTTTTACTGATTGACCCACCCTACCCACATACTTCCCTAAACCCAACCAATGGTTTACAAAAAAAAGCCCTGGTCTGATTTTTACCACGTTTTCAGATTTTACCACATTCTCACCCTGTTATTCACTCGTTCATTTTATTTTTTGGATTCTGTTTTTGTCTTACCTGATTTCTGGAACTGCTCTTCCCAATCAGTCGAACATGGTCATTGTCATCAAGGTCAACTTCTCTCTGCATCTCAAGTCCGCCGATGTACACGATGAGCTAACTGGACAAACTGGTTGCGGCGAGAAAGCCCTCTACACGGAGGTAAGTGGTCAGCTGATAAGTGCCTAAAGGAATGGCGTCATACCGCCCCGTAGTGTTCGCTTAAAAAAATTTAATGCAGCCATACGTACCTCTGGCTACATAATTTGTGGTCTCCAGAAACGTACACGGGACTACATTTTCAGAATGAACCTGTGTTGGATGAAACACCTCTTCACCATCTCCATTTTTCCAGTTTATTTTGCTGTCACTTTCCAGCCCTATGCCTTTAAATTTTTCAGTGATCTGGAAAACAAGCAAGAAAAGATTAAATTAAAGACAGGCTTTATCTTCAGCTCTGAATTACAACAGATTCAGCAATGCAGATTGTTGGTAAAGGTGATGACCAACAAAGGTGATGGTGATGGCAACAGAGATGATGCTCCAAATGCAGCTAGCTTTATTTTAATGGAGGGTCAACAGGCAAGGGTCAAAACAGGTGTCAAACAGTACCCTAGGGGGGAATCCACAAGAGTAATCCAATAAACAGAGTCTGTGCAGAAGGCAAAGAATCATAAAACAAACAAAAAAAAAAGTCCACAAATCAAAACAGGTAAGAAAGCAATAAACATCCACAACTCAATACAGTACACAACAATGAAGGTATGTAAGTGTTTATATACTGCATGCAATAAATGTAAATTATCTGCATTTGTTTGTTTGTGTAAGACAGAATTGGTATCAGCTGTAGTGTGTAATCAGTGTCCAGATTGGCACAAAGCATGATGGGGGTTGTAGTTCAGGTCAATAGCTGGTGGAGCGTACACATAGCTGGAGTTTCTTCTAGTGAGTCTGGTGCATACTCCAGCAAATAATCGTGACAATGGATTTAAAATAATTTAGTACATTTAATTTGAACCATTTTATTGAGTTTATACTTAAAAACAGTGTTGGAGTACTAAAATTTAAAAGCATATAAGGCAGATACAAACCTGATTCAGAATGGCAGTCTGTAGTAAAGGATCATTCAATGCACATTGTCCAGCACAGGATAATTTCAGTCTGACAATTAGTTTTTTCTTTTCCTCTAGTGAAATACACACAAGTAGTCATTTTCAACAGGGAAGATACATCGTTATACATCACCATCTGAATGTTTCAAGAGTGATCATTTTATTCTGTTAACTGGTTCAACTCACCTCCATAGCAGATAAAGGGATGCAGGTAATCACAGCTTTCTTGAATCCATTTCCCAGTTGTTGACATACTGACACAGTCAGGTCCTACTCTCCGGTTTGGTTGACCTATTGCCCAGTATCTGAATCAGAGCTGTGGATTGTGGGCAGGTCTGTGTAATACTGTCTGCAGTAACTCTGAGCATCTGTCCAGGTTTGAGGTCCAGCACTAAATATCATATAGTATGTAGTGTCTTCTGTTAAGAAAATTAAAGTATTAGTTCTTCTACTCTTCATAATCTGTTCATTTCTTCATAAACTACAGAATAAAACACTTCAAATTATGCAAAACTTATCGTGACATGCAAAATATTGCTCATAACTGCAAGGCATGTCAACCTAACTGCCTTCTATAGTAGCTACACAATATCCATTATCATTTGGCATTCCTAAACTCCAGTTAAAATACTGAAAAGTGTTTTCTTTATTCAAACAACCACCTCACCCCCTCCCCCTATCCTTCCCTCTTACTCTTTTATGATCGGCAACACGGTGGCTCAGTGGCTAGCACTGATGCCTTGCAGCAAGAAGGCCACAAGTTCTAATCGAGCCAGTCGGCACTCCCTGCACGGAGTTTGCATGTTCTCCTTGTGTTTGCGTCGGTTTTCTCCGGGGCCTCCGGTTTCCTCCCACAGTCTAAAAAACATGTATTGCAATACAGTCATAAGCACTTAACACATACATACATAATTAATCAGATATTAGCCTGAGAAACACCTGATCTCGTATCCCTCCTAACGCTCACTGACCAGGCGGGAACCTTGGGCTCATCTACCTCTGAGCTCAGGGTTCTCTCCTGGGACAGCATGACAAACCTGCTTTCTTAGTTGAGCATTATCTAAGTTTTAACTCTTGAATATACATTTAATTTAAATATTCTTGTAATTGAACCAGATTTAGTTACCCATAAAAATACAAACCCCTTTAAATCATTATTATCAGTATTAATAATTAATCACATTTTTTGGCTATTACATTTTTTTAAAATAGGCTAATAACAGCATACCTTAAACTACACCATAACTACATATGCATAATTGCATATGATATGAGGATACATAAAAAAAGGAATCTTCTCCATGTTAACGGTTTTTATAGTCAAAGTATCATCATTATTGTTGCTGAACAGCAGCATAAACGTTTATGACAATGATCTTCTCAGGTACTGATTATGTGCTTTTTCAGTGTTAAATGCTACCAATATGAGTTTGAATATCATTTTACGTGACATTTATTGCCATACCGAAAGCAGCAACACACAGCTTACATCAGATCTTGAAAATAAAATAAACATATTTGAATATGAAAGTCAGAACTCTTGACTCAGTGCAAACCAACACATATCAGTCACTCAGCATGTGCTTTTCAAAATGTCAAAGAGGTTTAATATGTACATACTAGACTCTAAACCTTACCATTTTGTTGGAGTGCAGTGAGTGCACTATTCAGTGCTTCTGAATGGCTGTATTTAAATGCTTCTCATCTGCTGCGTCTGATACAGTCAATTGCTTGTCTGCAATCTTGTCACATTGCATGTTGTTAGAACACAGTGTTACAATGCATTCTGCTCAGTTTATATTTACATTAGTAATATTTATATTATTTGCTAATTTAAAAACACTTTTTAAATCTGCGCCTCATTTTGGGCCTCAATTTTTTTCTCATCATCACACAAGACTTTGTGGCTTATTTTAATGTGCATGGCAGGTTATGAGATGATTTGCATTGACTAAATATGGTTGAAATTGGGAGATATTTAAGAATTTTTCCACGTACGCAGATTCTCAGGTAGACTGTGATTTATAAAGCTGAAAATGCGTGCAGATGTGCATATGCAAGGTTATAGATCTCAATTTTTGTTTGCATATGCCATTTAATTCCAGCAATCTGTATTTCTACACAGTTTTATGAATGAGGCTCTTGTTGAGATGTGTTTTATTCGATCTGATCACAACACAGTACATGTGCGAACAGGGTGTGAAGTTTTGTGCTTGTCCACTTTCGACCACTTCCAGAGGTAGTTAAAAACCCTTAAACTGCTCATCAAAAATTTTTTAAAGACATAGGTCCTTGTTTTCTTATGCCTTCTGAAGTGAAGTGAGTGTTTTTGTAAGAAAAATTTCTTTTTTTAAAGTGTTAGTTCACCTGAAAATGAAAATCATATAATTAATTATTCACCCTTGTGTTGTTCCAAACACTACTTCATTCACGGAACACAAATATAGATATTTTAGGTAATATCTGAGAACTCCCTCATGAAAGACCACTCCAAAATACCAAAACAAAAAAGACAAAAATATGTTAGAATATTAGTTCAGTTAGTTCAATATACAGTTTCAGCTGGAAATGTGCTGACTTTTCCTGAAATCTTTTTCCACTTATGCAGGTACTTTTAGCATTAGAAAATATATCTTTCACTTAGTCAAAAACAAGTGTTACCCACTGATTAAACTTTGATGAAATACTGATTAGGGAAAACCGAGTTTGTGATGAAGATGAGGTTGTTTTGCCATACAAAATAGATTTGAGGATTGACAATGTAATTTATCTGCTTTTTTAGAGGTTTGGTGAAGGTGGGTAATTTTTGATCCAAAGGGCGAACGTGTATACAGAATTCTAGGACAACACAAGGGCTAAAATAGGAGTTTTTCCTACACTCTTAACCTGCTAAATTGAAATGCTTCTACATCTGTCATTTAAACATTCATAAAGAGTAAATCAATTGCGGCCAGAAGTAAAATTGTAGTTTCTTACCTCAAGATGCTCCGGTCACCTGACAAGGATGATTGGCACGTAAAAGACTTCGGTAATATGAGGATGTTATATTTTACCCACCATATTTCACCTAAATACACCCTTTAAATGGTCAAACAGAATAACGTGCAATGTAGACTAGAGCTTAATCTAATAAATCCCCTGGCTCTCATCTATTTGTTTATGAGGTGTTTGACAAATATTTTAATGTGTCAAGCTACCAATTAGAATCAAGAACTCTCTACACCCTTTAACCCATTTTACTACATTTAAATTTAAATCATTGAGTTTATACACTTTTATACTTTAATTAACATTTAAACACGTGAATGAGCTTCAGAATTTGACAAAGAGGTCCAGTCTGCACCATAACAATGTACTCTCTGAGATCACAAGTAACATAAAAACGTTGTATTATTATTTTGTATTTTTTTATTAGAATATGCAAAACGGTACACAAATTGGGATCATACAAATACAAAGAAATTAAGAAACAAAAAAAACAAAAAACCAACAGCAAAAAACAACAACAATACAGTAAGGTAATGGCAGGTGCGTGTATGTGTGTGTGTGTGTGTGTGTGTGTGTGTGTGTGTGTGTGTGTGTGTGTGTGT
>CAIGQZ010001336.1:2819066-2833460 GCA_903798205.1 Danio tinwini | reverse complement strand
ACTGATACTACTACAACAACGTCTACTACTGATTCTACTACAACAACGTCTACTACTGATACTACTACAACATCTTCTACAACTGATACTACTACGACAACGTCTACTACTGTTTGCAGTACGTGTATACAGTAACATTTATGCATATGCAGTACCAACAGACTCACATATTAATATACCTTGCTACTGGTTACTTAATTATTTTGCAATTCTTTAAATTATGTCACCAATCACATTTCTATCTTGGAACGTCCGTGGACTCGGCTCCCAGGCAAAGAGGATCAAAGTTTTTAATCATTTAAGTAAATTACAAGCAGATATATGCCTTCTACAAGAAATCCACCTATCAGAATCCGATCAAAACAAAATCAAATCACAGTATTATTTATATTCTGCCCACTACAACACAAAACAGAGAGGAGTGTGTTTTCTAATAAATAAAAAACTATAATTTGTTCATAATACCACAGTTACAGACTCAGAGGGACGTTTCATTATCATTAATATTTCAATTAACAATAACCCATTCACAATAGGCAACTTATATGGCCCAAATACAGATGACCCATCTTTTTTTCAGAATTTTTTTTCCTCCATTTCAAATTTCTCCAATTGCCCCATCATAATAGCAGGTGATTTCAACACAGTTTTAGACCCAAATACAGACAGATCTAACATCAGCAATAAACGTATCTGGAAATCTGCAGATACTATAAAACAGTTCATGTGTGATCTTGGTCTTGGCAATAGTTGGCGCCTCCAGCAACCGGACATTAAAGCATTCTCATTTTTTCACCAGTTCATCATTCGTACAATCGCATTAACTTCTTTCTCACCAGTAACTCTATTATGTCCAATATTTCTGAATCAAAGATCCACCCAATAATCATTAGTGATCACGCTCCTGTAACATTAAAACAATATAACCACTGCACATAAACCCAGTTCTAGATGGCGATTTAATACTTCTCTTCTTCAAGATCATGATTTTGACAGTTATTTGAGGGCTTGCTTTCTAGAGATAAATGACTCCCCCAAAATATCTCCATCTCTTCTGTGGGAAACAGGAAAGGCTGTGTTAAGAGGAAAAATAATTTCATACTCCGTTTATAAAAAAAGAAAGAGAAAAAACAACAAGCTGACCTGGAACAGAAAATTCAATAACTAGAAGACATTAACATAAATAACCCAACAGAAGAAACACAAGATACACTAAGAAAATATAAATCACAATTAAATAAACTAATTAATGCACACACTCAATTCCTTATTCATAGACTACGACAAGAACACTTCCATCATAGTAACAAATCTGGTAAATATCTGGCTAATCAAATCAAACACAAAGAAAAAACAAACGAACATATTCCACTACATATCCTGCACTTGCTGCTATTGCACTCCCGATTAGACCTAAACTGCATTTCGTTGCCGTGTACTTGTACATTTGTAATGACAATAAAGTTGAATCTAATCTAATCTACGAAAAAAAAAAAAACCTTCAGCGATCATGTCTTTGTTTTGGTCTCTATAACCCACCCACTTCCAGTTTACCTAATTAAAATTCAGCACCCCAAATTGGCTTGAAAAACACAGCATACTTAAATTCCAAGTTGGCTTTAAGGAGCAATTAATATAAATATTACTAGTGTTGGGGTAACACATTACAAGTAACGCAAGTTGAGCAATAGTTACTGTTCTAAATAACGAGTAAAGTAACTTTTAGAAATTAAATAATAATATTTGAGTTACATTTAAAAAAATGTAATGCAAGTTCCTTTTTAGTTTAGTTAATTCACTTTTAATAAATTAATTACTGCGTTACATTGAACAGTCACATTGAATCCCAATGTGAAATCAGTATTATCAATGAGAGAATTCAGGAACAAACAGAAAAGAAGCCTTACCTTTCAGCAAAAGAAATATTCTTATTATTTTGAACACATGGAAGAAAAGAAAAACAGGATTATCTAAACGGACAGTGATTTTCCTTTTTAATAGGACAAAATTTACAAAAGTAGCAAATACACTGCTTAGAACTTTCATCAATCTGTATATAGGGCATGTATAGCTCTGGGGTCAGGAAGTTTTCAGAAGATAACATTATCCTACATTCATTTTTTAAGTTTTTTTTTAAGGTAAATGAAGGCTATACAGTGTGTTGTTAATTGCAGGGCTCTTCTATTTAAAGAAAAGAAGAAAAAAAAAAACCCTGTAAGTTCTGAAAGAGATCAAGCCTAATGTAACTCAAAAGTAACGTAACACACTACTTACCATAAAAAGTAACTAAGTAACACAACTGGTTACTTTTTTGGGGAGTAACTTAATATTGTAATGCATTCCCTTTCTAAAGAACTTTCCCCAACACTGAATGTTACAATTAGCTGAGCAAGTTACGTTGCATCACTGTTGCATTAACACACAATGCGACAAAATAACAGGGACACACAATTTTTGTGTGCACACAGAACCATTTAAATACCACATTCATTGAGAAGCACAGAACAGTGTTGCCAACTGTTTCCAATGAAAAGTAGCTAAAGCCTACCAGAAAAGTAGTTAAATGTTGCCAGATGACGTCAAGCACTAATTTGCATATCAGTGACGTCATCATGTAGTATCTGACAAGTGTAAGCCCATCATGTCTCTACACAATATGAACAATAAATAGGTTCTTATTAAAAGGGTACTGGCTTTAGCCATCTTTTAAATTTAGATACAGACTCTCAGTCTTTTCTGTATTTCTGGCTGTACAATTTCGATTGAGACATGTTTAGTTCAAAATTAATGAGCAGCTACAGTAACTAAATTTGAACTGTGGTTACTCTTAATTAATTCACAAAAAAATGTGGAATGTGTGCTACTGCTGTTGCACTCAGCCAACAAATTTTGCTGCTGCAGCTGTGCCTGTCTATTTAGACCTTATGTAGCCCCAGAATCAGAATCAGTTTTATTGCCAAGTATGCTTCACACACACAAGGAATTTGTTTTGGCAACAGAAGCTTCCAGTGTACATAAAGTGACGAGTGACAACACAAAATTAAATATGAGAAACGAAAAAGGCGATAAACATTAAACAGAGGTGCAGTTAGTCAAAAAGATCTGGATGTTGAGATGTATGTACAGATATCTTGTGAATATATAGGTTATAAGGTGCTGTGTACCAATGCGAATGGAGAAAGTATTGCATTGTATATTGTTATAAGGTGCTGTGTACAAGTGCGTATGAGAAAGTATTGCACGTTTATTGCACAGTAGGGGAATATTTAACTGTTCATAAGGTAGATGGCCTGAGGAAAGAAACTTTTCCTGTGTCTGGCTGTTTTTGTGCTTGGTGCTCTGTAGCGCCGACCAGACGGTAACAGTTCGAACAGGTAGTGTGCTGGGTGTGAGGCGTCCAGAGTGATTTTGTAAGCCCTTTTACTCACTCTGAAAGAGTACAGTTCTTGAAGTGTAGGAAAGGTAGTGCCAGTGATTCGTTCAGCAGTCCCCACATCTGCACTCTACTGAGTGAAGCCTGCAGCCACTTCTCTTTTGAGTCACTTTTTAAAAATTGTTAAAAGTAGCCAAATTAATGTTAAAAATTGCTAAATTTGTTGCTAGGTGCTTTTTGAAAAACAGTTGCTAGTGTAGTATGAAAAGTTGCTAAATCTAGCAACAAAATTGCTAAGTTGGCAACACTGGCACAGAATAGTGCACTGCACTCCAATGAAATAAGGTTTATAATCTAATTAATACATATTAAACCTTTTTAACATTATTAAAAGTACACGCTGAGTGACTGATAACTGTTGGAGTCACAGTACTAATGTTCAATTTCAAACTAAGTTTATCATATTTTTGAGATCTGAGGTAAACTATATGCTGCTAATTTCAGTATGGCAATAAATTCCATATAAAATGGTATTTGATGGTAGGGTATTCCCATTTTAAGGAAAACTGAGACATGCAAAAATAAAAAAATAAAAATAAAAATCATGCAGCCCTCAACTCTGAAATCAACTCAACTCAACACTCTTGCAATGATAGCTGAAATGAGAACGGATAACCATACAAACCCAAAACACTAAATAGCCATGTTCACTTTTACAAATCAGCTTTCCAGGAGAACAAGCTACATTTTGTCCAATAGACCAAGCTCAGTGATTCTGTGTTATTACTGATGTAAGGATGCGGTGACAACGAAGGTGGAGTTCCAGGTGCACCTTTTTATTTAAAATGGTCAGACGGATGGTAAGAATGGTTTCTTAATATGTAAGAAAATAAGCAGAACATGAAGATGATCAATTGTACTATAACAGTGGTTCCCAATTCTAGTCTTTGGTAACATACTCTACACATTTTATATGTATCTGATTTGACACACGAGGATAAGTTCATGGATGTCTGTTAATGAGCTGATGATCAGAATCAGGGGCGGTGGGGAGAGGGGTGATGAATGGTGTTAGCGATCTCTAGCGTAAAGAGAAGGAAGGGGGGGTGGTATGCAAACTTATGGGGTCTCATGGGGACTTGACATTTCCTCTGTTAGCATTCATAGAAACATTACAGTAAATAGGAAAGGTACAGTGTCTACTTAGTGTCTACATTGGTACAGTGTCTAGCCGGCAGCTAGCTCTCTGCAACTCTCTCATGGTCGCCCACTGAAGCTAAGCAGGGCTGCGCCTGGTCAGTACCTGGATGGGAGACCACATGGGAAAGCTAGGTTGCTGCCGGAAGTGGTGTTAGTGAGGCCAGCAGGGGGCGCCCGACCTGCAGTCTGTGTGTGTCCTAATGCCCCAGTATAGTGACAGGTCTTTCTGGTCAGTATAGATCTGTCTTTCCGATAAGACATTAACCGAGGTCCTGACCAGGATGTCCTTTGAAAAAGAGTAGGGGTTTAACCCCAGCATCCTGGCCAAATCTGCCCACTGGCCTCTATCCATCATGGCCTCCTAACCCTCCCCATATCATAATTGGCTTCATCACTCTGTCTGCTATCCACCAATCAGCTGGTGTGTGGTGTGCGGTCTGGCGCAAAATGGCTGCCGTCGCGTCTTCCAGGTGGATGCTACACACTGGTGGTGGATGAGGAGATTCCCCCCAATGTGTAAAGCGCTTTGAGTGCCCAGAAAAAAGTTATATAGATGTAAGGAATTATTATTATTATTACTTTGTATTCATCATTTCTACTCAAAGCTAGCGGTTATGGAATATATACAACATAAATTATTCTGGTAACGTTGATGATGCATTTTGGGAATCTATATGGTCTAACTTTAAACTTACCTCAAAGTACTCCAATCTTCAGTGACATAACCTCTCCAAGATGGCACCTCACGAAATTTGTGAACAAGTCATAAGAATCATATTTATTACTACTTGAGCATAACGGAGGTATGCCACCGAATGTACACTCTCAGAAATAAAGATACATGAGCTGTCACTGGGGTGGTAGTTTTTCAAAAGGTACAAATTTGTACCTAAAAGGTCCATATTAATACCTCAGGAGTACATATTGGTACCTAAACAGTACAAAAGTGTTCCTCTTAAAATTTGTAGGTACTAATATATACTTTTGAGGTACCAATATGGACCCTTTAAGTACAAATGTGTACCTTTTGAAAAGGTTCCACCCCAGTGACAGCTCTCGTACCTTTATTTCTATGTGTAGCAAAGTAGGAGTAAAGTTTGTTCTCCAAAAAAAATTACTTTAAAAAGAAGAGTAAAAGTAAAAATCTTTAAAACAACTCAAAAAATTAAGTTACCCTAAATTTTTTACTCAAGTAAATGTAACAAAGTAAATGTAATTTGTTACTACCCCCTCTGGCTATGAATTTATTCTATGCTCAGGAAATCTAGCATTTTGTATAGTCTATTTAATTCTGAATAAGCACATTGTTCCATATGATAACTGAACGTTATTTCACCCATATTCTGACTTGATTTTTCCCCCACTAAAAGGTGTTTGAAACATTACAGTAGATACTTTCATTTGATGTTTTCTGTGCTTATAGCATCATTTTGTAAAGTTGATTTGATGAACACACTAAAATGCACACTCTCATCTTCGACACATTCAAGAATTGGTTATTGTATTTCAATAGTTATTTCAATATTTTTATTACAGAAATAATGTTCTTCAATTAAATTCATCTTCAATTAAATCAATAAAATAATCAGAAATAAATAATCACACTTTGCATAACAGATGATGAATTACAATAGCTCACATTTTGATTTTCTTGACCTTTTTAATAGTTATTTTAAGTTACAATTAACATTTAAGAGGTTACAATCTAAGTTACAATTTAAGTTACAATCTTGTAGAAATTAAACTATTTGTAGTTCAAATTGGTTTAATTTCATTGACACAACTTTCTACTTCCTATAAACAATGTAGTTAATATTTCAACTTTTAATCTTTGAATCGCTTTCAAAGTCACAGATGAACGCTGGCCATTACATTCAATAATTAGTTGGCAGGTTAGTCTCCTCATGAAACACCTCTACATCTTCACTCTGTTTCCAGCTTATTTTGCTCTCACTTTCCAGTCCCAAGCTCCTCAGCTTCTCATTTATCTGGAAGACCACCAAGAAAGAATCAAATACAACTTCATTTAGGTTACAATTAGAGGTTATACACAGAGATACATACCTCATTTAGAAAGACAGTCTGTAGTGTGGGGTCATTCAGTGTGCATTTATCTTTACAGGACAATTTTATATGAACAATCTGTTTTTTAATTAACCTGTCATCTTGAGAAAAACAGAGAAAACATGTCATAACATTAGAATTCAAAGAGTCATTGATGGAAGAAAAGATACAGATACACTGCACATCAAAAAAAGAAAGATCTAGATTTAGAACTAAAGAAAATTTGGTAATGAGTTAATTTTTTTTTCTTTAGTACTGACTTATGGCCCGTTTTCAGTAATAATTATTAATTGGTAATTGGTATGGTTCGGTACGATTTTATGGCCGTTTCCACTGTCAAAAGGCGTACCGAACCGAACTGTACCCCTTTCGAAAGGGTACCAAACACGAGAAAGAGTACCAAAAGGCAGAGCAAGACGCGCAGCTGAACGCTATTGGTTTACAGAGATACGTCATTCGCTCACGCAACAAGCCAGAATTAAAACAAAGAAGCCGCCATGTTTTATAAACAGCCGAGAGATTACAGCATAATTATATATACATATAATTACGAGCCTTGGACCACCCAGGCTCAAACAAAACTTGTCGTCTTCTTGATGAACAGCCACAAAGCCAAAAAGAAGAGCAGATTTTACCCTGTGCCCCGTAGTTTTTTATGAGCCAGTCTGAAGCGCGAGCGGTTTCGCTTTCTTGCTTGCGCTCGCCGAGCGTCTATATTTGAATTAACAAACTTCTTGAGCTGATGATAATAAAGTGCACTTGATTATTGACGTGCTTTTGAAACCTGATCCTGTCAGAAACTGACAAACGCGAGAGTGACGCGCGAAAAAACAAAACAAAAGGAGAAGGCGGAAAATAAGAAGCATGTTATTTGTTCAGCAAACGTGAACAAACTGCCATGTTTAACTATTATCATCACCTTTTGGACTATTATGAACTCGTAATGATGGAATTACTTTCAAACAAGAGGCTACACATGCTGCTGAAGATTAAGACACATTTAATCATGAGAGATTTGCACTGACCGTGGGCTATATTTCATGTTGTTTTGAACCTAAATAAGAACTAAATGTATGCTGTGTGTAGTTTTTCTGTAATTGGTAACATATCGAAGACTGTAAGGTTCATATATGTTGCATTTATTAATTTATTTTATATAATTGCAGACGTTACAGTAGGCTATTTCGCACTATCATTGATCTGCAGTTATAATCAAATTATGTTCATAGAAAAGTTATTAATGAACATTTATATATTTATGTATATAAAGCATCTGTTTTGTGAGAAGTGCTTCTCATATGATATGTGAGCGACCCGTACAGCTTTACTTTGGACATTTTCGAGCGAAAATGACGTTGACTGCAACTTTCTGTCGTACACCACGCCCACCAAAAGGCTACCATTGGTACCCTTTTAGCAGTGGAAACACAAGCCTGATAAAAGTGACCCGTACCGATCCGTACCGTACCGTACTGTACCAGTCAGTGGAAGCAAAGCATTAGAACTGAAGTTCTGGTTCTTTTGACAACACTACTAGCAGGGGAGTGGTGATATTCAATATATGTATATTGGTTTTTGTTACATAATGAGTAACTTATTTTGACAATGCTGGTGTGTATTGTTCCTGTGTGTTGTATCCTCCCTTGTCTGTCTGAATAGGTGTGTCCTGAATTGCATACTTATGCACTATTCTATGCCATTTTGTAGTATAAATAGTGTAAGTAGTGCGTTTACACTAAAAACTCTAAAAATAACAAGTGCACTTTAATTACTCGGATGATGCACTCATTTGTGTGGAATGAAGTGTGTAATTGATGGACACTTCATGCACTCAACGGCCGCAGTTTTGCTCACGTATCGGAAGGGGGTGGAGCTATCGGGTGCACATGTTGGATAACTTTATTTATTTTTGATTGTGAAAGCAAAATTCTCCTATGAGAGTGATTATAGCGCCTCCCGATGGGGAATGCGGTTATACTCATGGCAAGTATTATTTGGTACTTTGTTCATTTATTTCCCTATTTTGGCAACCGTCAAACGTCATCTGGGAAACGGTTTGAATTTCCGTTTAGTAAAAAAAAAAAGTGTTCCATTTGGGACGACACTACATACATATACTATGCTGTTGACTGTGTAAGTGCATAAGTACATAGTGCATGAGTGTGCCATTTGGGATGCAGCTTTTCGCTCTCTCCACATGAGCGGAGATCAGGTGCAGCTGTGAGAGGGGTGGCGCCAATTATAAAAGCTCTCTTCCTATTTCCCCTTGCTTTTTTTCAAAGTCATCTGGTGAAATACTCTGTTAAATATGGTAATAGGATGGTAAATTGCATTAGTGGTGGCTGAGCATTTATTTCCTTCCGCAACCCTTTTCCAAAGTCATCTGGTGAGATACTCTGTTAAATACGGTAATAGGACAGTATTATGTATTAGCTGTGGCTAAAGGTTTATTTACTGCTGAATGATATAAGGGAAGGCCTTTTTTCTTTTTGTCACTTTTTCTCCTGTTTAAAGTATAGACAAGTAGGGTACAATTGTTGTTTTGTTTACAGAACTTTATTTTTGGTTTAGGTAAGAGATTCAATATTAGGTAGCGTACTTTTTTTTGCTTGTTGTTTTGGCCTTTTGTTCCCTTACCACTTTTAATTTTGATATTGGAAATAATTAGATTTAATAAATCTGTTACCCCTTTTCGACAACTTGGCCTGTGTGTGTGTGTGTGTGCTTGGGGAGCAGAAAAAGGGGACTCCGGGTGACCTCTTTCAATAGACGGTCAACCTTATCTTTATGTTCGTAGCGCGGTACTTCCGCTACGTAACAGTTCTTAAAGGGGAAACTCAAACTCAACAATAAAGTGGGATCTTATATAGAGTAATTATGCATTCCTGCTGCCTGAAAGAAACTCTTTCATGACCAGGTCTTGGGTTGAAACCCGGTGGTCGCGGACCCCTGGTCCAGATTTAACCTGTTCCAGAGTAATGGACGAATCAGGGTGAGAAGAAGTAATGCACCCATCATGCCTAGTGCATACCATATTAGCCTGTCAATACAAGCAGTTTAAATTAATCAGGCTCAAATTTTTTACACATAAATTGGCCACCACAGAGTCCAAACCTTAACCCTATTGAGAATTTTTGGAATGTCCTGGAGAAAACTGCTCAGTAGTCTGAGTTTGTGATCATCAATACAAGATCTCGGCAGTAAATGAATGCAACTCTGAATGGGAATACATATTGTGACATTACAGAAGCATATTGAAACAATGCCACCATGGATCCATGCCACAATCATTGATTTTTCATACAGATTTTTCAGTTTTTTTTTGTTGTTTTTTTTATAAATTTGCAACAATTAAAAAAATATATATTTTTCACACTGATGGGGTATTGTGTGTAGAATTTTGAGAAAATAAATGAATTTAATCCATTTTAGAATAAGGCTGTAACATAAAAAATGTGGGAAAAGTGAAGCACTATGACTATGAATACTTTCCGGATGCACTGTAGCTAAAGGTGGTCCAACACAAAAATAGTATTTATATTAGAGTATAACTACATTTGTTTGAACAGGCAGAGTATTACCATTGTTTCAAGGGTGATCATTTTTGTTTGTTTGAACAAATCAATGAATTGGTTAAACTTACCTCCATAGCAGATAAAATTCTGTTGTAAAGTGCAGCTGTATTGAGCCCATTTTCCAGAATCAGCTGTCGACAGGCCAGCACAGTCACCAGATACTGAACTCAGGGGTGGTTGATCAGGAGCCCAGTATCTGAAACTGTGATTATCCTGATCAAACCATCCCCAAGAGTCGAGGAAAAGGCCGATCCAGAGCGAGGACTGAGTACTGATCATATGCTGCTGCTCTACACTGTTGATACTCGCCAGATCAGTGTGGTATTGTCTGCAGTAACTTTGGGCATCTTTCCATGTCATAGCAGTATTAATAGTAACAAACCCAGTGCTGTCTGTTCAGAAAACAGGATAATGGCCATCATTTTGAGTCAATCATATATACTGTGTAAATGAGAAGGAAAAAACTGATTTGAGGACTCACCATTGAAACACAAAAATGGGAGATTGGTGCTGCAGCTCTCATCAGACCAGTTTCCATAAGTACTGCTCACACAATCTCCATCTCCATTCGGTTCTCCTGGATTCCAGAAACTGTAGTTGGACAGTACGCCGTTGCCCATAGACCAGATCCAGCGTTTTTGTGCTCCATTTTGTAGACCTATCCACACTGAACCACTGTATCCAGGATCCACTGTATTTACCAGATTATTCAAATCATCCATGGTGTCTACGGTAGCCAGATCAGTGAATCTTGCCCTGCAGTAACTCTGAGCATCTTGCCATGTCATGCTTTCATTCATGTACTGGTAGATGTAAGGAAACGTTGTGCCTTTAGCAAATTGAACAACAGCACTGTAAGAGTATTGCATTGAATATTCAAAATAATATACCTTCCTGAACAATTATTACCCACTGCATGCATACATTTAGAAGCCAATTTAATGATGAATTTCAAATTGACAATGGTGCTTTTAAGGGAGGTTTATTCATAAACTAATTTTGAGAGGATCACGTGCTTATGATCAACATGGCTGGCACCTCATTTGCTCCGTAATCTGCCCTATTAGATGATTACGGACACATAAATAACCAGAGCTTTTCACTCCAGTTATCTTCGTCTTGAAGTTCCCCCCCTTCCACCCAACTTCCACCCTTTTTCCTACATGGTGGCCCAGTGGCTAGCACTGTTGCCTCACAGCAAGAACACTGCCGGTTCAACCTCCTATCAGGCCGGTTGGCGTTTCTTTGCGGAGTTTGCATGTCTCCCCGTGTTCGCGTGGGTTTCCCCCACCGTTTAAAAACATACACCATAGCCAATCGACTAAACCAAATTATCACCCAAGACAACCTTAGTTTACACTTCTCACACGAGGACAAGCAGGGGAGTTCTCAAGACCTTCCTGAGCTCTAACTCCCCTCGTGCCCTTCTAACGGGAAGGAGCCCCGGGCTCAAGGATATTACGAGCTCAGAGCTCTCTCCCAGGACAGCATGCCAATTACGCTTAATTGATCATCAGCTAAGTGTGAACTCTTGAATGGTTCGATCACTGACAGATTAAGGTTCGGCTGCTGGGAATAAACGGTTCAAGTTCATTTTCACAACAATACCACAGTATAGCCAACCTAGTGCTGTGTTTGTCATATTTCTGATGATTGATACAATAACCTACGCTGCAACACAGGATTCACTGGCCGTTGAAGGAGCAGCAGAGACTATGGGACTTTGTCAGACTTTGACAAGGACTTTGTCAGTAACTTTTACAGTTCAAATGGACCAGTTTCTTCTTCCTCCAGATCATAACATGTACGTGTTATTAAAATTGTTGCCTCATTTTGTGTAGTTGGCAAAATATGTGTTTTATTGTGTGCTATAAGTTGTAATCGCTCCGTGTGGCTTGTAATCATGTATCGATTATAGATCAGTGCTTGTACTGTATCTCTCAGGTTAAATCTGTATGGGGCTGTTCACATATCGCGTCCAAAACTACATTAAAAACGTGACGCGTGCCTCTTCCTTTACCAATTTAAATGCTTTTCTAAACTCACAATCCTCTGCTGTTTGCCTTTGCTATGGCTACCATTATCTGTTCCTCACACACACGCGGCGCAGTCAATTTCCAAAAAAGTTCAACTTTTGCCACTGTGTGAATTAATACTGAATGTGTGTCGTTGTTATTACTTGGGGTTAGCATTAAGAGTAGAGTAATATGCTGGTGTTTAACTGCATTGCTTTATTGCATTCGGCTCTCACATACTTTCTGCTACTTCATACTGTAGCCGTGGTGGGCATTTCTCTTTGTCTCGTGCTGAACACAGTTGACCAATCGCAACAGACTGGGTCATCAGTCCAATCAGTGCAGATTAGCTTTGCGATAAAGAGGGATTTGGAAACAAATGAATCGCTGAACGAATCATATGGAAATTGCAGGGATAATTAGGTAATTATAAGACAATGAAAGTGTTTTTTGACCTTGCACGCATATCAGCATGTTGTTGAAGACCCCCAAAACCAAAATATGACCTTTTATAATGCAAAATAGGGGCTTTTTTTTATATCTATTTAACTTACAGTATACTGACAGAAAATTAAGTCTCGGTATACTTATTCACTGACTACACATATTCCTGGCTGTATAGACCTTTTTCTTCATTGCTGAATGGATGGCGCCATAGTAACCAGCGTCTTCCAGTAGGGTGCAAAGAACTTCAGTTAAAAATTGTCATCAGTCGGAGCAGCGCTCCTCAAATGAGTGTCAATACTGTTTTGAGTGGCTTACAGAGTGTTGCAAATCTTTAATTTAGAAAGACAGATGTGTTAAAGCCGTTGTACTTCTGTCAGATGCAGTTCAAATGCGAGAGAAAAACGTTCTCCTAATTCAGTGTCTGCCGTTAGATGCTGAAATACAGCGTCAGTGTTCCCGACCTGTCAGCTGTAATAATGCTCTTCAATGCACACGCGCACACACACAACAAAACTCACTGCATTATAAAGAGCTAACCATATTACTGTCATGAAACTAGCAGGTATGTAAGCCATGCGATTTCCAAAAATTACTAATAAAAGCACCTTACTGATGCTCTGCTGGCTGATTTGCATGTTGATTCTAATCGGGAGCCGTTTATGTTTCATTTAGTTAGTGTTGTGTAGTTTTTACCAGGGTATGTGATTCTGTCATTTCAAAATGCCACTTTATTTTCACTTTGTGCCACATTTTCAATCAATGTGTTAGTGGGACAGTACAGTAGGCTGTGTGTGTGTGTCAAACATTTTGGTGAATTACATTTGTTTGGGTTGGTTATATATTTGAAAGAAAGAGGAAATGTTGACTTTAGCGATGACGATGCTCCTTTTAAATGGCACAAGATGCCATCTGACAACAAGGGAAAAATACCTCGCAGCAATTGTTTACATCCTATTGGGTCACATTTTTTAAATAATCAGTCCAGGGCTCCGTTCTTCATATCTCGCTTAAATGATCTAAGATGATTTGACAGATCCTGGATCTTTTAATCTTGATAACTGATCTCTGGCTAATTTGGTTCTTCAAACAAGTTCGTAAATCAGATTAAATGTAACGATTGGCTGACGGCACAGCAGCATAATGACATCATCTGATTAATATTCAATTATCCATGTGAACTAAAGTACATAAAAAACGTAGTAAACGGTTTGTTAAATATAATACGCGATAACTTTCCACATTTGTTGTGGGCTGCAGGCTTTACACTTTCATGTGTTAAGACAGTATTTAGCAACTTATTTAGTTTTACAGTTAGAGCGGATTTTCTTTATTATAGTAGCCATAGTAGTATTATAGTAGCCGGTTTCTTAATCTGTGTAAAGAATAACTGGATGTTTAAATTAATTTTGCATCACAAAAGCATTTTGATATTGGTAAAGGTGTCTGCAACTTTTGTAAAGCATCAAATCACTATCATATTAACTGTCAAAACATGTTAATGACTGCGTAAATGTATTATTCCTTTAAAAAAGTTGCATATTGTGCATGTCTGTTATCATACAGAAATTGTACTAAAGCGATTGTATGTGTTTGTATCTAAAAAGTTCATATCAATACATTTTCTCTTTGAACCACCAGGTGGCAGTCTTTATACTTTAATTTTGGAGTGCAGATTGCATAAGTTTTATTAATATATATTTTTTTACTTTACAGTATATAT
>CAIGQZ010001336.1:2806137-2818966 GCA_903798205.1 Danio tinwini | reverse complement strand
TATTATTTTGCCAAGTGTATATAACTACTACTGTAAGATAATATCAGAATTTGGTACATACTTTCAGTATTATCTTGGCTTGAACTGACCTGATCTAATCCTGTTTATATGAAATGAGCCTGTTCCCGAGCAGGTTTAAGCTACCAGAACTGTTGCTTTGACGACAAATCTCGGATTAGTTTTGAAGAACAAAACAATCCTGGATCCTGGTCAATAACCAAATCCAGCCAATTGAGTAATCCACGTACGAAGAACAAACCCCAGGAGGTGGCGCTGATCGTTTTAAAGCTGTCCCATTGTGACTCTTCATACACATCAACTGCCAACCGGAAGTTCGAAGCATCCTCCTTGCGCATACAAGCAAAGCATAATGGGTAATTTTGCATTCTA
The DNA here is from genome assembly GCA_903798205.1 of Danio tinwini. Lineage (NCBI taxonomy): Eukaryota > Metazoa > Chordata > Actinopteri > Cypriniformes > Danionidae > Danio > Danio tinwini. The sequence goes on along the minus strand of CAIGQZ010001336.1, from coordinate 2,818,576 downwards.
AGAAAAAGGTCTATACTTATGTATTAAAAGTAATTTAAGTATATGCCTGCGCAAGTATGTACAAATATGTGCTAGACCATTACATGCTTGATTTGTGATACAAATGTGTACTTTATTCGTAATGCAGAGCCTAAATTTTGAGTATGAGACTCTAAAACTTCACAAACCCATTAGTTACTACACATATTACGAAATAAACTGCTAGTATAGTCATAAGTTCACTTGCAGTACAAAAGAAGAAAAGTGAATTGTGGAATATTTACTGTTACGCTGTCACAGTACAAATAAAACTATACTTTTATATAACACATGCTGGGTTCATATGCACCAGCCGGGAAGCACTGCATCACTTGCTCTAGATTTTGCCTAAACCTTTCAGCCCACAACCCCCAAAATAACACTGACAGTGACTCATGACCACCAATATCCTTTAGAGGTGGTTATACATATTGAACCCTTGCATGCAACAGCACACACACCAATAGGCCCAAGTCAATCTAAAATCAATCTGCTGCATCTGACGCTATTGCAGTGTTTTTAATATAATGTAATCACCCCAGAGGGTCACAATCCAATAGAAAAATCGAAAGGCGGTAACTATAAAGTACTCTTTTTTTAATCTTCAGTAAGTTATGGATAAAATATGGTAATTCTAAAGGTTTAATACAATTTAATAGATTTTTGGAAATCACCAAGCGACCAGCCCCCATTTTGAGAACCACTGCTCTAGACTACTTGCATGATGTTTTTTTGCCTCGTGAATTTTCCACTTGAGTTGACTTTTTTTACTTGCACAGAAGGCCAATCAACTTTTGCAGCAAACACATGTATTTTACATCATATGTGTTGCCGGGTAAAACAATTGCCTCTACAGGTGCTGGTTCTGATTAGTTGTCATTAGTTATGGTTTTCATTAGTTGTCATCAACATGATCAAAACAGCAATAAAGAAATAAACGTGAACTATATTAGTGTGTGTGGAATCAATGAAGACATTATACAAGTTCCACTTCTTGAATGAAAGTAGTGAAATAAATCAACCTTTTGAAAATATTCAACTGATATGACCAGCACCTGTATTTGTTGTTTTTTGGTGCTGACTTTGCATATAATCTACTCACGCAAATACTTAAATCTGCATTTGGTGTTAACCCAGCATTACAAGTATGCTACTAGTAAAAATATTTATTATACTTGATAAATGCACATATACTTCAATATACTTTAGAAAATGACCTTACTTCTTTTTCATGGAAGCTATAGGATTGATGTAAATTGAAATGACTGAATTGACAGAATCCTTAAACTAATTATTTTGAATACCCGATATCTGATTAAGTCGTGCAAACTGCTTCAGTGTTAATGTTTTGTGTAAAGGTCATACAATATTTAATGAAAAATAACGTTTTGTGCATCAATAAAAGTTACAGCATCTTAACTACCAGTGTTTATTTGTCACTGAATGCTTATGTTTACTTGTTAGTCAAAAAAGTAGAACTTAAAAGCAGTGACACAATAATCAATGTCAAAGAACTAGTTGAAGAACAGAAAAGCAAACTGTGTTGCCACCTCCCATCAGCTGCATCTAAAGCCGAGGCATCTGAGACACAAAGTAAACAAAGCAGCACTTGCTTACTATTTTGAATATCAAATAAGATCATTGTCTGTGCATCTGACCCGACTGAGGCTCAGAAAAAAAACTTCCGAATTCCCTTACATGTACATTACCCATTAACAGTCATGTTTGCAATTTGCAGCCACTGCCCCTTCTTTTGGCGCAACAATTTAATCATAACTGTCAAATGTGCTCGAGATGACATCTGCTCTTATTAATGAACCGGTTAATGCAATTTATTTTTATTTAAACCTGTTTACAAAATTATAATACAAAGGTATACAAATACTGTTCATTTAATAATTAAAAGTATATGCTTATCTTTGGACTTAAAAGATAAAGTAATAGACAGTGGAAAAATATATTTTGTTAAAATGATATGTTTAGTGAACATCTTTTTGTATTGTTAATGCACTTCGTCAGAAACTGATGTCGATTTTTTTTTTTATTTGATGATTTCTTAGAAATAAAAGCGGAATTGGCAAAAATGGCACCAGACAAGAAAATTGCAATTGGTGCATCGATAATTTGTAGAGTTTTGTGAACATGTTCATCACAGAGTGAGTCCACAAGAGAAAGAAGAAATCCCATTTACAATATTTAGTCCATTACTTTTGCTTCATAAGAAAAACAGCGGGGATATCAACCCTACCCATGACAATGACGTCAGATGTGGAGAAATCATGCAAATCAGGCATTAGGGTGGTTAAATAATGACAATTTTTATTTGAGTATTTTCAAATAAAATTTAAATATTCAATTTTTTTTATATTTTTAATATTCATTCATTCATTTTATTTTCGGCTTAGTACGGTTGCCACAGCGGAATGAACCGCCAACTTATCCAGCATATGTTTTATGCAGCGGATGCCTATCCAGCTGCAACCCATCTCTGGGAAACATCTATACACTATGAACAATTTAGCCTACCCAATTTACCTGTACCGCACGTCTTTGGACTGTAGGGGAAAGCGGAGCACCCAGAGGAAACCCACGCCAACACAGGGAGAACATGCAAACTCCACACAGAAACACCAAATGACCCAGCCGAGGCTCGAACCAGTGACCTTCTTACTGTGAGGCGACAGCACTACCTACTGCGCCACCCATATTTTTGATAAATTTTAAATATTTTTGAGCACCACACTTGACATCTGTACATTGTGTAGTAGCATATAAAATTAGTGTATGATTTTTTTTTAAGAACAGCCTGTTTATAAATTTTCCTGAAACTAAAAAGATTAAAACGTTTATCTGAAGCTATATTTCGCTATTTTATTTTCTCATGCTCTCCATACTTTTGTATGCTATGTGGCACAATAATATTGTGTCGTTTAAGGAGAAAAATAAAATAAAATGGTCATTTCTACTACCCTTTTGACTGGTCCTAATAAAAAAAAAGTTCCAGTGGAGCCCTGCAATCAAGTGTACTTTTCCCAATCAACAACATTATTTTGGCATCATTCAGGAAATAAATGAAGTGATTTCTGAATTGTAAATCATTACATTTTTGAGCCATGATTGTGTTCAAAATGGCATAAGTAAATGTTTTGGAGTGCACTTAGAAGTGAGCGCAATTGTCATCATTAAAACTGAACTATATTTCAAGAGTTCACACTTAGCTGATGATTGATTATAAAGCATGTTTGGCATGCTGTCCCGGGAGAGAGCCCTGAGCTCATAAGGTCCTCGAGCCCGGGACTCCGAGCCCGGGACTCCTTCCCGTTTGCAAGGCGAGAGGGGAGTTTGAGCTCAGGTAGATCTCGAGTACGCCCTTACTGTAGTAGCTAATGAACAGATTGCTCTTAAGAGATAACTACTTACTAGGAGCATGTCTATGGTGCCCATTTGGATTAGTCAATAAACTTAAGTTGCATGTTTTTGAATGGTGGGAGGAAACGGGGGAACCTGGGGGGAAACCCACGTGAGCACGGGGCGAACGTGTAAACACCGCACAGTAATGTCGGCTGGCTTGGTAAGGACCAGAACCAGTGACGTTCTTGCTATGAGGCAACAGTGCCACCAATCTAGAAAAGGAGGAGGAGTAGGGGTGGAAGAGGGGATTCTTCAAAACGAAGATGGCTGTTATATGGAAATTAGGGTATTTATAGTGGCTTAGGAATCGTCTGGTTGGTGAATCATAAACTGAATAATGCAGGACCAACCGCAAGCAATCATAAGCACATGATCCTCTCGAAATTAGTTTACAGTATGAATAAACTTTACTTCATGGCTTATAACTTATTACATAAAATTGGAGCAATAGAACTTTAAATTATTCAAAGTGGATGTTGAAGTGTTGGGAATTGAAGTGTTGGCATGGGGGATAATTGGAAATTGAACACATCCAGGAAATCTGCTCATAACTACAGCTCTAGAGGTGCTAAAATTCCAAATCAAATAAAAAAAAGCTTGTGGATGTGCAATTTTTAACCACCAAGCTATTAGAATAAACAGTTTTCACATTGTTTTTCTGCATGCAAACACTTTCATGTTTAAAACGACACAACATGCACCAAAAAACATCAACACTAAAATGTAAATTCAAGAAAGAAGAAACACTCACCTCCATAGCAGATAAAAGGCTGCTGTAGACCACAGCTGTATGTAGCCCATTTGCCAGAATTAGTCGTTGACATGCCGACACAGTCACCAGATCCTGCACTTTGGGATGGTTGACCTACTGCCCAGTATCTGAAGAACCAGTCCCATTCGTCAGACCATTCCCAGGAGTCCTTGAACAGACCGATCCAGACCCATGCATTGTATGAAACAGCACTGTTTATCTGCGTCAGTTCTGCAGAGTTGTGGATGGTGGGCAGGTCTATGTAATGCTGTCTGCAGTATCTTTGAGCATCGGTCCAATTCATCCACATAGTAAACATGGTGTATCCAGTGCCTGCTTACAAGAATAAGTTCACAAGTCTCCATCCTCAGCTAAATGAAATATTCAAGTGGCAAACTTGTAACTTACCATTGTAGCATGCAAAGTAAATCCGATTTGAGCATCCATAACTATGCCAGTTTCCATAAGCCAAGAAGCCACATTCATTTGTACCTGATGGTTCTCCTTTTTGCCAAGCAGTGTACTGTGCGATTGTGCCATCTCCATAAGACCAGCCCCAGCGTTTCTGTGTTACCCGATTTAGTCCAATCCACACTGATCCACTGTATCCAGCACCCACTGAATTTATCAGCCTGTTCACATCATCCATGCTCTCTATAGTAGCCAGATCAGTGTGCTTTGCTCTGCAGTAATTTTGAGCCTCTGGCCATGACATTCTTCCATTTATAAAGTAGTAATCTCGATAAAGCCCTAAAGTCGTCCTCAAAAGCCCTGCAGAAGTGATTCATATGTGGTTAAAGTCAAAATTATGCTGTTTAACAGTCCTTGCCATAATGACAGTAGATAATATTGGATTACACTTTATTTAAGGGTGACGTTGTTTAACTGATTTATTCATTTAAGTATTCAGTAATATTACTTCATTATAAGTACTGACTGTATGACTGGGGTTAGAATGTGGGTTAGGTTTATAAAATTAGTGCATTAAATTTTTCTTTTTAATATTATTCTTTACTTTGGGTTTTTATTATTCATATATTATCATTATTATAGTAATGTTTCTTTTTCTTATTATTCTCATTGTTTTGTTTGCGGCACTTTATTTTTCTACTTTTCTTCTACTCTTCCCCTTCCTTTTCTTTAGTTTTTTCTTTTTCTTCTCTTCTTCTATTTCCTTGTCTTCTACTTATTATTATTATTATTATTATTAATAATATTATTATTATTATTACTATCATTATTATTATTATCATTATTTGTCCTCTTCCTGATTTCCCAACCTCCACTCACCTCCTCACTATTATCATTATTGGTATTACTTTTACTTTTGTTACCATTATTATTATTGCTATTCTGACTTGTCCTCCCTTTATCTCCTTATTATTATTGTTGCTGTATTGCTGTAGTTGTTGTAGTAGTAGTAGTAATAGAAGTAGTAGCAGTAGTAGTAATTGTGGTAGTAACGATTGTATTTGTAGTTGGGACTGTTGAAGTAGTAGTTGTAGTAGTTTCTGTAGTAGTAGATGTCGTTGGTATAGTGGTATCAGAAGTAGTAAAGGTGTTGTTGTTGTAGTAGTAGTCGGTGTAGTAGTATCAGAAGTAGTAGATGTTGTCAATGTAGATGTTGTAGTAGCAGTGATTGCTGTAGTAGTATCAGTTGTAGTAGATGCTGTAGTAGTATCAGTAGTAAAACATTGTAGTAGTAGTAGTTGTGGTTATGGCTGGAGTAGCAGCAGCAGTAGTTGTAATGTTAGTAACTTTCTGTAGTAGTAGTAGTTGGTGTAGTACTTGTGATTTATTATTATTACTGTTGTCCTTTTTACTGTCATTATTACTATCATACATTACTAGCGTTGTTGTCACTTTTTACCACTGACTGGTTTCGTCCTATCTGTTTATTTACATCTATGATACTTGCTTCATGTATTGACTGTTATTGTAATTCATGTATGTACTCTGACCTGTTCACCATGTTACCTTTACATGCGCGCACACACACACGTACGTACGCACGCACCTGCCAGTACCTGACTGTATTTTTTTTTATGTTTAATTTTTTTTGTATTTGTATGATCCCAATTTGAGTACCTTTTTGGATATTCTAATAATACAAATAAAATAAAATAAAATAAATAAAATTTGTGCATAATGACAGTACATTATACTGGATTACACTTTATTTTAAGGTAACATCATTTGACTATTGGTTTGTTAAAGTGTAAATGAAGCAGTCAATCATTCATTTTCTTTTTCTGCTTAGTCCCTTTATTAATCAGGGGTCGCCACAGCAGAATGAACCGCCAACCTATCTAGCATATGTTTTACTCAGCTGATGCCCATTCCAGCTGCAACCCAGCACTGGGAAACACTCTTTCACACATACACTACAGACAATTTAGCTTACCCAATTCACCTACAGTATAGTGCATGTCTTTGGACTTGTGGGGGAAACCGGAGCACCTGGAGGAAACCCACGCCAACATAGGGAGAACATGCAACTCTACACTGAAATGCCAACTGACCCAGCTGAGGCTCGAACCAGTGACCTTCTTGCTGTGAGGCAACAGTGCTACCAGTCTATTCAGTCCATTACTTCCACTGTATTTGTTCAGCTAAGGGAACAAATTCAACCTAGTGACATCAGACACAGCGATATTCCAAGATGGTGATGCCCAAACTCTAAAAACTATAGTAAAACATGCCATTTTCTGCAAAATGATTTTATTAACTTATGTTTGTTTAACAGACGCCCTAGTTTTTCATAAAAATGACTGATTTTGTGGCTGTAATTCCCAGAAATTTGCTGACAATTTTGCGACTAAATATATATAAACGCTAAAATGATATGTGTTTACCATATTAGGTAGACAACTATGTTAGGTGTGCAATCTGAAACAATGACACAAATCATAAAAATAAAGCTTCTTTATTTTGGTCTCATCAAAACAAGATCTAAAAAGGTAGGGATTTAGCCAAAGGAAGGTTTTATTACTCTTATTTTTATCCACAATCTTACTTTCACTCCACGGAGGAAAATCTGACATCCTGTCACACATAGGACATGAGCTAAGACTTCCCTTACCGTAATACACCTAAAACTTGAATTGTCATAAAACTCGTCAATGGCAGGGAAGCGTTTTCTCTTAAGTGCAGGGAAAGAGTTAAACGAAATCATTTATTGATTTATCGTTCATCATAATACCAGCCATACATGTAAAGCACAAATAATGTCCTTCAATTCAGTCACGTCTAGCAGCCGAACCAATCTCATCTCCACCTGTCTGTTCCATTGCTCCGTTTGCTCTAACTTTCTTTTGCAGTCTAAAGCGCGTCAAACGCACAAAACACCCAATTCGCACCACAAGATGTCTATGTCTCATCTTTGCTTTGACTACATGTAAATCACTCGCACTTCATCTGCGTCTGCTTACTGCACAGGCTGAAAACTCCTGCCTGCCTCTATGTAATGATTGTAAGGACGCAGGTGAGACGTCATTTTTTCGAGACACTGAAATACAGTACATCACGTGCGCTACGTATGCAATGTCTATAAGTCATATAAAACAATTTATTGCAAAGAAGATTATTTACATTTTTTTGCAATAATTTTGTATTTAAGAATTTTGCAGGATCGCCAAAAATGCGAGAATTTTTGTTGATTTTGCGTTAGATTCAGTGATCGCAAAATTTCGGAAAAACTAGAAGGTTTGGTTTAATATATTTTCATTAAAGTGGAAACCAATTTACAAAGTGAAGTTTGAGTAAAGTAATTTTGAGAGGAGCACGAGCTTATGATTGACTGCGGCTGGTCCCGCATTAGCTTATGCATGATCCACCAATAAGACGATTCCTAAATCACTATAAATAACCAGAGTATCTCACCTTAGCCATGTTTTTCTTAAAGAATCCCCCCTTCCACCCTTACTTCTCCCCTTTCCTTGACAGGGCGGCACGGAGGCCCAGTGATTAGCACCGTTGCCTCACAGCAAGAATGTCTCTGGTTCAGGTCTTTACCTGACCAAGTTGACATTTTTCTGTGTTTACATGTTCTCCACAGGATTGTATGGGTTTTCCCCGAGCTCTCCGGTTTTCTCCCACAGGCCAAAAACATGTAGCATAAGTAAAATAACCAAACCAAATCGACACTATAGACGAGCGACTAATCAGCAATGTTTCTCTCCATAGTTATTTATTTATAATTAACAAGCAGGGGAGTTCTCGAAACCTACCTGAGCTCAAACTCCCCTCTAGCCCTGCAAACGGGAGGGAGCCCCGGGATCGAGGATCTTATGAGCTCAGGGCTCTCTCCCAGGACAGCATGCCAAACAAGCTTTATTATCAATCATCAGCTAAGTGTGAACTCTTGAAATAATGTAAACTTGACTGACTGCTTCCCTTCCACTTTAATTCCACCATTAAGTAATATTAATTAATTACAAGCACTTACTATATGGTTGGAATGAGTTTATAAAATTAGTGCATAATGACTGATAATAAATACTGTATGATTGGATTTCGCTATTTTTAAGTGACATCATTGAAGTATGTATTTATTAATTTACCCAATATTAATTACTTACAAGCACTTACTATATGGTTGTTATTAGAATAAATAAAGTGTTGCCTAGTTATTTTGTAAGATACTAGTATTCAGCTTAAAGTGCACATTAAAGGCACAACTAGGTTAATTAGGTTAACTAGGCAAGTCATTGGACAACAGTGGTTTGTTCTGTAGCCAATCAAAATAAATTAATTCTAAAAGGGTCTAATAATATAACACAATACAAAATAATTGCTTCCAATCTAAAAAGAAAAATTATATATATAATAGGAAATACAGCGATCAATTTCTTTAAACAGCACTTAGAAAATATTTGAAAAAGAATCACAGAAGGACTAATATATGTTTGTTTCTATCTGCTTGTTAAGTGTGACGTCATGCAAAGCGGCTTCCAGGTCAAAACGCTCTATCAAACTTTATGGGGAGACACAACAAATGGTAATAATAACTGTTTACAAAGCGATGTAATACATTTGAAAATCACTATATATATATATGTATATATAAATATATATATATATATATATATATATATATATATGCCTAATATCTTATGGCCAGAAAGTGATATTTTTTTTTAATTGTTAAAATTTTGATGTCTATGATGCAGCAAGTCCAGAGACTGTTCATGTACATGAACAAAAATCATGTACACCATGGTTTTATATAAAATTTACTTTAATGTGTGATATGACTAAAAAGTGGTCATAAACAAATATTTTCTAAATTCAAATGAGTAGCGGCTTGGACCCGGAAACAGTATTTCATACGTCACAACTTAACAAGCGGATACAGTATACATACACCACAAATGACCAAACCAACCTGACAGAAGCAGCAGCAGCAGCAGCACAAACAGATTCTCATGCATGACTCCAGATCCTCTCTGCACTGATAAAGAGATATTCAAACATAATTATCATTTCCTTTAGAAGTACACAATAGTGTTAGATATAGTGTAGGTAGAGATTAACCGTAACTTCACAGTTTTGTCTATAAATGTTCTTGATTGCACTGCAGATGTATTTGATACCAAGAAAGCACAGAATCAACTCTACAGACTACAGATTTCACTGAACACAATTCCTGCAGTCTTAGACAGAAGCACACTCATATTGTAGACATTAGTAATACCGATACATTCTTAGTCTAGTGAAATTTAGTCATCTGGGAAATACCAAACATCGTGGTGGTTTACTTTTAGGGGGTGTGATGGCTCTGTGGTTAGCACTGATGTCTTAGGACGAAAGTCGCTGGTTTGAGTCCCAGGTGGAATCCACTGTGTAAAACATATGCCAGAGTATTTGGCGGTTCATTCTGGTGTGGCGACCCCAGACAAATCAAGTACTAAGCTGAAGGAAATTTAAAGAATGGTTTCCTTTTATAGATACTTTTATGCACATTTGATTACATTGCAATCAAGGTGCAGTTCATTTGATCTTTTCACACTGCCAAAGCAGGCAAACTCTTGAGCTTGGTAATTCTACAGGAACACAGATTTTCTTCTAGTAACTTTTAAAGTTCAGATGACAATCAGACAAGAAGTTTCAGTCTGAACGTAACATGATATATTCACTGAAAGCAAGATGTACTTACTAAAACAACACTATCGATTTGAATGCATTTGCCTGCATGCAAGTGTAGCACAAAATAAAAGATGCTGAATTAATGCTTTATTATAAGGTATCCTTTTGTTCTGAGTACATGCAATTAATTAACTATGCATAATTACATGCATCCAAACTTATTCCTAACTCAATTTCCAAACCCTTTTTCTGTAGTAATTACATAAATCGATTAATGTTACTCAGTAGTTAAATTAATAGTTCATTTTAACAAGTACACCTTAAAATAAAGTGTGATTAAATCTGATTTTGGGCCATCATGGTAGTGCAGTGGGTAGCACGATCACTGCAGCAAGAAGGACATTGGTTCGAGCCTCGGTTGGGTCAGTTGGCATTTCTATGTGTTTGCATGTTCTCCCCGTAATCGCACAGGTTTCCTACAGGTGCTCCGGTTTCCCCCACAAGTCCAAAGACATGTGGTATAGGTGAATTGGGCAAGCTAAATTGTCCATAGTGTATAAGGGTGAATGAATTAGTGTGTATGGATGTTTTCCAGAGATGGGTTGCAGCTGGACGGGCATCCGCTGTGTAAAACAGGTGTTGTATAAGTTGGCGGATTATTCCACTGTGGACTAAGCCAAAAAGAAAATGAATGAATAAATCTGATTTTGGTGATGACAAGAGGAGACATGTTTTTTTTCCCTCACTATATCATATTGCTGGTCTTCATGCACCAACACTTGTTTGATAATTAATAATAAAAGGAATGCTCATTAAAACATGTAACCTATTTGCATGACATAGTACCTACACTCTCAGAAAAAAAGGTACACAAGCTGTTACTAGCGTGGTACCTTTTCAAAAGGTACAAATTTATACCTAAAAGGTCCATATTAATACCTCAAGGGTACATATTAGTACCTTAAAAGTACAAAAGCGTTCCTCTTAAAATTTGTAGGTACTAATATATACTTTTGAGGTACCAATATGGACCCTTTAAGTACAAATGTGTACCTTTTGAAAAGGTACCACCCCAGTGACAGCTCGTGTACCTTTATTTCTGAGAGTGTATGTTGATTGTGTGTCAGTTTATGTGTCCTTGAGCCACTTAATGTCTGGAATGACTCCCTTCCTTCAAATCCAAACCACAAACTACTGATTTCTGATCAATTATGGGGAAACAAAATATGACAAGTATAATAAACATACTTTAATATTTTGTTAACAAATTCCAAATAAAAATTAGAATATGATTTTTTAAAGTACTGTTTAACAGTTATTTTTATAGGGAAGAGCAGGGAGTAAAGTAACATAGGACAAAAGTAACAAAACAAATTTCTAGACCCTGATAACATTTGCTTTCCAGCCTAACAGCCCATGCATTCTACATGCAACCCTTGATGGAGCTGCCAAACATCATGTGATTTTGTGACCGTGTCCCACAGGTAGTTTCAGATTTGCAGTTTTTAAGTGCAGAAAGTAAACTATTATAGCTTTTTTCGTTATTACAAATTGTGCTTCTCTTTTCATGTGTCATACTGATGATTAATCTACAGGTTATTTAGTGCAATAACACATCCTTAAGTTTACAATGTCTGAGCTTTTCAATTAAAAGTAAATCAGGTTTCAATGGCAAGAGTTTCTGTGGGGACAAAAGTAACACTGTTATTTATGTCCCACTGCTAATGGCCATGCCTTATTTTTCATTTTCACTTTGGAGTTTGCAGTTTTTGAATTCAGATGTTTTATAAAATTAATGCATATTGCAAATAATAATAAAAAAAATATATAGAAACATTTTAGAACATTTTCACAATTTGTACTGTTTGGTTGCTTTTGAAACATTTGATGGAAGTGAAAGTTAAAATGAAAATATTAATATTATTTTGCAGAAATGAAGGACAAAATATGTTTCACATTAACCAGGTCATAGTCAGATATATTTAAAGAGCCCCTAATATGGGTTTTTGAAAATGACCTTCCATGTAGTGTGTAACACAGCTCTTAGTGAAGTGAAATATCCAGCTAAAGCTTAAATCTGAAAGTGGACAGTTTTTAAAACTATTGATTCATCTATAAAAGAGTCGACTCATAGTGGTTTAAATGAATCGTCTTCATAACGAGTCTTCAGCC
>CAIGQZ010001336.1:2744804-2801137 GCA_903798205.1 Danio tinwini | reverse complement strand
TATAGATAGATAGATAGATAGATAGATAGATAGATAGATAGATAGATAGATAGATAGATAGATAGATAGATAGATAGATACACAGGCAGATAGATAGATAGATAGATAGATAGATAGATAGATAGATAGATAGATAGATAGATAGATGTTTATGTACTTTATAGGGTTTGATGCTTTTTCTAAATGTTATTAAATGAATGTTTATTGTATTTGCTTGTGTGTTTCAGTGTTTACATTGATCTGCTGATAGTGAATATTGGCTCATTAGTTGACTAATTACACACTTATAGGTTCATAACTTAATAATTAAAAAAAGTATATGTGGTGGAGAAAATGGTTTTAGTTTCAAAATGTATTACTTTTTATTTGTACAAATTTTCAACACTACTATGAAACTCTTGTATTCTCTACACACAATGTCTAGCACATGTTATGTGGTGTGAGAAAGAGAAATAAGCAAAACAGCTATGCAAAATCTGATCAGAGCACTCAAACGGGCTGCCAGGAATTTGGGATTTAGAGTAGGACCATTTGAATAGGATTCCATACAACAAATGACATGACACTTTTTATTTGATTTGTTTTAGGCCTGAGTTATTTGCAACATTTTTTTCATGACTGAGAAATACTAAACCATAATGCCTGAAAAAAAAAAGCAAGCAAATACTAAAGAGTGAATCTTTCTCAGAGAAGTTAATAGGTTTCTGGCTTGGTTATACAGTATGTCCAGCAACGGTATCACTATTTTACCTAGCAGAGGTAGTGAGTAGCTTTTTTATTTATGTATGTATGCCATAGTCATATTCCAGGATGACCATTTTTAGATTACATTTCTTTGTTACTGTATTTCTATTCCTTAATTAGCTGAAATAACCTGAGATAGATAAAGAAATAACTGTCACGGAGCAGAGCTGAATTATAAACTAAACTAAACTAAACTAATACTGCTACAATATAAAAGCTTGAATCCTAAATCTTTCCAATGATGCAAATGTGGTCTAGGTCGAAAAATAAATGTGGGTTACGTCAGCTGGTAATGAATATTTTTGCAGAATATTCTCAGGCTGTGTAATCTTTGTGTTAAACTAAATTATATATCGATACTGTTACATAATCTTACATTAACACTGTTATTTCAACTGCTGTTTGTTAATGTAAGGTTAACTTTTTCATTGCTGGTACTGATACTGACTTTACTGACAATTGTTCTAAAAGCTGGTGATTCTGTTGCTAAGTATAAACACCACCGCTCAACTTCAAGCAAAAATGTCTGGTAACAAGTATAATATTATCATCAACATTTTATTAGTAATGCATTCAATTACAGTGCTATAACAAAGATGGTGAGATTACTGTAATGCCATTATTTTTGTGTGTGTGACATTAAAAAGCCCCTACCTATGGGTTTTTGAAAATGACCTTCATGCAGTGTGTAACAGCACTGAGTGAATGAAAACATCCAGCTAAGGGTTAAATCTGACAGTACACCGTGTTTTAAACTATTAATTCTTTAACGAAATAGTCAGAGTCGAATGAATGAATCAAGTTGGGTTCGGATCTTTTGCCTGAACGCATCAACATTGATACAGTACATCACCAAATATGAAGTGCCATTTCCAGTAAAACACTAGCAGGATAACGGGACTGATCATGACATGAAGATGACGATTACTGACAGATGGAGATTCGGCTGCGGGGAATAATTTTTCACAACAATATCACAGTATAGATGAATTAACAACCTACGTCACACATGACGTTACACGGGTCCCCTGTTGCAAAAAAAAAAGACCAGCTGCAATAGCAAACATGTGGTGTTGTGTGGTAGGATGCCAAATTCATCCAAAAATAGAAAACAACTTTTACCATACACCACACTGCTTTAATGCCAACTGCAGACGTCTTTGGCTAAAAGGGAGCTGAATGAAGTGACGACCTAATTAGAAATGCTCGACTGCAGTTCTCATGTTATATCCAGCCTGATCTCACGAGGAAACGTAAGTATGTTACATTTTTTCAGTTTAGTGGCAAATTCGTACAAATTCGTATGAGTTCAGTCGTACGAAAATGTACGATTTTAAAAAGGAGGCGTGGCACCTAACCCCACCCCTCACCTTTATTGGGTGATGAGCAAATCGTACTAATTTGTACGAATTAGATTATACGAATTCATACGAATTAGCCACTAAATCAAAAAGTTACGAATTGCCGTGAGATTGTGTTGGTTATATCAGGTAAGTTCAGGCTATGCTGAATCATACACATTACTCGTTTTTGATTGCAGCAATGATTTCAGCAAAAACAGTTAAATATGGTGAATTAAACTGCGGACACTGAATGCTAAGAATGAAACGTGAAAGTGTAAGTTATTAAAGTTGGTTTTATATTCACACATTCATTCAGTGACAACTTGTGACACACTCCCTGTATTGTTTACCACGGCACATTTAGTATTCGGTCTGAAATAACCTGCAAGTGTGACTTGAAAACAACATGAACACTGTTTATTTGACTGTGAACTGTTGTACTTTGATCGTCATTGGCTGCTAATATGATTTCGCTATTTAGAGTTTGCAAAAAATACTTTTATGACGTTATATTATTAAAAAGAAAGTCAGAATGTGCGAATATAAAACCAACTTTACCTTTATGTGTAAGTTTACATACCCTGTCGTACAGGTGTAGTTCGCTGTCAGAACGCAGTTGTTCTGCTTGTTGATGTCTACCCAGGCCTTGTATAAAGTTAGCTCCGTCTTTTTTTCCTTGTCTTTGGCTCGGCAGAACCTTGGTTTTTAGCACTACATAGTTTTGAGTCTGGTAATCATGGAACATTATTTATTGTACATAACCACACAGAACACAATTGTTGGCATCCAAACACTTGTAGGCCTTTAACTTCTCTCTTGTAGAATCCCTTGGAGCTTCAATGAGATTGTATATTTCGGGCTGGATGCTTGGTCATTTCGTCTTATCCAGTATCCATTGGGAGGGTGCTATCGCAAATGGCAGGCCGTTCAGATGAACGCCGCTCACTTTAATGTTAATTTTGCAGAATCACTGTGCTTATCACTGGGTGACAAGCTGTTATATTACGCTGAAAGCATTATGTAAATATATATAATACCATCGTATTTCTAAGACAAACTCTGTACTGCATCAGATGTCATTCCCTCACTGTAAATGCTAGCGCTTCTGGTTATTTTCTGCCACCTCCCTGCGCGCGCATCCTGAATGTTTACAAACAGGTTAATTGGTCTATAGCCAACCTCGTGCTGTGTTTGTTTGTCATTTTTCAGATGATTGATACTCTAGCCTACGCTGCAGCACGGGATTTATCGGCCGTTTGCTATTAAAGGAAGGAGCAGCAGAGACTATTATGTATGGGACTTTGTCAGATTTTGACAAGGACTTTGTCAGTAACTTATACAGTTCATATGGACCAGTTTCTTCTTCCTCCGGGTCATAACATGTAAGTGTCATTAAAATTGTTGCCTCGTTTTGTGTAGTTTTGCAAAATATGTGTTTAATTTTGTGTTGTAACTTGTAATCACTCCGCGTGGCTTGTAATCACGTATTTATTATAGATCAGTGCTTGTAGTTTAATGTTTGTCATATCGTCACCTTAGAATTATAAAGTTCTATCTGACATTTTTTGTCAAAATTGAGTTATTGACATATTCTTATTAAATGACAACTTATTTACATTATGGGATTTTTTTTATAAGTTGTTTACATTAAGACTTTTTATTTAAATAAAACAAATGTTACACACATACTGTTTTCTATATGGAATGCAAAAACTTTAAAGCTCAATATCTTAAAATCATTCAGAACACAGATAGAACTTTATAATTCCAAGGTGACAATATTTTCTAATATTTTCCTTGTGTTGTCACTTTTCACCAGTGGTGGAAAGAGTACTGAAAATCATATTTAATTATAAGTATCATTATTTGCCTAAAAATGTAGTGTGAGTAGAGTAAAAATATCTGTTGTAAATATTACTCAAAGTTCGAGTAAAAAGTAGACATTTCAAAAGTACTCATGAGTAGTGAGTATTATGCTTTTAAAAAGCTGATGCGTTTACATGTAATTTGTTGATGTGTGTGTGTAAACGTAAAATTCTGTAATGCATTTAGTTATTGCCCAGCAGGCGTACATCATACGATGTTAATATTAGGTTGGATTTAGGTTGTGATGTCAGGTGATCAAAATTCAATGTCTAGCCAGCGTCTAAGGACAAAGTTATTTTGATGTCCAATAATGACGTCAAATGACAGTGATATTTGGTCAATTTTAGGTTCTTAGAAAGTGACCAAAATCCAGCGTCGAGCCAACATCTTAAACCAGCGTCATATTGATGTCAAATACTGACATTTATTCGTCAGGTACGACAACCAAAATCCAATGTCTGATAGATGTCATAGTGGTAACGTTGACACAACGTCAAGCTGTAACATCATTAGACAGTGATATTTGGTTGATTTTAGTTTGGTAATTAGACATTGAAGTCGGCCTGACATTAGGTTCTGATGTCAACTTGATTTTTATTTCCAAACAAAATGCAACATCCCCACGACATTAGGGTACATTGTCAATCTGACCGCAGGTTGATGTCTTGTGCCTGCTGGGTGTTTAAGGCCATTTCAGTGATCATACAGTAAATATCCGTCATCTTCTCATTAGTGACATGCATCTAAACAGTCTCTGGGTCAATGTGTGTAAAGATTTTGACCATCTTGGACACTTTTATTGCTTTCAGTTTGCTGCAATGTAAAGCGTACATGTCTCATAGTAGTTCATTATGGTGCGATTTACCTTCAATGTGCGATTTTATTGGACATGAATCACAGGAGTGATTTTTCTAATCCCCATAGAAAAGAAAAAAATAAAGTAGTGACTGCAGGTTGAAGGAAAGTAGTGGAGTAAAAGTACCAATACAGCACTAAAAATGTACTCAAGGAAAAGTACACATTTTTTAAAACTACTCAGTAAATTGCAATTCATAAGAAAAACTACACAATTACAGTAATTTGAGTATTTGCAATTAGTTACTTTACACCGCTGCTTGTCACTTTATGTACACTGGAAGCTTCTGTAGCCAAATCAAATTCCTTTTGTGTGTAAAGCACATTTGGCAATAAAATAGATTCTGATTCTAAATATACTGTCTCTCCCAGGTTAAATCTGTATTGGGCTGTTCACATATCGCATCCAAAACCATGTTGAAAATGTGACGCGTGCTTCTTTCTTTACCAATTTAAATGCATTTCTGAACTCGTTATCCTCTGCCTTTTGACTTTGCTATGGCCACCATCAGCTGTTCATACACGTGCGGTCAATTTCCAAAATAGTTCAACTTTTGCCACAGTGTGGATTAATACTCATTGTTTTTACTTGGGGTTAGCATTAAGAGTAGAGTAATATGCTGGTGTTTAACTGCATTGCTTTACTGCATACCTGTATTGGGCTCTCACATACTCTCTTCTACTTCATAGCCGTGGTGGGCGTTTCCCTCTGTCTTGCACTGAAACCAGTCGACCAATCACAACAGACTGGATCATCGGACCAATCAGTGCAGATTAGCCTCATGTAAAGGAGGGGTTTTCGGAACAAATGAATCGCTGAACAAATCATATAGGAGTCGCTGGGATAATTAGGTAAAAATAAATGCATATTATTAGACAATGAAAGTGTTTTTTGATCTTGTATGCATATCAGCCTGTTGTTGGAGAGCCCTGAAACCAAAATGTAACCTTTTATAATACATAATAGGAGCTCTTTAAAGTCACTTTTGCAAATGTAATTTGATGCATACACCAAAACACAACATCACATGTTCGACTCATATATACAGGTGAAGTCAGAATTATTAGCCCCCCTGAATTATTAGCCCGCCTGTTTATTTTTTCCCATTTTCTGTTTAACAGAGAGCAGATTTTTTCAACACATTTCTAAACGTAATAGTTTTAATAACTCATTTCTAATAACTGATTTATTTTATCTTTGTCATGATGACAGTAAATAATATTTACTAGATATTTTTCAAGACACTTCTATACAGCTTAAAGTGACATTTAAAGGCTTAACTAGGTTAATTAGGTTAACTAGGCAGGTTAGGGTAATTAGGGAAGTTGTTGTATAACAATGGTTTGTCCTGTAGACTATCGAAAAAACAATAGCCTAAAGGGGTTAATAATTTTGTCCTTAAAATGGTGTTAAAAAAATTAAAAACTGCTTTTATTCTAGCAGAAATAAAACAAATAAGACTTTAATCAAAAATTATTGATAGAAATACTGTGAAAATTTCCTTGCTCTGTTAAACAATTTGGTAAATATATAAAAAAATAAAATTAAAATGGGGGCTAATAATTCTGACTTCTCTACATGATAAAATGTAAAAATACTTTTTATTATAGTCTCTTTGCATCTTTTAGGAAAATTATTTTCCCTAAAACTGTTGTGACAGACAAATGTTTGTTCTCACACATTCAAATAGTTGAATATGCATGTGAACACGAGGTGGGGACATAATCTCTACTCAAAGCAGGAAACATGTAGGGTGCTTTAATCTTGTCTTTTTAACAGGTCCAGTAGATGGAAATAACCTCTGCTCTGCTTTCTATATCTGGTCGGCTGAACTTTGGAAAAAGTAATGCTCTTAAAGCCAGCATCACAGTGATATCCCCATAGTATTTCTGCCCCTGACACATTTATTTTTAAATAGTTTAAGAGCTAGTAAAGTGCCAGAGGGGAAAATGTAGACCACAAACAGGAAGTCAGTTACAGGCATCATACCTGCAGATCAGATCATTTCTGAGAGAAACAGAAACGTTTTTATGCTAGAAGATTTTAGAGAAGTCTTTTAGACCTTTGGAATATTAATAGTAGATATTCTGTCAAATTAAAATCATACTCTGCAGAAACAAAAACACAGAGATAGAAATACAGACTTCAGAGAGCAACGTAACTCCATTTTTATTTCTTATAAAATGTATTTTTGTAGTGGTCTAATAGAGGGACCATTGACTGAACCATTAACTTTTAAAAACCGGGTCTGTTGTAGCCTGAATGATTTAGATAAAAGTAAAGGTGTTTATTTGTTAAATGCCCTATTCCTTTTTAAAAAAACCCTATTCCATGTCACTTCCTCCCACATGCATTAACATTATTAGTCACAAGCTCATAGTCATGTGATTACTTCTGCAAAATCATTTACTTAAATGTTTATACTGCAACAATGCTTCTTGTTTTATTTCATTTTTTATTTTACTTCTTACATTTTTTGTTACCTGATTTAGACATGTTTAGCTAGCGAGTACCTATGAGGTGATGCATACAGTATGACATAATTTATTGACTGCATAGTTGTTGTTTTTTTGTTTTTTTTAAAGAAGCAAAAGGGTATTTAAAAGTTGTCACCACAATCATGTGGCTTTCAGTTCCATCTGGCAATTTTAAGCTCAAGCTCACATGGTCTAAACAGGTTGACAAGCTCAATGAAAATACTGCATGTGTCCCAGCCTACAATTGTGAAACCACAAAACATACTTGAATATAGATTTGACTGCAGTATAGATCAAATGAACACTATAGGGTACTATGGTGCCAATAACTTTTATTCTTTTGTTAAACTAATGATGTTTACAGGGACACATTAGCGAGGATTTTTTGTGCAATTTCTTTTTGGACAACCCCAAATAAAAAAAAACACAAAACCCCTTAATGGTCTAGAATTTCTAATCAAATGTGTTTCTTATCTTTTTCAATATGGACAATTTTTCTGGCACAGCCAGTCTTAAGATAATTTAAGTGAACAAGTATGGGTCAAATATACAAAGACTTGATGTACATAAGTCATACTTTTATTCACGTATAAATGTGTTTGTGGTGAGGGGGCGTGGCCGAGAGCCGTGGGAGCGAAACGAGGCCCGCCACAGATGAGATGCACCTGTGGCGCGCACCTGCCTTCAATCCCACGGAAGGAGCTCTGGACTATAAGAGGAGGAACGATGGCAGAGGACAGAGAGAGAGGACCGGGCCCGGACATATTACTTTTGCTTTCAGTTTGACGGCAGTCTCCGTGAGGAGCTGCCGTCTGTTTGTTTTGATTTAGACGGCAGTCTCCGTGAGGAGCTGCCGTCCCTTTTATTAATAAATATTTCTTTAAAAGTCCATCGGTTCTCCGCCTCCTTCTGCCTTCTGTGTTCTTACAAAAAAAAAAAATATATATATATATATATATATATATATATATATAAAAATAAAAAAAAACACTATGCATTTATAAAAAGTGCTTCACACAGGTAAGTGGGCTTGACAAACCACATGTAGAAACACTCTTCTTTCTTTCTCTCTTTCTATTTCTCTCTCAAAAAAAAAACTGCCTACTGCCTTACTCTAGAACTTAACTTTTTAAACACGAAGGGTCCTATCATACACTTGGTGAGTTTCACAAACTAATTTCGAGAGGAGCACGTGATATGATTGACCGCAGCTGGTCTCTCATCTACAATCATTAGTTAGCCAATCAGATTAATCTACACTCACCATAAGTAGCCTAGCAAAAATTTACTCTCTTATCTTCATTTTCCGAAGAAGCTAACGACAGGTCCGCTCCAGCACTGACAAACCAACCTCCTACCTACTCCAGCTACAATACCACCACCATTACCATCAACATCAACAACAACAGCGGCGGCGAACACATAATCAACAACAGCAACAGCGCAGCCTCAGACAGGAAAGAACGCTCCGCTCTCCCTGAATCACCAGCCCTTTCTCAACAACACTCAGCTCAGCCTGCAAATCGGCTCAAGACTGAGGCTCTAGCAAGAGGCTAAAGGCCTATCCGCTCCACTCCAGCCAGAACTCAATGCCTCAATTTACTTTAAACGCCACCTACTTCCTCCAGCATCATCAAACATCATTCATCTCCAACAAATGACAGTCACCGAACTCCGCTCAGCATCTGGATTAGACGAGAATGTATCTTTATCCGATCTTGGCAGTAACGAACCCGGCATGAGGGGCATCGCGCTACGGATGTGCCGCGACACGGCGCGCACATGACAGTTGATAGTGTTGCACAGCAGACGCGCATTTTCGCATGTTATTTGGAATGGAACTTTTTCAGATGGCGCTCTGTGGCGCGGCAGAATTTGAACAGTGTCCCGAGTCGTGGCTGAGCACTGCGGGCAGCCGCCGACTCGCGGTGCAGGCGTGCGTGCCCTGATAAGAAACCTATGTTTAGAATTCTAAATGCCGAACGGCGCTTCTGGCGCGCGATTTTGCTGGAACGGCTGCTCATTTTATAACAATTTAATTTCATCCCCAGTAGATATCCACTTTTACACAGACGCCACCCTCGCCGTAGGCTTTAAGGGATATTACCATGGCCGCTAGCTCACTACCGACGGTCCATATAGTGGAGAAATGAATGGCCCGCCTCCAAGATTATCGTTCACTGTTACAACAAAGCCTTTTATTCACTGCATTAATAAGGGCGTTATCATTCTCCAGCTCTAATGCTGCTTCTCCATCACTTTATTTGGACTTCAGCCAAATAAACAATCCATTATAACTGTTGTACATGTTCCTGGTTTCTTAACCTAATTGCTGACACTCTCTCGCTTTTATTTCCAGAAACTGGTACCAGAAGTAGAGCCGCATCCAACCCCCATCCCTCCCTCGGAGATGATATCCCCATAATCTCTGCAAACACAATTCGCATCATCATCCATATATATATTTATATTTTAAGAAATAACCCTCAGAACATTACAATAATTCCTCACTGCACAGAAAACTTCCAAACTTTTTCATTCCCTGTACAACATTTCATTCCCTAATTTTCCTGCTTACAACCCCATTTGTTCATCACATATCTCCATGCACAAACACATCCAAGCCAGCTCTATTAAAGCTATCTAAGCAGAATTCATAATTTTTCCACAAGTTAACGTTTGGTTCCACATTTGATTTCTGTACCAGTCTTCTTACTAAGGCAACCAAAAGTTATTATTTATTTTTTATATACATATATATTTACATACTGTATAGTGCTGACACTCACAAGCTCTAGCTCCCGCAGGAGCGGTCCCGAGCACTTGACCCCCGCAGGGGTCATCTCCCAACTGCCACTTACCCTTGAGCTGGAACCTCCAACTGCCCTTCATCTTTCCTGATTCCAGCAGGAGATGGAGATGGACACACAGCTCTAACTCCCGCAGGAGTGCCCACGAGCTTCGTCAAAGTCGTCAAAACGCCCTCACCAGGCCCTAGTTTTCCCTATTATATATATATATATATACAAACACACACACACATATATTTAGATATAGTGCTGCCACTTCCCTTCTCTATCTCCGTTAGGAGTGTTCCTCGAGCAATTTACTCCCTTGGAGTCTATGCCCTCCCCTGCTCCCTTCACCCCCTTATCCAGCCAGAGTCCTCACCTCGCCCTCCCATTTTTCTGACTCCAGCAGGATCCCTGCCCACCCCATGGCTCTGACTCCCGCAGGGGTCTCCTTGAGTCTCTACTCCAGCAGGAGTACTCATTGCCCACGCCAACCCTGCTCGGGCTCCCGCAGGAGTCTGTGTCACCCTTTGCTCCCCTTTTTTTCCTTTCTCAAAAAACCACTATATCCAGCAGCCAGATATAGCATTTCTAGCCTTTTGGGGATTTTCTTCGAATACACGGCTGCTGTCCCGAGTCACTTTGCATTTTGGGGAGCTCTCGAGAACTACCTGATCTCGTACTACCCTTACATGCTCAATCGACCAGGCGGGAGCCCTGGGCTCAACTATCTCCGAGCTCAGGCTTCTCTCCCGGGACAGCATGCCAAACCTGCTAATAGCATCAAGCAATATCTAAGTGTGAACTCTTGAATTGAAGTTTCACAAACTAATTTCAAGAGGAGCACGTGATATGATTGACCTCAGCTGGTCTCTCATCTACAATCATTAGTTAGCCAATCAGATTAATCCAAACTCACTATACTGTAAGTAGCCTAGCAAAAATGACTCCCTTATTTTTGTATTCCGAAGAAACCGCCCATCCAGCCCTTCTCCCCCCTTTTCTTTCTTTACCATGAAGAGCTCTCGGGAACTACCTGATCTCATACTCCCCTTACATGCTCAATCGACCAGGCGGGAGCCCTGGGCTCAACTATCTCCGAGCTAAGGGTTCTCTCTCGGGACAGCATGCCAAACCTACTAATAGCATCAAGCAATATCTAAGTGTGAACTCTTAAAGCGCAATAAAGTGCAAAACGCATGTGGCATGATTTGTTGCTATTTTCAGACCAGCGCAACCCTAATTTTCACATTTTGCACCACGTTGTTTAAATAGTAGATCCATTTCCACCACTTTGTGGGCTCATGGGTGTGCCGGTCCTAAAAGTTGCTATTTTAATGAACTGAAATAGTCGCACCATTGACCAACTAAAAGCTGGTCAAAAATCCAGTGCAGAGCATGTTAGTTTTGTGCCTACGCAGGTCCAAATGCTTACACATTGCTTAATACACACAGAATATACAGCAATACACACATATCTATACAAATGAAAATTTTAAATGAAAAATTTAATTAAAGGATTAAAATATTACAAAACAATATTACTTTCTAAATAAAATTTAAAAACCATGCCTCCATGCCTTTATCTCGGGGAGCTTTTTTCAGTTTATTCATGACAATTTGCATTTGTATAATGTTATTATTATTAGCAGTATTATTTATTATATGAATATTTATATTTGTTTAAATAAAAACAAGTTCAGATTTGTCTTTCTGTCAAGTTTTTGAGACGTATGCATCACCATATGGGGCATAGGATATGTGTTTGAATATAACGCAGTTGTCTTGACTACATTTTGTTATTATTGTTCATTTATTTGTTTGCTGGAAATTAGAACTGAATTTAAAACAAATATTTGCACTTAACAAGCCAAATTAAATATGTAGGCTAACACAGTTTCCTTATCCACGAAAGTAAAGGAGTAAAGTAAATAGGTTAAATGGAGGAGACTCATTCTTTATCCTCGCACTGCAGATGGTCTGTTAAACTGTTTTCTCATTACTGAAGCGTTACAAAGTCCACCATGTAAATTGCAAATGACTAGATGTACTGTAAATGTATATTTAAGTTCAAAATTAAGTATATATTTTTTAAGAACCTAAAATACATTTTAGATAAGCACTACTTAAAAAGTAGACTGAAGGTGTACTTTATAATTTTTAGTTATAATGCTGGACTAGTAGCATGTAATATAATATTAACATAATAAACATCTTTTCCATGTCATAAATCGTACTGTCAATAATGTCATATTTACCTGTTAGTTGACTTGTCTATTATTACCATAGAAAAAAACAACAAAAAAACAAACAAACACAGGCACATTGGGGATATGTGCCAAGGGGTACACTCTTTTTGATATTTGGCACCAGTTTATCAAGAAGTGACATTTTTGTATTCTATCCTATTGGATAAAATTGGTGCTTCATTTGCAAATGTTTTTCATTCCAGTTTTGTGCATAAATTCAATATACTGTTGCACAATACTATGACATACAGTAGGGGAAAGAAGTATTTAAAACGTCATGTTTTTTTCCTGTAATAATATTTTCAAAGGAGCTGCTGACATGGAAAATAACCAGATTTTGGAAAAACCCAAACAATACAAAGATAAAAAAAAAACTAAGTTGAAAAAAATCTGAAAAATGAGTTGTGTGTAATAACAATGGAATGACACAAGGAGAAAGTACTGAACTACTTAATTGTATTTTATACTTTTCTGGTGATGGCAGCTTTAAGACGCCTCTCATATGGAGAATGAAGTCACATGCATTGCTCAAGTGTGAGTTTTTCACAGACTTCAATGGGATGTAAAAATCTTGATGGTTCTGTGGGTCTCGTCTATCAAATCTGATCTTTAATTTGTATTTTCTCTTGGATTCAAGTCAGGTGATTGGCTGGGCCATTCTACAGCTTTATTTTCTTTCTCTGAAAGCATTTGAGAGTTTCCTTGGCTGTGTTTTAGATCATTGTCTTGCTGAAATGTCCACCCTGGTTTCATCTTCATCCTCTTGCTAATGTAGATGTTCGACTGAAGCAACTAATATTCATTTACACTGACGAAGAGCAGAGAGCTGCTGAATAACTACTGAGAGATTTCAGCTGCTGTCTGGGCTTTTTCTTCATGTGCTCAATACTTGTTCCCCTTGTCATTTAATTTTATTACACATAACTTTAATTGTACATTTTATTTAGCACCATTGCTATATTAACAAATAATCGGTCATCTTTGAAACAAAATGTCCCACCGCATATTAGTAGTGATGACTTCATGAATTTTTTCAGTGATAAAATAGAAGGCCTTAGACAGAAAATAGAAGATGCTAAACTTTCTGCACCACCTTATACTCCAGATCCAGTAAACATTCCACTGAATCAAAATAACCTACAATGCTTCAAAATCATAGAACAGGAAGAGCTAGATAAAGTTATAAATAGTTCCAAACCAGCTACGTGCATGTTAGACCCAATTCCAACAAAATTACTGAAAGATTTGCTACCTGTTATAGGAGAACCTTTCCTTAACGTTATCAACTCCCCAGCAACTTAGCTAATTATAGGCCTATTTCAAATCTTCCGTTTATGTCTAAAATACTAGAAAAAGTTGTTTCTACCCAATTATGCTCCTTTCTGCAGATGAACAATATTTTTGAAGTGTTCCAGTCAGGTTTCAGGCCTCATCACAGCACAGAAACCGCATTAGTGAAAATAACCAACGATTTACTCTTAGCTGCTGACCAAGGGTCCATCTCACTATAAGTTTTACTCGATCTTAGCTCCGCATTTGACACCATCGACCACAATATTCTCATAGACTGCTTACATTCTACAAGTTTCCAAGGACAGGCCCTTCAATGATTTAGGTCATACTAAGCTGATCGTTACCAGTTTGTGAATATTAATAGACAGCTTTCACAAGTCAGGCCAGTAAAGTACGGGGTGCCTCAAGGATCAGTTTTAGGCCCTTTGCTGTTTACAATATACATGCTACCCTGGGAGACATTATTAGAAGACACGGGATCAATTTTCACTGCTATGCAGACGATACTCAATTATATATTTCAACTAAACTAGATGACATGTCTGAACTGTCTAAGCTAACTGAGTGTATTAAAGATGCTAAAGACTGGATGACCACCGATTTTCTTTTCTTAAACTCTATTAGACAAAACAGAATTATTACTTATCGGGCCTAAATCCTGTACACAGCAGTTCTCACAACTCGACCTGCAATAAGAGGGATACAAAGTTAGCGTTAGCTCTACTATAAAAGATCTGGGTGTCATATTAGACAACATTGAAATTTTTTGAAAATCATATATCCCATGTCACAAAAACTGCCTTTTTTCATTTGAAAAATATTGCTAAGTTACGAAGTATGCTATCCATATCAGATGAAGAAAAGCTAGTCCATGATTTTATGACTTCTAGGCTGGATTACTGTAATGCTCTGTTAGCTGGTTGCCCAGCATCCTCTATAAACAAACTTCAGCTAGTACAAATTCTTACCAGGTCTGGAAAATATGATCATATCACCCCAATTTTATCCTCCTTACACTGGCTGCCTGTTAAGTTTCGTATTGAATATAAAATACAGCTTCTTACATATAAAGCCTTAAATAATCGAGCTCCTGTTTATCTAACCAACCTTCTGTCTCACTACAATCCAACCCGCTCTTTGAGATCTCAAAAGTCAGGGCTTCTGGTAGTACCTAGAATAGCAAAGTCGAGTAAAGGAGGTCGAGCCTTCTCATTTATGGCCCCTAAACTCTGGAACAGCCTTCCTGATAATGTCCGAGGCTCAGATACACTCTCGCATTTTAAAACTAGATTAAAAACCTATCTTTTTAGCCAAGCATACACTCAGTGCATCACTTAGCGATATGACGCATGATGTGCCCCACACAAGTTTTTGCATCTTGTTTATATACACTATGAACAGCAGCTACACTAATTATTTTCTTTATTCTCTATTTCCACCTGGGGGTACTCATCCCAAGGCCCCCAGACTATGCAGCACCACTGATGCAATCCAAGACCAGCGACGAGATGATCCCAAGGTCTTCATAATCCTGGACCAGGCCGTATCCTGAGCAGCTGCTGTGGTGGTCATGGTAGAGTGAGAGCATGCGACGCTCCAAGAACATTCGAGTTTTCGCTAAGGTCCAGCTTCCGGCGCCTAGAATGCAGCTCTGCACAAGACGTTTAGCCATAGGAGAAATGGTCGTGCCCAGGTTTCTCTCAAGGTTTTTGAAATCTTCACTTTCACCAATTGGTGAAGTTTTTTCCTCACCGCTGTCGCCACTGGCTTGCATGGTTTGGGATCTGTAGAGCTGCGCATCAATGGATTTGCTCTTTAGTGTTTGGACTCTCAGTAGTGATTATTAAACCACACTACATTGAGCTAAACTGAACTGAACTTAAACTCTGAAACCTGAACTGATACTGTTTCAATTTACTATAATCTTCTATGTGAAGCTGCTTTGACACAATCTACATTGTATAAGCGCTATACAAATAAAGGTGAATTGAATTGAACAACATTAGTGATTCTATTGCAGGTTTTTGTGTGCGTGTGTTTTCGTTTTCAAGTAACTTCCTGTATGTCAAATGCTTCCTATTCTACATTCACAAAAAAAAAAAAAACGTGTTCATGAACTCACGCCAGGAGTTTGTTAAAATGGAATTAAATCATCTGCATCTGGTCGTCACTTTGATTTTTATCCATTTACAGGGTTTCAAGACAGGTACAGTACCAAACCCCTGTGTTCTTCTCAAACTAAATTATGTTTTTGCTTAATTTATCAGTATATATTAAGATTAATCAAAAGATTATGAACATAAGGAAATTTTTTGACTTGTAAGTCTTTTTAAGAATCCCTGTTATGTTGTACTGATTAAGAAATTAACAAACTGAAAAAATGCATGTACAGTACCATGTTTTCCTATCTTTTTGATTACTGTTTAAACAACTACACAAAATTATTTAAATGACACGCAGTGATAAAATTACTTATTTTTCTGAACAGTAAAAGTATTAATAAACAAATTGCAAAAAAAAAAAAAAACTACAAAAGCAATGGCAGATCAAAAATGAATGAAGTCAGAAAAAAAACTGTATTTATAAAAATAAGTCAGAAATCATAGCAAAACTATCAGACAAAATAAAAAAGGTATATTTTGTTAAAGGAATACGTATCTCTGATTGGACAAGACAATCTGGCAATATATTAATTAAGGCATACAAAAGGACTATAGGCGTGTTTTTAAAGTAGCGATGTAGAACTTACACCCATTGACTTCCATGTATAGTATTTTTTATACTAAGTTGGTGTTTATATCTTGTTTTTTGGCATATTAGTGTTTTTTTATCAACTGGTACATTCATTAAATGTAAAGAAAACAATCACAAAGTTAAACCTGTTTTTCATGATGTTATATAAATAACAAAAAGACTGTGCTAAACATTTTTATGACAAAGTCAAGACAACAAATATTTTTATTGCTTTAAATTATTTTAGTTATTCATTAAATTATAACTCAAGTTAATCATGTTTCAACTAAATTGTTTAAGTTATACATAGGCAAACCTAATATTTTAATCAGTTTGATTAATGTAAGTTGAGATGAGCAAAAACTACACTAAATTTAAGGCAGCAAGAATTGTTTACAGTGTAACACCGTTACCAATCATTAGGGTATTTACAATTTGGCTGAACTGTCCCGGTTTTCTGATTTGTTCATTTGTTTTCAGTTTTGCTATTTTTCTTGACTTTTTTTTTTATATTGTTGTTCTGTTTCATAACTTCATTTGCTTTGAGATCTTGTTTTTATATTCATTCAGTTTTGATTTAGTTTTCAACGGTGAACTGTTTTGCATCTCTCAGCCACCAAACTAAAAAGGCAAAAAAAAAAATTTTGTGTCATATAATGAAAACTCTGATAAACCTATGCATAGCTGAATAATAAGAGTTCAGTACATGGAAATGACCACACTTTTCCTTCATTTTCATGTAAATCCAGTGACTGTAAAATCACTGTAAAAAAAGGCTAATCAGAACAAAATACAGACTGTTACATTGCACACAGGATCGTCAATATGCACACAGAGGCTACGTTTAATTACCACAATATTTCCAAGTGAGATTACAACAATGGTAGTTACTCCCCTCATTTCTTTAGGTTGATCTAACTGAGATTAAACTTAATGCCTAAGTTTTGAAGGGCACCTATTTTACCCCTTTTTTAAAATGTAATATTAATATTATGGTTCTTCTGAGTGTGCCAGTTTAGGTTCAGTTCAAAACACAATTCAGATTTTTTTATTATGATGTGTTCAAAAGTGCCATTTTGGGGGTGTGTACACAGTTTGTTGTTTTAGGGGCGTGTTGCTTCACATGAAAATTAGTTTCGACTTCCCGCCCAACTTAACAAGGGGGCGGAGCCAAGAGCTCCCCCCCTTTGTGTATGGCAATAGACAGGCAGACAGAGAGAAGCAACATGAGTGAGAGGACCAGCATTCAGCCGTACATGTACGACTCAGACACAGACCAAGCAGAGAGTACAATATCATTTGTGTCTTTGTATAGTTTTACAGCCAACTGTGTGCTAGTTTAAAGCTCCGAGCTTGTAGCCTACACCGAGACTAATAACCAAGCACACTAAATTACTTTGACTGAAGGGCATCACACACTGGATGCACCGCAACACGGCGCACACATGACAGTCGAAAGTATCACACACTTGCGGCGCCGGTGTGTGTCACCTGATAGAAACTTATGTTTAGAATTTAGAAATGCATGCCGCTGCGTGGCGTGACGCTGTGTGTCGCCGAGCGGCGCTTCTGGTGTACGATAGCTTGAGGCTATAACTAAAGGGCGTCATACACCAGATGCGCCGCTCAGAGCCACGACACGACACACCAGACGCGCACATTTGCATGTTATTTAAAATGAAACTATTCAGATAATTATTCAGATCTGTGGCGCGGCAGAAATATGAACAGTGTCCTGAGCAGGGCCAGCGCGTCCATAGAGGCGACCTAGGCGGCAGAATAATGAGCGAACCCCCCGGTCCTCACTTTCATCCACGACACCCTCCTCCTCCCTCCCGGTCCTCACTTTCATCCGTGACAACGCGAAATGCATGGCGCTGTGCGTCGTTAGTTTGTTGTTTCCAATGGAGTGACACGCACGTGAAGCAACTCGCTCGCAAGTTCCAGCTGCACCTAGTTAAGATGACAGGGAGCTTCTGTGACCGCAGGAAATTCAAACCGCTGAAGTTTAAGGAAGACGCAATGAAAAGTAAACATGTATGCAAACCCACCAAAACTCACAAACACTGGCAGCAAGGAGAGCAATAACGTGGTGAATGTTGAGCCCAATGAGCCTTACATCTAAAAATAGAGCAAGGGTGTTTCTTTGGTGCCGTCGCTTTGACTCACACGCTGAAAATGGCGGGCGTGAAACAACATATTGAGGATATGGTAATGAGCACCTGTCAATCAATATTGGTGGGCGGGGGGACCGCACTCCTACGGCAAGTTGCGGTTGATGTCAAAACCGCTCCAATTGGTCCACCGTTTTTATGTTGTTAAATTGAAAAAAAAAGGACTGAGTGTGTTTATATCACCCCAATATGACGGTCTATACACTATACCTACACATACAGTATGTCTGTCCAAACAGCTTGAAAAGTACATTTTTCACCATAGGTGCCCTTTAACACTTTTTTTTCAGCACATTTCTAAAATATCAGCTCCTACCAAATGGTCGATATGTCGGTTTATGGTAAAAGTACCGGAAATAATAAATATACTAAGAAAAATCTGAAAATATGAAGTGTAAGACCAATTTATATATATAAAAAAAAATTAATACTGAATCACCTTTATTTTTTGAAGTAGACCATAAAATATTTCAGATTCTCCTTTAACATGTTTTCGTTTTTTTTTTTTTTTAATAAAACCAAAATCAAGTGTAGTAGTGCAACAGGATTGTTTGTTTGATTTTCACATTTTTTTTTGTAAACCAACAATGCTGTGTGTGTAAACCATTTTTTAAACAGTCATTCTTTAAATTACTTCAACAGTCATTATTTAACACAGTAAAAGCATGGTCAACCGTTTGGTAGAGCAGCAGTCAAAGGGTTAAGTATGTGGGACTGGAGAGGCAGTGAAACTGCACTATATTTAATTCACAACAAAATACTTCCTTTCTTTCTGCTTTCCACGCTTTCCTGTATATACTCTCCACACTGTCCTATCAATTAAGGGTAAAATACCAATCAATCTGACTAATCAATCAATAGTGTTGGGTACCGAAACCTGGTGCTAATATAGCACCAGTGCCTATGTAACCGGTATGCACTGAACTGATTTAGCATATGAATTTCAGTGCCTAATTTCGGTGCAACTGGTGCTGCGGCAAGCATGTATAGAAGCATCAAGAGGTATGTCACACATAGGTACATGTTGTGTCACACCATCTCTAAACATTTAATTCTAAACAACTTTAAGGGTTTCGAACACTGTTATCGATATTAGGCGTCTGTTCTTGTTGCTTAGGAATCTACAGAAGGCAAAGCACCCAGTGCGGGGCATCCGATGAGCGACTCCCTTCAAATTCATCAAAACGCATGATCGAGTTCATCAAATTTGCTTAAACCAAGCGTTCTAAAGTATGGCCAAATTTTACAAGCAAGAATTCTGAGCAACGTGCAAGATGCTTTACAAAAGTTGCAAACTTAATGAAACAATTGAGGGAACATGAAATCAACTTAAAGGCAGAGAAATGCACTGTCTTTGACATCTTGCAACATTATCTGGCACTTTCAGTGATACGTTTACGTGGACATCAGTAATATAATTATTTGCTTTAATCTGAATAAAACAATAATATGATATCACTTTTTATTTATGAGTTACTTTTAAAATGTACCTGTACCTTTCATGATCCCGTTTGACATTTTATAGTACATAGATGGATTAATGCCGTTGCGTCACCACATTATTTATTAATGTTTCCTCCAGAGTTTCATGTAATTTCGAATATTTTATTTAACATTTTTTGACGTTAACTGCAGTTCGACAGTTTCATTTTCATTCAGGAACATTTCATTCAAGCCCTTATGACTAACTGAGGTTTTGGATAAAGTATGAAGTGTTATGCTGTGTTCACATTTATGCTATTCACGCGTAAATAGTCACGTAAACATTTTGAGTTTACTCGCTTCATTCATGCATCAAATCCGCTTCATTCGCACGTCAAATTCACTGAGCCATAGACGAAATCTCGTCATGGGCAGGGCTTCTGTCTGCTCGCTGACTGTAGCTTCGTTGCTAAATCGCTAACATGGATTTTATTGAAAGAATAGCTGTGTTTATGTGCTTTATGAAGGCTAAATAACAGCCTCAATTCGTTTGGAGCAGTGCCTGAGTCCACAAGATCCTTTAAGAGGTGCACCCAGCTCTGTGAGCTCATAAACTCCTCCAGAAACTGAACCTGGATGATGGAAGCAGTTTGATGAACTGTTGTTGGTGTAGGGAGGAGGATTTTCCCCTCGGGATACCAACAACAGTCGCTACTCCATAATCCCGTCCCCACAAGAGCAAGCTCCTGATTGGTTAATGCAGCACGAATGCCCTCTGAAGTTCAGATTTTTAAACTTGAGCGTTTCGCGCGAAACACATCAATCGTGCAAAACGTTCAACTTGCGCCGCTTCATTTGCGCGAATCGCGTCATTCACGCCCGCCTCATTCGCGCATATCGCGCCGCAGGATGTCTATTTGCCTCTTTGCATTGACCTAACATGTAAATCACTCGCGATTGATGCTTCTTTTGCGTCTGGTGTGAACGCAGGACAAGGACTGGTGGGAGAGAGTTGTTTCAATGGAATTTGATACATGCACACCAAATAAAAAGGGGAAAAAAACTTCTGCATTTCCCAATGCGGGTGTCTGCAGTCCTTTACTGACTTGATAGGTACAGTGAATAATGTCAGCAAGCCGTGTATGTATGGAATATCTACTCGCCAAATGCGGCGAAAAGTCCTACATTATGATAATAGTTTGATTGCGGTGTTTCCATGTCTGTACTCCACTTCACTAATGCCACTAAATTCGGCATACTCCACATGTCTTAATTCAATTTATGTTTAGTTCAACAATAAATTTAGTCAGATTAAGATCATCAAAAATGGCGGATTACATGGTAGACTATTAATCAGAGTATTATCTTAATCATATTAAAATTGGAGTATTGGTGTCCATGTAAAAGTATTTCAAGAGTTCGCACTTAGATAATGCTCAACTGAGATAGCAGGTTTGGCATGCTGTCCCGGGAGAGAACCCTGAGCTCGGACTATTGAAAGCAACTATTGAATTGAATTAAGAGAGGGGGGGGGGGGGGTCTGAAACTAATGAAAGCATCTTCCTCTGCCCATGTGGAAAATTATGCCATTGCTTGCAATTAACCACATTATAAAATTGTGTCATCTATCACTCCATCCAAATGTTTTTCCATCCGTCAGAATGATGTGTTCGCCCGCCTTAAGGTGCATCTTAAAGGGATAGTTCACCAAAAAAATTACATTTGCTATTACTTAGCCTCAAGTAGTTCCAAACTTTTATGAGTTTCTTTCTTTTGTTGAACTTTTTGTTGAAGTATATATTTTGAAGACCTGTAACCATTGACTTACATTGAAGGAAAAACAAATACTATGAAAGTCAGTGGTTTCAGGTTTCCAGGATTCTTTAAAATCTTCTTTTGTGTTTAACAGACAAAATAAAAGAGAAACAGATTTAGAAAAAATAAAGAGTGTGTAAATAATGGTTTAATTTTTGGGTGCTTATACCTTTAAAGAACAATGTGTAGAATAAATTGTTTTATTAGTGACATCACACCAGTGGTAACTAAATGAACTGCTACCAGCAAAGTATTGCTTGTACTCACACTTATGTGCAGTTAAAATAATCAGGCTTCATTTGAACAATCTAAGAGCAAAGTCTAATGTGCATAATGCAAAATTATTAAAGCCCTGGCACATGGTCAAACAGGGTTGTGCTTATTTTCTTAATGAGTTATGGCTGTGTTTTGAACATAATGGGCATTAAAGGGCACCTTTGGTGAAAAATGTACTTTTCAAGCTGTTTGGACAGACATATTTGTAGGTATAGTGTATAGACCGTCATATTGGGGTGATATAAACACACTCAGTCCTTTTTTTTAATTTAACAACATAAAAACGGTGGACCAATTGGAGCGGTTTTGAGATCGACCGCAACTTGACGTAGGAGTGCGGTCCCCCCGCCCACCAATATTGATTGACAGGTGTGCATTACCATATCCTTAGTTTGTTGTTTCACGTCCGCCATTTTCAGTTTGTGAGTCAAAGTGACGTCACCAAAGAAACAACCTTGCTCTATTTTTAGATGTAAGGCTCATTGGGCTCAACATTCACCATGTTATCGCTCTCCTCCGCGCCAGTGTTTGTGAGTTTTGGTGGGTTTGCATACATGTGTACTTTTCATTGCGTCTTCTTTAAACTTTAGCGGTTTGCAATTCCCGCGGTCACAGAAGCTCCCTGTCATCTTAACTAGGTGCAGCTGGAAAGTGCGAGCGAGTTGCTTCACGTGCGCGTCCCTCCATTGGAAATAATAAGCTAACGACGCGCAGCGACATGCATTTTGCGGTGTCGCGGATGAAAGTGAAGACCGGGAGGGTGTCGTGGATGAAAGTGAGGCCCGGGGGGTTCGCTCACTATTCTGCCGCCTAGGTCGCCTCTATGGACGCGCTGGCCTTGCTCAGGACACTGTTAATTTTTCTGCCGCGCCACAGATCGTTATTTGAATAGCTTTATTTTAAATAACATGCGAATGTGCGAGTCTGGTGTGCTGTGTCGTGGCTCTGAGTGGCGCATCCGGTGTATGACGCCCTTTAGTTATAGCCTCAAGCAGGTCGTACACCAGAAGCACCGCTCGGTGACAAGCAGCGTCGTGCCACACAGCAGCAGCATGCATTTCTGAATTCTAAACATAAGTTTCTATCAGGTGACACACCGGCGCCGCAAGTGTGCGATACTTTCAATTGTCATGTGCGAGCCGTGTCGCGGTGCATCCAGTGTGTGATGCCCTTCATTTAAAGTTAATTTAGTGTGCTTGGTTATTAGTCTCAGTGTAGGCTACAAGCTCTGAGCTTTAAACGAACACACAGTTGGCTGTAAAACTCTACAAAGACACAAATGATATTGTACTCTCTGCTTAGTCTGTGTCCGAGCCGTACATGTACGGCTGAATGCTGGTCCTCTCACTCATGTTTGCTTCTCTCTGTCTGCCTGTCTATTGCCATACACAAAGCGGGGGAGCTCTTGGCTCCGCCTCCTTGTTAAGTTAGGCGGGAAGTCGAAACTAAATTTCATGTGAAGCAACACGCCCCTAAAACAACGAACTGTGTACACACCCCCAAAATTACACTTTCTTACACATCATAATAAAAAAAAATGTGAATTGTGTTTTGAACTGAACCTAAACTGGCACACTCAGAAGAACCATAATATTTAATATTACATTTTAAAAACAGGGTAAAATAGGTGCTCTTTAAACCAATCAGACTCTCATCTCCCATTCCCTTTAAGAGTCAGTTGCGTCGCACCATGGCACATTTGCTATTTACATGGCGGAATTTGTAAGTTGAAAAACTAAAAGCTTCACTACCGAGAAAACAGTTTAACAGAGCATCTGCAGCACGAGGAAAAAGAACCAGCCTCCTCCATTCAACTAGCTTTTAGTTGGTCAATGGCGAAGTCTATTTCAGTTCCTGAAAACAGCAACGTGCAACAATGAGCCTTAACACGCTTCTTTTTTAGACCAGCATGTCCATGAGTCTACAAAGCTATATAATGT
The DNA here is from genome assembly GCA_903798205.1 of Danio tinwini. Lineage (NCBI taxonomy): Eukaryota > Metazoa > Chordata > Actinopteri > Cypriniformes > Danionidae > Danio > Danio tinwini. The sequence goes on along the minus strand of CAIGQZ010001336.1, from coordinate 2,777,157 downwards.
ATTTGCCATTTAAACAAAGTGGTGCAAAACCTCCAAATGACAGTTTAGCTGGTCTGAAAATAGCAACAAATCGCACCTTACACGACCTGTGTCTTTCTGATCTACGATAGTGCCCATAAAGTCTGAACATGACTCAATAGACAGATATATTCTTACACGTTGTAATTGTATATGGTACAAAAGAATAAAATAAATTGACTGCTGTTACTTTAGAAACCTTGAAAAACACATAACACAACCTAAGGTAAATGCTATACAACATAAACATTTCTTGTCTGTTTAGATTTTTAATGCATCTGTGATCAAGTAAATGTTTATTTTTAAAATAATTTTCACGGTCTAAACTGCTTGTTTTCTCTTTGCAGTATCCAGTGAGGTGACTCAACCAAAAGCAATAAGTGTCAATAAAGGACATCCTGTTACATTTACCATACAAGACAACACAAAGGAAACAACAAAATATGAGGATTTTAAATGGCAAAAAGATGAAGAACACAATATAGTCTCTTGCTTTTTTCAAAACTCAGAGATTCATTCTCCCTATAAAGATAGAGTGGTTTTTAATCCAGACTACTCTCTAACAATTAAGAGCACACAAAAGACAGACAGTGGACTCTACACTGCTAAAACAAGTGGAGATTCAGATACCATCCTTGCTCTATACAATGTAACTGTTGGTAAGAAATACTTTTTTTTATTTTTTTATTACCATTTTTGTTGTGTTCAGAGTAGCACAGCTTTAATTGTATATTTCAATGCTTACTTGCTTTTCATTATTTACAGTCAGTGGTGGATCAAGCCCTGGACCGGTTTCCCTCACATGGATCACATTTCTTTTTCTTTTGGGTCCAGTGATGATTTGAGCCAAGTTCTGTACTGAAGCTGCAGACAAACAAAAAATATAAACTGTGTTTTTTAGTAATCATTAAATGTTCTTGTACGCAGAAACAAATTATGCTTTCCATAACATACACATTTTCAAACATCATAGGTTAAATTTCAATGGACAGCAATAATGGATCAAAACATTTACCTTTAATGCAAATGATAGTAGGGCAGCACGATACTGGAAAAAAAAAAAATCAACATTGCAATATATTATTTTTCTGTCATTTCATATAGCGATATGGAGTATAATTGGGTATAATTAATTGATTATAACTAACTAATCAAATGTAAAAAACCCATCTGTATAGTCTTCATTGTATTGATACATAAATAAAATTTATCTTCCATAAACTTGCTGTCACGATCACCAGCAATCTACAACCAGAGATCGCTGGTAAATACACTGACATTCACATGAACTACAAATCCGCTGGTTTATGGACTACAGATCCCAGTCATGCAACACACACACTCACCTGCTCCAAGTCACCATTAATTAGACTCACACAGCTGAAGCTGCTTTTGGACTAATTACTGCACTATAAAAACAGCACTCTAATCAGTGAGTCTAATGTAACAAATGAGGATGCACACATTGCGATATTGATGCTGAAATGATATTTTGTGCAACTATAAAGGTTCAAGACACCCAAGTACTTTTTTTGAGATTAACAGATCTGTGTGTGTTGAGCACCAGTTAAGACAATGTTAGCACCTGTCAGCTTTAACTGTGGGGAAAACTGGATCATTTTGAGCTTTTGTCACCTAATTTCATCTTCCGGGTTTAAAATCATTTTTGAGGCGTGATCAAAATCTGCTAGTGGAGGGATGACGCGTCAGTTTCTCATTATTATTCATAGCGGAGTTTTCTAATCCTATGAGTAGACCTTGCTTCTTAATTATTCATGACTGCATGCGCTTTCTAAAAGCAAGACAGACCTGCCAAGCTGTGAGACCCAATGACTGGGTTCACGCATGACAAAGAGTGTTTAGGGCCATATGTTTAGTGTTTAGTCATATAGGGCCGTATGTATCTGTTTTCATGATTTGCAGGGTTTGTTACATGTTTTTCCCCTGTGATACTGTCAGGGCTAATACAGCAAAGCTGTTAGTTTGCAGGAAGCATTTTTGCCGAGAGAGCTGTATTAGAATTGGAGAATGATGAACTTTGTCTTTTATCAGTTGAGTTCGTTACCATTCAGACACATAACCTATACCCGTACTGCTCTCTTCACCTATGGTTAAAATCCTACTGATTACCGGCAGGGCTATAGACAAGGCAAGAGACCAGGAGGAGAGAAGTCCTCCTCATTTATAGTGTTTACATGATTATCTTTTTAATGATAATGAAATGATGAAATTACGAATAACATATTTAGCAGGGCATTCAATTACTGTTTATTTATTTACATTGTAACTTTGTAAATTATAAAATCATGCGTCTCCTCACATTTTGTGAACCAACTGACAACAGTTGTTCGCTCCCTTCTTTTCCCCCCTGCTTTGCCGGCCACGCTCACTCCTCCCTCAGCTCTCAGTGCTCCACGCCAATCATGAAGCATTTTTTGAAAACATTCAGAGCTACACTTGAACCTAAAGAGGGGGGTTTCATGGCCCTTTAAATGCTAGCTTAATTTTTTTTTTGCAAACACGTAAATGTATACATTGGAATACATCTGAACTAACTAAAACCCTCTATTACTTTGTTACACTCTGAATTTTACGACAAACTAATAAAAATGCAATTGGTCAAATGCACACAATTGTGTCAAATCTTATACAGTCTTTTTTGTGATGAGAATATTTTGTATGTAAGCAGTTAATTAATTTGTCAATTAATTAGAAGCAACACAATTACTAAGTGATGTCATTACATGTACACTACTGAGTAGACAATTCAGAAGTTTCAGTGAGTAGTACTGATAATAAAATGTATTGGCCAAAATCAAAACTTTACTGCAGTTTCACATCACAACAAATGTGCATGTGCCAGAATGCATTTCAAAGCTAAATACACAAAAATCGTTGAGCCCACATCAACACTTTGGGTTGTGGCATGTCTTGCAAATACGTTATAAAAGTTGGTAAAGTGCAAAAACCACAAGGGTTGGGCTGTATCTCAATTATAACGGCCAGTCCCAGCAAGCCTGTATGTGTCTGACTGCAATCAAAAGCAGCAATTTATATTCTTTTTGCAATGATAGGCACAACAACACAATATATTACTATGTGTGGTGAATATTCGTGCTTGACTGGAATACACTGAGGTTGTTGAAATTCCCAGCTTTAACGTTATCTAGAATGTGGCATCAGGCATTATGTTTCTTTTGCTTGGTTTTTAAATAAAAGACAAGAGATACATCACTACTGTAGTCAACATTTAAAGTGGATCAAAATTGTTCTGAGACAAGAATGGGTGTTGTTAATTAGTTTTAGGACAACTTTGATGAAGGTTTTATAAGTATAACTGATTTAGAAATTAAAACACAGGCTTGTAGATGTTTTGAATAGTTTGTTTGTCAATGTGTGATTTATTTTAACTGTCAATTGTTTTATGCTTGTTGCTTTGTTAAACCCATGTGGCATGTATACTGCCTAATCTTGGCCAGGACGCTTTTGTAAAAGAGATTTTTAATCTCAATGTGTTTTTCCATGTAAAATAAAGGTTATAAAATTAATAATAATAAAAGATTTTGATGCACTTCAAATGTTGACTACTGTAAACGTTCTTGGTATTAGACCAGGCATAGGCAAGAAAACATTCCTGTGGTTCATAAAAGAGAGTCCTCGCTATACTGTAGATATAAATGTGCATGATGATAAACAAGATTCCGGTTATACTTACCGGTTACACCGAGTCACATTAACATCACAAAATTAGTGCAATGTACTTATTGTGTTTATATTGTACTGCAGAAGACTTAATATGATATTAAGCTGGAATGTGAGTAGAGTTAGGGACAGGTTTAGTGGTATAAGTAGATTTAAAGGTGGGTTAAGGTGTAAGGGATGGTCAAAAGTTTAATTATAAATGTAATAACAGAAATGGCATATGTAATTACATGCAATTAATTGTAAAATATAAGTTTAACATGTGTACATGTGTACATAAGTGCATTGTGCCAAACTATTTATTTATAAAGGGAAAATAAGAAGAATTGTTCTTGGTTACACTTAAAAGTCATTACTGAGTACACACATCAGCAGTTAATGTGACTTAAAATAAAAAGTAATTAAGAATAATTCTTCTTTTTCTACTTCCAACTTCTTACTATGATTAGCCACATTTAAAAGACTTCAGTTCCTATCGATGATAACCAATGCAGATGTAAGCTCTTTTCTGTGAATCTATTAGAGCTCTGAGTTATTTGCCGCTATGGGTAAATGACTAGGAAAAACAGCTGATAGTAAATAGCCAAAGTACTTCTACTACAAAACCAGTGTGTTTGTGACAATATATTAAAAAATTAAAATAATATGATCAGAAAAAAAGCCTATTTAAGACATCAACAAGCAGCCCAGCGAGCTGTTTTGTAGGGCTAAAAACCAATGGAAGTGATTAAGATCAAAAATCGGGTTTCGAAATATAAGAAGTTAAGTTTAGACAGAACTTCTCCAACAGACGATGTGAACCTTTCATCGCAAACCACAGCATTATTCCCCAAAATTACGCTGTGTAAGCTTTATGTTGTAGTAAAGACAAGTCATAATCATTAGTGAACCATTCTGAATGTGTTTGCATTTGTAAAGTGCTTTTTCTATTGCTGAAAGATGTTATTCTTTTTGCATGTTTGTGTTGATCAATATTTGCTAAAAATCCACGACACCAAGCATTCTTTACTTTATTTGTGTTTTAAATGAACATATTAAAGATTTACAGAACGAGAAACCCCTTGACATGATATGGTCAACACAGGTTCATTCTGAAAACGTAGCCCTATATATGCTTCTGGAGATCGCAAATTATGTAGCCAGAGCTACATATAGCTGCATTTCGTCTTTCAAACGAATGCTACGGGACGGTATTACGCCATTCCTTTTCTCGCTAACCAGCTGACCGCTTACATGCATGTGGACTGCTTGCCTGCTGTTACCAGTTTGTCTGGTAGCTCGACACATACGTCGGCAGACTTGAGAGGCAGAGCGGAGTTGACCGTGACAACAGGGTTCAAGTCTGGTGAAGAATAATTCCAGAAAGTAGGTAAGGCAAAAACGGAAGCCAAAAAATAAAATAAACAAGTAAATAACAGGGTGAGAATGTGGTAAAATCTTAAAACATAGTAAAAACGATGCTTTTTTTTTTTTTAATTGCTTTTAAAAACAATGGGGTTGGGTTCAGGGAAGGGTGTGGGCGGGTCAATAGGTGCTTTTCAAAATACTATTGGTTGGGTTTCGGTCGGTTGGTCATTCAGTCAGTCAGTCAGTGAGTTAGTCAACAGCAGCCTTTGGTGGATTTATGTGAGAACAGCAGTCACGAATGGCATTCGCGAGAGGAATTTGAGATCTCAAAAAGTGTACACAGCGGCCTCTGGCGGATTCACGAATACAAAAACCGCAAAAAGACAAAAAAAAACAAAAAGCTCCTGGGACGTATTTGGCGCACTCCAGAAATGTATATAGGGGTACATAATCAGAATGAGCCTGGGTTGGATGGTGTATGTTGTTTTAAATTCAGACTTGTTTGATAAGCAAAAATAACTCAAAAGATAAATTCATTCACAAATCACAATTTATTGCGACTATTGCATGTCTTTAACAGATGGAGTTCAGTCTAATCAAGAATTAGGCCATATTTTAATAATGGCATTTCAGTCATTTTTATAAATATGCAGCAGAATAAAGTCATTACTGATATCTATGTAAAACAAAAAGGCACTGCTATATTTTAAGATCAGCGAGTGCAAGTTTCTTTCAGTTTAGAAAGAGCCCAGGGTTAAATTTTAATCTGGGACTAAGCTTGTGAAACTGGCCGTAAAATATTCAGAACCATTTGATTCATTCCTGTTAAAGATCTGACGTGTCATGATGTCAACGACTTCATCTAAATAGGTTATACTCTAGATACAATATACAGAGCAAGGCCAGACATTATTTCATCAGTAAAACTTTACAGAGGCGAAAGTGGGGTAAAAACGTTACGTTAAAAAAGAAAAAAGGCAGGCTAGTTAATATAAGCTGCTCATTTTTTATTTGATTATGTAAAACAGACACAGGCAAGAACTTATTTGTTTGTCTTTTTTTAATCCTTTTTCATCTCGCATTGATAGTCATTAAAGGGCCACGAAACCCCCCTGTCTCAGCAGAGTGTTTTCACACCTCTATTTTGGCCATAGTCAAGAAAGTGGGCATGTCCAGATCTGAGAGTGTGGAAGTGTCGGGGGAGGGAAAGAGGGAAGGTTTCCATTTGGGCACGTGCTGATTTTTATGGGCAAAATAAACACAGATGCAGGGCAGAAAGACAGTGACTGTGTTTACATGGACATCAGTAATCAAATTATTTGGCAAATTATTAATTTGTCGACTTTTACTGCAGTTTGGCACTTTCACTTTTTATTCAGGAATATTTCCTGCATTTCCCCCATGAAAGAAACTGCTAGAGAATGGAGTTTTAATGGAATGTTTAATACTCCACGGCGTAAAAAAAATCATCCGCATTTCTCGGTAACTTAGATGCGCTCTGTAGGTAGCGTCAGAAAACTGTCTCTATAGACTATCTTGTCACAAAATGCGTCGAAAATTCTACACGACAGTAATAGTTTGATTGTGGTGTTTACATGTTTACATTCGGAGAGCAGCATTTACAGCGGATCTTTCAGTCTATATTATTGTACTACAATATAGTACTGATATTAACATACTGTAAACCTAGTAACTCATTTTGACTATAGTATGTCTTTTAAAACTGAAAGAGCACTGCTGACGATACAAACTAACTTGCCATCTGAATGAACAAACAAAAGGCACTGCTCTCATAGACACTTACCAAATCTGTAGACACAGGACAATCAATACAAACTGAAGCCGTGTCTTTTTTAAAAGGAGACGAGCGGCAAATCCGGATTTCATCATTTCCAGATGAGAAAAGCTGTCAAGTAAAACTGTTCCTTACAAATGCATTTCTGTCGTGTGTCACGTGCACTGTAATCCACACGTGAGTCCAGCTGCACTCTCATAGCAGGGAAATGAAAACAAAACCTTTGTTGCAGCACAATAAAAAACGCAGCAGCACAATTATAAATGCAACACTGACGACTAGGGATGTGAACCTACACTGGTCTCACGGTTCAGTTTGGTTACGATGATCATGCCATCGATTCAGTTTAATTCGATATCTCTGTGCATCTCGGTGCATTGATGATGCTTTCCATACATAATTAGATTTTTTTCTTTACAACACAAGAAAAATAAATTGTATTAAAATCTAAAAATAAGTTTATATTTATATATTATTTGTAATACAATTCTGTCCTTTAATACAAGCAGTAATATATATGAACTGTACCTTTAATTTTACCTGCTCAAAAAACACTGTGAATGTTTTAGACACATGCACAGAAGACAGCACAAGCATTCATAAGAAACAAACTAATGTAAATATTATCCCGCTTGCTTTTTAAACGCTGGCAAGTTCTTATACCCCTATGATTGGTCATTGTCTTCACCCCCTCAACAGAAAGGGCTGCGATTGGCTTTTGAAATGAAAGCACTGTTCACCCATAAGTGCCGCGGGTCAGTCTATATGCGCATAATACACAGTTTCGCACCACAGGCACGCTAGTGTCTGCATCCACAAGTATCGCTTTAACAGCCAAGAGGAGAGGAAAATTTACCTCACAAACATGCCAACGGGTCAAATGGCTAAAGTGTATGTGTGTGGGAGAGAGAGAGAGAGATCGAGAGAGAGCGAGAGTTAGAGAGAGAGTGAGAGAGGGAGGGGGGGCAGAGATAGAGTTTTACAGCATTTCTCCCTAGTAGTGAAATAACGGCTCGTGCTTTACCATCCCTCAGTGTCAGTGAAAGACTGTCCAGCACATTCACACATGTGCACAATTATCTGCTTTTTAAGTAGTAGGAGTGTTCTATTTACTCACCCTCGCCTCCTTTGCCATAGTATTGTACCGCGACATCGCGCATAGGGGATAAATGACGTCAGTGCGTAATAACCGGTTATGATCTATTACTGAACCGATATCGAATTGTCCCCATCTGCATCATGGTGCACCGAAGAAACGATTAATTTTGACACCCCTACTGACAACCCATGTCTCCAAATTCTTGTTCTTCCACTACAGCACTCTGATTGGTTTGAACAAAGTCTTTCTCATGAATTGATGCCGCACACTCAGAGACGTCACGATGTACTCGCAGGTACAGAAATCCACTCTACACACTGCAATACAAACAAGTATCTAATCGCTGTGACGCAGCTTCAAAAATTTGTTCAAAACCGGAAGAACGAATTTGCTCAAAATAACGCAAAAACAACCCATTTTCCCTTTTTATTGAGATATAAGTGTCCTAATAGTGTTTATAGCAGCGCGGGACACATATATGACCGTCAACAGCTCAAAACATGTGTTTTGGTGTTTCGTGACCCTTTAAGGTGACATGAAACAGAAATGGACTGGTTTGTCTCAATCTCTCATGCTAGTAAACCTCATTAGACAACATTTTTGGTAACACTTAACAATAAGATTGTATTAGTTAATGTTAGCTAATGCACTTACTAACATGAACAAACAATGAAAAATACATTTGTTACAATATTTTTTCATTCATTCATTTTCTTTTCGGCTTAGTCCCTTTATTAATCTGGGGTGTCCACAGCGGAATGAACCACCAACTTATCTAGCAAATGTTTTACGCAGCGGATGCCCTTCCAGCTGCAACCCAACACTGGGAAACACCCATACACTCATTCACACACATACATTACAGACAATTTTAGCTTACCCAATTCACCTGTACCACGTCTTTGGACTTGTGGGGGAAACCGGAGCACCCTGAGGAAACCCACAGGAACACTGGGAGAACATGCAAACTCCACACAAAATGGCAACTGACTCAGCCGAGGCTCAAACCAGAGACCTTCTTGCTGTGAGGTGACAGCACTACCTACAGCGCCACCGCGTCGCTCAGTATTTGTTCATAATAGTTCATGAAAATACTCTTGTTCATTGTTAGTTTATGTTAACTCAGTCTGCATTAACTAATGATAACAAGCATGAATCTCAAATTTAACAAAGGCATTAGTAAATGTTGAACTATAATTAATAAATGCTGTTCAAGTAATCTTCATAATAAGTTCATGTTATGAAATGCATAAGCTAATGAAACCTTATAGTAAAGTCTGACCAGGTTTTTGTGTGTGTGAGACTTCAGTCAGTCATGTTTTTAACAGTGGAGGAAGTTAAGCAGTGAATATCCAAATAAAGAGAGACTGACACACATTAATTTCTGAAGAAGACAAGAATAAAAGCACAGCACCCACTATTTAGCCTGTAAAAGACCACAAACTGTGGCCATCTTCCTTAAAATGAACACATAGCCATGGATGAATTAATAACCTGCCACTAATTGCTAGAATCTCAGAATGCTAATTGAGCATTCTGAGAATAACCTGAAATAATCCACATGCAGACACTTTTAAACGCCTCTCAATACGACAACAGCTTCTGACAGAATATATGTACAGATATACATGCTCATTGAAGGAGGAAACATATGTGGGCTCCAAGCAGTCACTTATCTGATGTTTCTCACCCACATCTGTTATTCTAGAAGCTTAAACAGGCCATCATGTAAGGCAAAGTTGAAGAAAAGAGAACTTCCTGGCAGAGAAACTCATTTTGAGTTTGAGCTTTCTCAGTCTGCTTCATGAAACAAATTCTCTAAACAAATTTCAGATCCACAAATGGAGCTCCCCGTCGGACGCATTTTAAACAAATTACAATAATAAAAAAACGTTCTAATTAAGATCCTCTCTTTTGTCTCGCAAAAATTGGATAGGCAAACTGCACTGGTGTATGTAGCACTACAATAAGCAAAATGATAGTGCCGGTTAAGACTTGGATGTAAAATATATTTTTTTAACTAAGTGAAGTTTCATAAACTGATTTCGAGAGGAGCACGTGATATGATTGAGCACAACTGGCTGCTCATAATCAGTAATAATCTAATCAGATTGATCCAAGCTTACAATAAATGGATTGTTTTTCTCTACTGCTGCTTTATCTTCACTTTGGAAGAATTTCCCCTTCCACCCCATCTCCACCTTTTCCTCCCTTTTCTAAGAGGAGCTCTCGAGAGCTACCTGATCTCGGACCCCCTTATATGCTTATTGACTGGGCGGGAGCCTTGGGCTCAAGTATCTCCGAGCTCAGGTTATTCTCTCCCAGGACTGCATGCCAAACCTGCTATTAACGCTGAGCATATCTAAGTGGGAACTCTTGAAATGAGAAGAAGACTTAGGCAGTTGTCTTTGTACCATTAGCCGGCTCTGGCAAGCTGAATTAAATGCTGGACAATCTATCTGATTTAGGGCTGGACGATATGGCAAAAAATTTAATCATGATATATTTCTTAATTTTGGTCGATACAATATAATTCCGATATCGATATGGAGAACATTAAAAATCCAGAAAAAAAACTGCCAAAAACACACACACAATGGATGTGTCCAGGAGTTAGTGTAAGTTGACATGTACTTGCAAAGTTTCTTAGTCAGTTAAATGGACCATTAAAATAAAGTGTTACCAATATTTTTTCTTCTGTTGAACACAAAAGAAACCTGGAAACCTGAACCATTGACTACCATAATATTTGCTTTTCCTCCTATGCAAGTCAATGATTACAGATTTTCAGCTATCTTTAAAATACATTGTTAGTGTCCAACACAATCAATAGCGTAAAGCACTTGAGGCTGAGAAAATAGGAACAACTCCACTCCAACTCCAATGTCTTAAAACATGCACATTATCACATTTTGCATGTTTTCTTCACTACGAGATAAAGTTTATGCAGGGTCATTTTAAGGAAATGGTGCTGTGGTTTGTTATGAAAGTTTTGCTGTGTCTGTTGGAGAAATTGTCTAAACTTAAAGCACCCTTACTGTGTCATGTGGAGCGCTAAATTAAATATAGGCAAAATGGCTTATTATATTGTGTTCTGTTGTCTTAATTCATGTTGCAACCATTATAACATTAAGCATTAGTGTTTTGCATAATGGCACTATCTAAAACACTAACTTTATTGTTTGCTTTATTTTACTATGGATTAGTTTTTAAATGAGACACAGTTGTAATGTAATTTAATGTATTTATCTAGTGCGTTTGTCATGTATGGCCATACACCGAAAGACGTAAGAGACTAGCTATGTTTCCATGAAAAAATGCAATTGAACTTTATGCGCAAAACTGGATTATTGCATAAAAGACGTGTGAATAAAGCAGCGTTTCCATCCAACGAGTCAAAGCGAACAAAATCGTCACTTCCTGATTAACTGGGGCCAAATATCAACAGTAAAAACTGAATTTGCTGCAGTAGGAGAAGCTGCGTCAATCTTTTCTTCATCTAATAAATGGCTTGCGCCTCAGAAGACAATCCTGACACACAGTGAATGCGCGGTAGCATTTGAAGGTGTCAGATGCAGAGCACAGACGCTTTTGATTCTGGATGTCATTAATAATATAATAACACTAAGACTGAAATGGTAAGGCGTTTTAGAATGACCAAAACAACATTTCAGATGGTCTCAAATATGCTCAGCCTGCTGGTTTGTCCATTTACACACATTTTTATCATCACATGATCTCTAAAATATTCTCCAACTTTTATTGATGATTTTACAGAGCTGTTATCAATAGTAACCTCTGAGTTTGACTATTTTACTATTGCTGGGGATTTTAATATTCATGTTGATAATCCAGAAATCAATGCTGTAAAAGAACTCATGACTGTTTTTAACACTTTTGATCTGACTCAGCATGTTCAAGGACCCACACACAATCGTGGACACACTCTTGATCTACTTATAACTAAGGGTCTACACATTTCATCGACCGCTTTTAAGGATGTTGATCTGATCATTTCTGTATTTTCTTTGATATATTGATCACTCCAGCCATTGAAGACAGATCTGTCTCTGTCAGAAAAAGACGCATAAATGAGAACACTAGTGAGCAGTTTATGAAGGCCATATCACTCACACCAAGTATATCTGAAGACTCTGTTGATTCTCTCCTTGATTTGTTTAACTCTAAAGTTAAGAATGTCATGGATGACATTGCTCCTGTTAAAGTCAGGAAGAAAACGGGGATGAAAAATGGGCCTTGGAGAAAAACAACAGCAGTTCAAATTATGAAAAGACAGTGCAGAAAAGCTGAGCGTATGCGGAGAAAGACGAAACTAGTAGTCCATTATAATATCTATAAAGACAGTCTTCATGCTTTTAATGTAAAACTAAAAACCGCTAGGCAGACTTTCTTTTCAACCCTTATAAACAGCAACTTAAATAATGCTCGTACACTTTTTGCAACGGTAGAGAGACTCACAAACCCCCCCAGTAGGATTCCCCGTGAACTACTCTCGGAAAGTAAATGTAATGAGTTTGCTCATTTCTTTACTGATAAAATCAATAATATCAGAAAGGCAATCAGCTCATCCAATCAGCCAAGTTGTGTCGACGTCAGACAAGCTCAACCACAACTTAAGAAATCAGACATAATGTATGATTTCATGGCAATTAATGGTAAAATCTTAGAAGAGATCGTGCAAATTCTGAAAACATCAACCTGCAGTCTTGACACACTCCCCACATCATTCTTCAAAACAGTGTTTAACTGTCTAGAAATGGATCTCTTAAAAGTGGTAAATGCTTCACTTCTCTCAGGGATTTTTCCAAACTCACTTAAAACTGCAGTTGTTAAACCCCTCTTGAAAAAGAGCAACCTGGATAACACACTTTTGAGCAATTACAGGCCAATCTCAAATCTCCCTTTCATTGGAAAAATCATTGAAAAAGTTGTTTTCAACCAGGTTAACACGTTCTTAAACTCCAAGGGGTGTTTAGACAATTTTCAATCTGGTTTCAGAGCACATTACAGTACAGAGAGCGCTCTTATAAAGATAATCAATGATATCCACCTAAATACAGATTCAGGCAAACTAACAGTGCTGGTATTGCTGGATCTCAGTGCGGCATTTGACGCTGTCGATCACAGCATACTTCTGGATAGGCTGGAAAACTGGGTTGGGCTGTCTGGGACGGTCCTCAAATGGTTCAGATCTTATCTTGAAGGGAGAGGTTACTATGTCAGTATAAGAGACCATAGGTCAAGGTGGACACCCATGACATGTGGAGTCCCACAAGGCTCAATTCTGGCACCTCTTCTGTTCAATCTTTATATGCTCCCTCTGAGCCAAATAATGAGAAAGAACCAAATTTCCTACCACAGCTATGCCGATGACACTCAAATCTACTTAGCCTTACTGCCTAATGACTACAGCCCAGTTTACACCCTCTGCCAATGCATTGATGAAATGAACATTTGGATGTGCCAAAACTTTCTTCAGTTAAACAAAGAGAAAACTGAAGTCATTGCGTTTGGGAGCAGAGATGAGGTTCTCAAGGTGAATGCGTACCTTGGCTCTAAAAGTCAAACAACAACAAATAAGGTCAAGAATCTTGGTGTGACTCTAGAGTCAGATCTGAGTTTCAATAGTCATATTAAAGCAGTTAGTAAATCAGCATACTATCATCTCAAAAACATTGCAAGAATCAGATGCTTTGTTTCCAGTGAAGACTTAGAGAAACTTGTTCATGCTTTTATCAGCAGCAGGGTGGATTACTGTATCGGCCTCCTCACGGGCCTTCCCAAAAAGACAGTCAGACAGTTGCAGCTCATCCAGAACGCTGCCGCCAGGATTCTGACCAGAACCAGGCAATCACAGCACATCACACCTGTCCTCAGGTCTTTGCACTGGCTCCCAGTTACATTCAGAATAGATTTTAAATTATTACTACTTGTCTATAAATCACTAAATGGTCTAGGACCTCAATACATTACAGATATGCTCACTGAATACAAACCTAACAGATCACTCAGATCTCTAGGATCATATAAACTAGAAATTCCAAGAGTTCATTCAAAACAGGGTGAATCTGCTTTCAGCTACTATGCCCCTCGCTGCTGGAATCAGCTTCCAGAAATGATCAGATGTGCTTCAACATTAGGCACATTCACATCAAGACTGAAAACACATCTGTTTAGCTGTGCCTTTACTGAATGAGCACTGTGCTACGTCCGGCAGATCGCACTACTATGTTTTTCTCTTCTTTTCTATTCTTTTACAACCTGTTTTAACATATTTTATCTGTTTTTATCTGTTTTTTATTATCTGTTTTATTTTTTTTCTTACACTTGTCTTTTTTATTCCTGTTTATGTAAAGCACTTTGAATTGGCACTGTGTATGAAATGTGCTATATAAATAAACTTGCCTTGCCTTGCCTTATAACAAAATCACATGACCTTTTTTAATGCGCATAGTGGAATTTGTGCGGTAAAAGTGTTTCCATCGTAGTTTATGCACATCTTTTCTTATCAAATAAAAAGTTTATCCTATTCAGAAGCTAAGCAGGGCTAAGCCTGGTCAGTACCTGGATGGGTGACCACATGGGAAAACTAGGTTGCTGTTGGAAGTTGTGTGAGAGAGGCCAGCAGGGGGCGCTCAACCTGCGGTCCGTGTAAGTCCTATACCCCAGTTAAAGTGAAGGGGATACTACACTGTCAGTGGGCACCGTCTTTCGAATGAGACGTTAAAACCGAGGTCCTGACTCTCTATGGTCATTAAAAATCCCATGGCACTTCTCGTAATGGTAAAAGTAGGGATGTAACCCTGGTGTCCTGGCTAAATTCCCTCTCTGCCCTTAAGATCAATCATCCCTTATCCACCGAATTGGCTCTATCACTGTCTCTCCAATCCACCAATAGCTGGTATGTGGTGAGCGCACTGGCGCCGTTATCTTGTGGCTGCTGTAACATCATCCAAGTGGATGCTGCACACTGGTGGTGGTGTGGTGGTGTGGAGAGACCCCCTCCCCCCCAATGATTGTGAAGCACTTTGGGTAAATGGCCATACACAATAAATGTGCTATATAAATCCACTAATACATTACTATAAAACCAGTGTGTTTGTGACACTATATAAACAATTTAAATGTGATCAGAAAAAAAGTATTTTTAAAACATTGAGCAGCATAAAGAGCTGTTTTGAGCTAAAAACCAATGGAGGTGATTGAGATCAGAAATTGAGACGCATTTATGTTTCAGATTTTAAGAAGTTAACACCTGTGAATTGATTCTGTTGTTCTGAAACAGGGATTAAAATTGTTACAGTGTTGCTCTTTTGTTTTTGGTGTGGTTCAATTGCACTCTGCAAAGTTTCTAATCGGACCAAAATAGCTAAAACAAGTCAAGTGTGAATAAACTCTCTAAACATTGGACAGAGTTTCAAGGTTTATTTTTTTGGGTCCTGCTCAGCTGTTATGCGTCCTTATTTCAATTTATGACGATGATTGACGATTCTAGTCGTCTACAATCAGTAAGGGTGGAGGGGCTTCTGTCAGATCCCCTGCTGCTTCAGAAAGGGGTCCCACAAGGTAGCATATTGAGGGCTACACTTTTTAACACTTATCTTAATGATATTGCTTCTGCTGCAGGTGATTCTTACATTCATCTATACGCTCATGATACCATCATGTTTACAGCTAGCTCTTCTTTGACTACAGCACTTTCTTCACTGAAAGCCAGTTTTTTCAAACATCCAATGCTCTTTTACCAATCTTCATTTAGTTTTAAATACTATTAAAACAAAATGTATGGTTTTTAATAGAAATTTATCACATGTTGGAGTTTCCACCTAAAATTTCCTTATTGGACAGTACTGAGATTGATTATGTGGACTGCAACAAATATCTTGGTATCTGGTTAGATGGGAAACTGACATTTGAAACTCACTTAAATTAATTGCTCAAAAAGCCCGCATTGGTTTTCTTTACAAAAAACAAATCATCCTTTAAGCACTCTTCAAAGCAGCATTTGGTCAAATTTACAGTATTACTAATTTTGGATTATAGGGGATTGAAGGAGCTTCAAAAACTCTCCTTCACAAACTGGATGTCATTTATCATGCAGCAATTTGTTTTGTTACTGGTGCGCCATTTAATACTCATCACTCTCAACTGTATTCTCTACTGAATTGGCCTTCTCTTCAATCACGTCAACAAATTCATTGGTTTCTGTTCATTTACAAAACTCTTATTGGGAACACTCCACTATATTTGCAGTCACTTCCTAACATTCAGGAAACATGTTGCAATCTGCGCTCTAGTAATTTTATTACCCTTTCCATACCCAAAGTTCGCACTCATTTGGTTGCTACTCCTCTTTTCAGTTTTCTGCTGCTGTTGCTTGGAATCATCTGCAGCAGACCTTAAAGCTCAGCATTTTTCAATTCCACTATCATCTTTTAAAAGTTCAATCCAGTCAATAGTACAAGATCACTGTGCTTGTTTTTAGCTTTTCCTTGGTTTTATGTGTTATTATGTGCATTTGTGAAATTGTTATTGTATTGTGTCCTTGCTGCTTTGTACTGTTTCTGCTTTTTATGTTGCCTCTTGGCCAGGTCGTCATTGGAAATGAGAACTGGTTCTTAATTGACCTACCTGGTTAAATAAAGGTTGTTAATTGATGAGCGATAAGATATTATAAGCAATAAGCTGCGCTTGAATTTTGAATAGTGACACCCACAGACATCGTCATCACCAAACATAAATCAGAGGTAAGACTTTCTCATACATAGCAGTTGGCTTATGCATTATAGGCTTTACATAATAGAGATAAATAACAGATAAACCAAGACTGCTGTTCAGTCAATTTTCCTAATGGATAAACATCTCTCCTTAATAGTTAAGATGCTTTCACTGTTGTATTTGACATGACACCCACATTTACTGGTAGGAATGATGTCCCACCCTACTCATAATTCTCTCATAATGCCTATTACATATTCATAATACACTGTGATATAGCCTGGTTGAGATCGTATTGCTTTCTCTCTACAATCGATCCTCTCCAGAGTTCATTTCATTCAGGCGATCTCGGACCAATTGTTTTGGCGCAGATCCGAGCGCGATTGCTGGATTCATATATGCCAAACAAAGTAGGTAAACGCACCAGGTTCCGAAACAAAAGTCTAGGTGTGAAAGCACCTTAAAATCTCTGGTAAAAATGATGTCCCATTTCCATGTATGACCTACTTGCACTATTTTGATGTCAAGATATCTACATTCAGAACTACCATTGATTTTCAAAAAAAAGCTGTTTCTGTACTTAAGTGGAGTTAAAAATAACTCTTATTTGTCAAAATATTAAAGAAATTTTGATTTCTCAATTGATGAGCCCCTTAATGACCAGAAAACAGCCAATCAATACGAAAAGAAAATCAAGAGCGAGATTATGAGGCAAGTTTTACCAGTCTGAAGATGAGAGTTTGACTAGTGCAAAGCTACTTGATACTGTAGCTTGATAAGTGCGAAACCTACTTAGGGTCTTACGCGCTCACTGCTAAGGGCTAGTGGTTTGTGAAGTGGTTGGTTGTACGTGAGATCTTCCTTTGTTGTGAGATCTCTGAGGGGTTTGTGTTGTGCTAACATCACGTCAAGCCATTTTGGGTTCCGTCTTCGGATGACTGCACAAACAGACTCGCAGTTCTACATATTTACATTTATTTTGTTGAAATTTAACACTCAGGTATTTTTTTAGATTTCCTGTCTAGACAAATAAAATAAGGTTCACACTTCCTCAGCTTGAAAGTAAGCAACAAATCACCACAGAAGGATCAACTCTATCGGTCTGTTGCAATGAAAACTTGTCACCTTCTCGTGTTCTTCATGACATTTCTGATGATCTGCAGCACAGGTACCAAAACATGTTCATTTTACTAGCGTATTCTTTAATGGCTGTTTCTATGGGTTGCTGCATTTCGTTACAGCATGCATATTTTAAGTGATTTTTGATTTTCATAACTGGTTTGATGATTTAAGGATTGTATGACGTTTGTTGACATTTTTGTATGGCAAATATTTGTTTATATTTCAATAAATTCAATTCTGTCCATGTTTACTTATCTTCTGTTTCTTCCAAACATTTGAGCTTTTTTCCCCTTTGATTTAATACAAAAGAAGATATTTTAAAGAATGTTGGAAACATGAATCCACTGATTTCTATAGTAGCAAAAATAGAATGGGAGTCAATGGCTTCCATTGTATGGCTATCCAACAGAAAATAGAAACTCAAAGGTTTGGAAGCACTTGAGGGTTAATAAATAATGACAGCGCTGGACTTGTTTGAACTGGTAATTTTATGATATTTATTAAAATCTGTATTCAAAACTTTAGATAATTTTATAGTTAAATTTGAGATAATTTCCCCTTTTGAGTGAACTATTCTTTTTTTAATAACACTTCCATCTAAGAAAACAGCTCCATCTAGTGTAAATGTTCTACACAAAAAAATCATGTATGGTTATTGCATGTGTATCAATCTAATAAAATAATAAACTGAGGCATGGCCTGCGCTTTGATAAAATAACATATCTTTGTGGTTTCTCTCCTCAGCATCCAGATCAGAAGGTCTTGTGTTCGTACAAACAGGGCAATCCCATAAACTGGAAATAAATAAAACTCTGCCTTGGTTTAGTAAATTTACCTGGGTTAAAGATTCAAATAAAAACATAGTTAGATTTTATAATTCTACAAAAATGATATATCACACTTTATATAAGGAGAGAGTGGATTTCAATAATAAAACCTTCTCTCTGACGTTGAAGAGCTTGCAGAAGAATGACAGTGGAAATTACACAGCAAAAGCAAGTGGACAAAAAGAATCAGTGGTTGCTGCATATGATGTGTCAGTTATAGGTGAGTGTTACATAGTTTTTCAAAACATTGACCTTATTTTCTTCATGCCTTCCGGTCTCTTTTACTTCCATTGATTTTTAGATGTTAAAAACAGCTTGTTATGTTGCTTGATGTTGCAAAATGATATTTTCATGTTATATTATTCTACTTGGGGCAACATGGTGGCGCAGTGGGTAGCACAATCGGCTCACAGCAACAAGGTTGCTGGTTCGAGCCCTAGCTTAGTCAGTTGGCACTGCTGTATGGGGTTTACATGTTTTCCCTGTGTTCACGTGGGTTTCCTTCGAGTGCTCTGGTTTCCCCCACAAGTCCAAAAAACATGTGGTATAGGTGAATTGGGTAAGCTAAATTGTCCGTAGTGTATGTGTGTGTATGGATGTTTCAAATTGATGGGTTACAGCTGGAAGGGCATCCGCTGCATAAACATGTGCTGTATAAGTTGGTGGTTCATTCCTCTGTGGCGACCCCAGATTAATAAAGTGACTAAGCCGAAAAGAAAATGAATTTTTCTACTTTTTATTTATAGTCATGAACACACTTGTTTATAGAGCAAGTATTTTGACCGTTATCTGTCGTCTATTAATCCTAGTCATTTCTCCTTTAGGATACGTAATTTTCAGAAGTTCTAAGACAATCGCAAAAACGAGCACACTTCCACATCACACAATAATGTCAATAAAAAAAACATCCATAAATGATGTGTGCAGCGGCAGTGTGTATCACTCAGCTGAGTCATCTTTCATTAGGGAACACCATTATCATGAGGGTGTATATATTTTTTTCAAACAACATGCAGGAATACTTCAATAGCAAAAACTACGATTTCTCACACTGTAAAAAAAAATCATGGTTGCCCTAAATTTTTAAATACACTGAATTTTTAAGTCCACTGAACTTTTATTATGTTAAACTGGTTTGAAACAGCTTGCATAACTTATAAAGTTAAGTTAGAATATAGAGGTGTGAACCTACACTGGTCCCACGATTCGATTAGGACTATCATGCCATTGATTCAGTTCAAATTCAATATCTCGGTGCATTGACGATGCCTTCCATACACAATTGTAATTTTACTTCACAGCGCAAGAACTCTTGTATAAAACTGCATAATTTCTAAATACATTGTCTGTGTATTTGTAATACATTTTTGTCTTTTAATACAAGCAGTCAGATATATGTACTGTACCTTTAATGTTACCTGCTCTTTTTGAACGTATCAAACTAAACTGAAGTACATGCACAGAATAGCATGAGCATTTAAAAATAATCAAACGTAAATATTATCCTGCTTGCTTTTAGAGCATTGTCAAGCGAGTTGTTAAACGCCTATGATTGGTCACATGCTCAAAAGAAAAGGCTGCGATTGGCTCCAACACTCTGGCGCTTTTCACTGATGAGTGACACTGATAAACTGCAGCGGCGATCACAGCTGATCCTCATAGACACGGGGGATAAAACTTACTCTGCAGACACGCTTGTGTCTGGAATCTGGATCCACAAGTATTGTTGTAAGGAAGAGAGGAAACGTGTGCAGAGTTTCAGCGGTTTAAGTAGATGGAGCGTTTTAATTACTCGAGATCGCCTCAGAAGCTAGCGCAATAGAGTGGGGGAACTATGACGTCAATTTGTATGCAAAAACCAGGAAGCGAGTTAGCATTTAGCAGTTCTGGTTCCCTCGTCCCAAAGTCAATGGGATTTCAGTTAAATCGCTTAAATAAGGTCCGTCGCTAACACAAACTTAAGATACTTTCACGTTTTATTCTACGACATAAAACACATCAGTTACAGCACACTCTTGATTTTTTATATCGGTTTTGCTTCTTTTAAAAGACGGTTGCTATAAATGTGCTAATCTGGACTACAGGTGGTGTCGAAGACATTATACGTCATCGAGCTGAACTGGTCTGAAATGCAGCTCAATCGCGTTGGGCATTTGGATTTGTCTGTTATTTAAGTATTTTCATGAGTAGTTTTTTATAGTTTGTAGTATTTTTCTAATTGGGAATTTATATTGTGTGTAAATAATGTCTTCACTTGTAAAGACTGTCAAGACGGATTCATTTGTTGATCATTTATTTTAATTAAACAATATTATGGGGATACTGATTACCAGTGCAGTCTGTCTTTTTCCTACTTTCAGTAATGCAAACGTGTAAATATATGTGTAAAAATACACACATATTAACTGTCATTTTAACGTGATCAATAGATTTCTCGTCCTTTTTTTCTTCATCTGAACACATTTAACTCTATCATAACTGCAATATTTACACTCCTTAAAATGTATAGCACGTGACTGCTTTTCGCTGGTTTTCGCTGTACTCGGTGACAAAGAATATTGAATGTTGTTCTGTGTCCATGATGGAACTTGCAGCATATAACATTAGACTTGTCCCTCACGCCTCATCGCCTCATTTCTGTCGTCTGTTACTAAGGTAAGCGGGCTGTGTGCACGCGAGCGATACTCTTATTTAAACATGTCTTATGATAATACCATGTAGGCACATTTACACATACAGTTAAAAATTTTTACAACAACCGTAAAGCAAAACAAAATGTATTTCCCCCGTAAAAACTATCCAAAAGGTACATAGGTCTAAGTGGTTTTGCGTATATATTTGTTTATAATATATAGAGTGGATTAAAATGTAATGAACCGAGAGAGTAAATCTTTGTCATGGACAATATTTCTAAAAAATAAGCTTGAAGAGTTGTCTGTAGCAGGGTGGTGCTGACGTCACAAGCGAGTGCCCCAAAGGCTGTGGTTGTTTATAGCCTAATGTTAGCTTTTCAGTTCTTGCGTTTGCATTTAAGATCCAAAAGTGCTAAAAGTTATGTTTTCATGTGAGGATTATCCGGCTGGACAAAACGTGTAAGCTTGAAGAGTTGTCTGTAGCAGGGTGGTGCTGACGTCACAAGCGAGGGCCCCGAAGGCTGTAGTCCGTTTATAGCCTAATGTTAGCTTTTCAGTTCTTGCATTTGCATTTAAGATCCAAAAGTGCTAAAAGTTATATTTTCATGTGAGGATTATCCGGCTGGACAAAACGTGTAAGTGTATTGAACAGTGTTTGAACACAGAGCTTATTATTTGCAATCTTCGAAAAGCCTATAGGAAAATCCTATAGAGATTTTATCGAGGGAACCAGTTTTATGCTAGCAGCCGATTGGCCTACAATGTGACGTCATAGTTCCTCCACTCTATATAGAGCATATGAGATTAATTTGTCAGTAGCTACGTAATAACTGGTTAGGATTTATTACAGTACTGATATCGAATTGTCTGCGTCTGCATCGCGGTGCACCAAAGAAACGATTAATTTTGACACACATATTAGAACATGATTAACTTAGTTTAATAAGTTACAATGAACTAAAAACATGTGCTATCACAAATAATTGATCATATAATTTTTAACAGTGCAGCAAAATATTGGCCAGAGTATATAATTTTACTGGCTTGTCATCCCACACTCATTCACACTTCAATAAAGAACGGGAATGTGTCGTAACAGAGCAATACATTCTGAGTATTTAGGACAAGGGAGTCTGATTCCTATTAATCTCTTGATTCATTGTATCAGATATACACTCATCAGCAATAAACTGTAAGCACTCATTCTACAAACACTGAAGAAAATTATCTCTGGAACTGTTTTCTTGCAGGAGCTTGTTGATACCCTGTCAGTTATGGATAAGCTTGTTTATTTATTTGATCCGCCCGCTGCACTTATGCTCTGTCTCCAGCGGTAAAGAGAAGCAGAATGTTTTAGAATACATACTGTCAGCTTCTCAGACACACAAAGTGTTTATAATGCTACATACGTACATGTCAGTTGCGAGATGTTTATCAAAAGATATTACTATGTTTGTTTGTTTTTCGGTTGTGATTTCCATTAGTTTACATTTTGCTCTCCTGCCTTTGTCCACAAACATGGCCGACCATAACTCGTCATGACGTAGACGTTCCAGAGCTCTATATGGCGATCATTTTTGTTTTCACTCTGAAAGGGCCCTTCACAGGGCGATATCCCATTTGTAATGCACCATACGTCTTTATTGTGAACTACGCCTCCTAGTGGAGAAATGACATACTGTGCCTTTAACTTGCAATGTGCTGATTTCTGGGTCACAAGAGAATTCTCCCTTAATCTAAATAAAAAACTACAACATGCTTTCTGACAAGTCCATCTAACCCTCTCAACCTGCTTCTTAATGCCAAATTTACTTCAATATATTGCAGATGCAGTGGACTCTCCTGTTCTGCATGAGAAGTCGATCATGATCAGTGTTAACTGCTGTATTGTTGACGTCTCATGTAGTGCTCATACCCTTCAACTCAACAACCGGTACTACAGCAACAACTGCAGTCAGGAGGAAGAGACATCATCTGAAATGCAGACTTTAACTCTGTATTGCATAGAGAATGTGGTTGTTTGTAATTACAGTAACCCAGTCAGCTGGAAGAACGCCACAATAGAGATGAACCAACTTTGCACAACTTATCAAGAAAGCAACAACTCCATCAGTACATCACCTTTACGTAAATATTTGGTTGCTTATACTCAAAATAATAAAACGTATCTTTAATGGAGTGATCTAATGACTGTTAATGTCACATTTCACTTCAACAGAACCTCCTGAAAATGACCAACACAGTTCTTTTCCACTCCATTGGCTTTTGGTCATCGCTGCTGGTGTTGCAGTGTTGGTTTTTGTAGCAGTTTCTGTAACTTTCTGCATTTACCAGAAGCGTATAAAAGGTATGCATGAAATGAAATGGATATATACAGTGGTCCCTCGTTATTCGCGGAAGCTACGTTAAGAAAATAACCCAGAATAGGCAAAATCCGAGAAGTAGTCAGCTTTTTTTTTACTTTAAATTATTGTAGATGTTTTAAAGCTGTAAAACTCCACTACACTCTTTATACACTTTTCCAGACAGGTATTAACATTTTCACACTTTTCTCTCTTGTTTAAAACTCAAAGTTAAGTTTAAACCTTTGTAGAAAAATAAGTGCAGTATTAGAAAATGAAACCAAAGATCAAAACCATTTGATCTTCATTTATTTATTTATTCCGTAATGGTGCCCTACAGCCACATAACTTCTACTTTCCTTTAGCATGTCCAGAAGTTCAACTTTTTGTGTAATGGTTATCATCTTCCTCTGCCTTTTGGGTGCTACGGCAGGTGGCTTTGACAGTGCTGAACGTTTCATTGACGTTGTGCAAACATTGTGACACATGCAAACATAGCACTTCAGAGTCACACTGCAAGCGATCGATGATTTATGTAAAATTGGAAAGCTGAACGCATTGTGTACTGTACAAGAAACACGGCATGGAAAAGATTGATTGACAATGGTCTACAGCCAGTCAGGATGCAGAATGCGATGTTAGGCTGCAAAAAGTGAACCGCGTTATAGCGAAGGACCACTGTTTGTATATATATATATATATATATATATATATATATATATATATATGATAAAATTATTTGCAAGATTCTTCATAATTGTTCTATTCTGAATCTCTTAGAAGACCAAGTGATCGATCACACCATCTATGCACAAGTTAAGGTAAGCTTTAAATCATTTTTGTGTAACATCATAGATAAATCTGGAATGAACACTTAAAATGCTGGGTTATATATTGACAAACCCAACACAAAAAAAGTCATGAATGTAAAAATTTAACCCAACATTAGGTTTGTACCAACGCAATCTCAAGGCAATTCGTAACTTTTTGATTTAGTGGCTAATTCGTATGAATTCGTACGATCTAATTTGTACAAATTAGTATGATTTGCTCATCACCCAATGACGGTTGGGGTTGGGGTTAGGTGCCACGCCTTCTTTTTAAAATCCTACATTTTCGTACGACTGAACTCGTACGAATTCATACGAATTAGCCACTAAACTGACAAAACGTAAAATACTTACGTTTCCTCGTGAGATCAGGCTGGTTTGTACATATTTGACAATGTTTGATTTATACAACAAAACCATTGTTTTAAAGCCAATTATTCCTTAAAGATACTGTGAAATAAAAATAAAAAAACTTTAAATGTTAGTTTCAGTCTGTTAGATGTCTATAATATAGTGTGCTCCAAAAAAAAAAAAACAGTGCCAAAATTTGCATTTAGAAAAATATAAAACTGATAGATCTTCTGCCTAAAGTCACGTCAAACTTCAGTTTCACATCAAATCTTTTGACCAATAACATTCTCTCTAGTATCTGACATGCCCTGCCCCCGTCTCATTTACTTTTATTTTATGTGTTTGAGCTCAACCACTCTCACTGGCAGAGCTGTGAGAAATCCAAACACTATTGGCTGTTTTTTTAAAAAGGGAGGAGCTACTCTGTCCCACCATCTCTTCTATTTTCAGTTGAGATTGTCAAACATGGAATAAAAATACTAATTTTAAAGCACTTCACAGGACCTTTGAGGCTATAAAACACACAGGATCCCTGTCCTTAAACAGCAATGTTTTCATGCACAAATAACAGCAGTCTAAGCAACAGAACATTGTTGTCTAATTTTACCTCATTTATATAAAATCAACAAACATGAATAGGTTTCACTTAACAACAAAATGAATAACCTCGTCATGTAGCCTATCATTTTTCTAGTCACTCTATAAGTTCAAGATGATGACACTAAGTACAGCATATGTTTTTTTTATTTTACATAGGGCTATAGAATGTCTCACTTTTCACTCTGGTAAAACACAATCATGAATTGGAAAATGAAAGAAACACCATTGAAAGGGGTTCAGTTTTGTCAAGTTCGCCTGTTTTAGCTTATTGTCCAACATGTTTACAGCAATGTCACGGTGTTTAAAAAAAGAACATTGTATTGGCCTACTGTATAAAGCAAATAAAATGAAACACAACGTCACATTTGTTTTAGAAAATGAATAAGCAGTATCTCAATGTGCATAAAGCATCTTTGACATGTCTGAACTTTGCTGCGCCCCCACACCTTGATGCTCATGACAAGAATAGAATGTGTAGTTATGTTTTTTTAAGTGAGGATAAATCACAATCATGCATAAATTAATGATATGTTTGCACTTTTACACATATTAATCCATGATCACTTTACACAATTTTGAAACCACACATCAAAATAATACATTGTCATTTTTTTTGAGACCCCCCAAAATTTCCCAAATCATGTTTTAAGGGGAGTCCATGCCTCATTTAGTGGAGCCCAGCTCCCCATAGTTCGCACCCTGATTACACCTGTAGTATAAATGCGATGAAGCATGTACAGTAAAATTAATATGACTCTTTGAATTGTTCTGCAGCCAAAAAATAAAGTAAAAAGCCCTCTGGAGATGTTGGAGAAATCAGAGAATCCTCAGACTGTGTATGGACTTGAAGGAGAGCATAAGCAAACTCAAAACACCAGTCAGACAATCACAAAACATGAGGTGAGAAAATATGGAAATCATTTACTTCATGCAAGAAGCATCAAAACAGCATTGTGTTCCTATGTACTCCACTTGATATATGTTTGCTTCATCTGTATTTCTTCACATATAGGCACAGACTACAATAGAAAATCACCCCTGCACCACTTACAGTACAATAGGAGAACACCAGAAACCAGCACTGCCCACTGAATCAGAAAACACCATTTATTCTGTAGTGACTAAACCCAAACGTGGCAGACCACCTGTTCATAAATAGATTAATCTAAATATATGTAAAATGTGTGCCAATTGTTGTTGTTTTTAAATACCATTCCCAATCATACAATATAAAATCATTACACGTTTAAAATAACAAATGCCTCATCTTGATACATAGTCAGTATTGCAATAGCCCAGGTAGCATCCAGTCTAACCACCTTAAGTGAATCTTACTGAATTCAAGAAGTTCGCAAGAGTCTAGATTAGATTCTACAAGAGTCTCCTTTGGACAGAGATGTCTTGTCTATTATATGTTTTAGGTGGGGCAGTGTTAAGGTGGAGACAAAAACATTTAAATGAGGTAGATAGGTGAAAGAACCTGTCCAGCCACTGACCAGACAAGTTTCACCTGTCCAAATCTAATCAACAAAACAGTTTCTTTGGCCTAAGACCCTGCCTGTAGCATTTGCATTACTTTGGGATCTGCCAATGTTCAGGAAGGCAATGTCTCTCACACCTGGGCTGCTAGAGTTTAGAATGAAATTACATTTTTTTAAACCAAATAATATAACTTTTCAGCTATATAACTTTATTTATCATATAAATTTGAAACTAGATTATATAAATGTATACTCACAATTACATACTACCAGGCCACTTGTACTATATTGGCAGTATGTAATATGTATACGTTAAACAGTAAACAGATTTTCTTTATGCGTGAAATTCCCGGATTACCTACTACTTAGTGTAGTCAAATTTCGATATATCGATAAATATTGATACTGGAATATTTAAAAGAATACAAACTTGCTTTTGTTTTGGATTGATAATGGCTTCTCTCTCTCTCTCTTGCTCTCTACATAACAGCAGGGGGTTGAATAATTGTAGTGATATTTACTTATTTTATAATATTAAAACGTGCAGATACGATTATAATATAACAGATTAACACATCAGAACAAAATCAGCACACTCCCGGTTGCACGTCCCCACTGTCCCAAGGTTCAAAGTTGGGGGGAAAAGAAGGCTGGAACTAGGAAATGATTAGCATTGATTGCTTTACTCACAATAAACAAAATAAGTAAAGTTTATTTATAAACTAATTTCGAGAGGATCACGTGTTTATGATGATTATTACCAAGCCAGTCTATGTTTCTGTGCAGTTTACATGTTCTCCCCGTGCTCACATGGGTTTTCCCCAGGTTCCCTGGTTTCCTCCCACCGTTCAAAAACATACAACTTAAGTTAATTGACTAATCAAAATTGGCACCATAGATGTGCTCCAAGTAAGTAGTTATCTCTTAAGAGCAATCACTGTCTGTTCATTAGCTACCACAGCAGGGGAGTTTTCGAGATCTACCTGAGCTCAAACTCCCCTTTGGTCTTGCAAATGGGAGGGAGCCCCGGGCTCGAGGATCTTATGAGCTCAGGGCTTTCTCCCGGGACAGCATGCCAAACAAGCTTTATAATCAATCATCAGCTAAGTGTGAACTCTTGAAAATAAGTAAAGTCGTTACTTCATTGTAATATTCACTCTTTTTGTAATACACCAGAGCTGCTAGATTACATCATCTCCTAATAACATGTGACATGCCGAAGGTGGTGAAAGCGTCAAAGGTTGCTTTGGCAACCCTGGCGACAACGCAGTCTGCCTTCAGCTCTGGCGGTGAGAGGGTCTAAATTCGCTACATTGATCTCGCATTTAAAGGGGCCGTTGCAGCATATCATATCAGTTACATTCCCGTATAAAACATGCTTTCTAGCACAAAAATGTTGCACACTTTTTATCAAATTCATTTAACAATGGAAGATCAAGGTGCATGTGGTGTGGCTTTGCTCCAATTAAGGCTGATTTATACTTCTGCTTCAAGCGCACGCGTATGCTACGGCACAGCCTACGTGTGGACGCATAGCCCTCACCGTGGCCGACGATATCGCGCACCTCTCAAAAAATGTAACATACGCGTAGCGCAAGCTCTGTGATTGGTCGGCTTGGTATCACTGACGAGTGTGGGCGGAGGTGATAGCCGCGCGAGCATGATGCAGAGAGTGTTTAGTGCGAGGTCCCATGAAGGAGCTCTGGATGGAGACTGTTGTTTTGTGTTTACCTTATGATTAAAGTTGTTGCACGTCCGCCGGTTTCTGCCTCAAAATGAGCCACTTATACATTAAGGAAGCATTCAGAAAAAACAAAACACCAGCGAAGAAACTTGACACAGAGAAACAAACACCTACTGCCAGCTAGTGTTTCGAAAATGTTATTGCAGAGCAACAGAAACAGCGCGCAGAAGTATAAATGCACGGCTACTCGCGAGGCATGCGCCATGGGTCACGCCGATCACTTGACGCAGAAGTATAAACCAGGCTTTAATTATCCAATTTGTCCATATGTCTGAAATATTCTGAAGCAGCAATACTGTTTTGTAGTCACATGAGATTCTCACTATTTTAAAGAAAAAATATAACATTAATGCACATCAGTAACTCTCCAATAACTTTTTTAATGTATGTTCCTGTAAGAACACATTTTAAATAACTGGAAATCCAGCTACTGGAATAATCTAACCCTTGGGAAGCACTGTGGTCGGAACCAAAGTTCACAGTGACGATGATTATATTACCATAAAGTTTACTTGATTTCAACTCCCCTCAACGCCCTCACCTCATCTTAAAAATAAATGATTTCCGGCTACTTTGACGATCTCGCTGCTTTCGGTGGGAACGTACAGTAAGAGTTTTTTGTTCTAATCATCTACGACATCAACACTCAAAGTTTCTTATTTCTACAATGTCATGGCTGGAATTTTTTAAATGTATAATGTATACACAGGATTGCAGAATATACAGAAAAAATATATGTTTATCATGTAATTAACTCACAGTTCCGTTTTATCATGCACTCATTCAACCACATATCACAATCATGGTCATGGTCAAAAAATGTTGTGCTCCCCATTTTAGATTACACACCTGTTCCTCTCTTCCTCTCCGGGTGGAATTGCTTATGAATTTCAATACCTGTATAAGCAGTTTTGTATATTTTTGTATTGAACTGTATTATTTATATGCAATAGATCTGCTAAAGTATTTTTTGTTAATATTAGGTAAAAAATACAAATGTCCATGTTAGCTCTGGTACATTTAATACTATTACTTAAGAGTTTTAAGATTTTAACACTTTTGTTAGAATCCGAAAATAAGATAAGATTGTTCTAGCTTGGTTTTTACTAGTGATGTATTGCTTTTAAGACTTTAGGACTGCTGACACCTAATAAAATAAAATGCAAAACATGTTATAGTTAAGTTTTTATCTGCACTTTACTCTTAGGCCCAATTCAAATTCTACCCCTTAGCCCTTCCCCTTACCCCTTGTTTTGCGCGTTCCCATCAAGGAGTAGTGGTGTCCCAATTCTCTTTAGCTTTAAGGCGTAGGGCTAAGGGCAAGGGGTATACCCCCCTTCAAATGAAGATTTCTCAGGAGCACACTGGAAATGAAGGGGTAAGAAGTTTCCCAGAATACACCTGCCACAACGGCAGTATTGCTGAACCCGGAAGTAAGAAGATCCACAAATTACTATTTTTTGTCATTATTACGAATTTTTTTACGACAAACAACCGCGTTTGTGTTTTACCGTCATGCTTTAAAAGACAAAAAAAAGCTACATTTCGCAATCTATAATCCGTAATCATAACTCCTGTACAGCAGTCCCACAACATTCTGACACTCGATGACATTCGAATACCCTGCCAGAAAAGTCTAGTGGCTGAGAATGAGCCTTTTACAGTGTCTGCTATAATGTTAATGTTGTTTTTGTGTATTTACAGATGAATACGGCCACTGTGTAAATACACAGTACAGTTACGACCTTATTGCCACATTAGATCGTTATGATAACATCATATATGCCTTCAGTGATTTCCTGAAGACAAATACCAAAAAGTAACACAACTCGAATAACTACAGCAGTCGCGACCGTCTGATCTCATATGAAGCAAGAGATTGCGATGACATATGATGACGTGTGCAGATGCTGTAGTGCTTTCCCAATTCTTAGGGGTAAATTTTGAAGCCCTTCCCCTTAACCCTCGGTTGTAAGGGCCAAAGGGAAGGGGTAGGGGTACAAAAATAGAATTGGGATTGGGCCTTAATGTTACAGATTTTGTTTCTCTGTGTATCGAAAATTGTATTAAATATCTATATTTTTCGTAGTATTGTATCAAAGTTAGAAAATCCAGTATTGTGACAACACTACTACTACTGTTGCTGAAACCTGATAAATGCGAGGACTCGGGTACGTGGGGTACTGTTTCCCAGAGTGCAACATGCTACACATGATGTTTCATCTAAAAAAAATACTGGTGGATGAGGAGCGTGGATGTTACTTGGGTGGACCGGAGGCACAGAATATGTATAATGTAACACATTATTAACTACGCTACACAAGTTATTTCTTTAAATAAAAATTACATTTTATGTAGCTGCTTTCCAAAGCAGTAGATCTCTAGTAGCATATCATAATTTGTACAGCATTCATAGTATATTTATATAGTATTTTCATTTATTCACTTGAATCTATGTGACATGTTAAAATGAAAGTATATTCAAGTTTTGATAGATGCTAATTTTGATCAAGGTAAAAGCAATACTTATACATTAGGTAGGTGCGCTGTTGGTGCACGGATCACTATAACATCATAATTCAGCTTAAATACAGTTTAGTATATTCACTTGTTTGTGTTTTATAACAGATGCTTGCCAAAAAACACTTATTTATTTTTTTTGAGAAGTTTGTAGGAATTGATGCTTATTTGTTTAACATTTTTATGATTGTTAAACTTGACTTGTGCTTATTTGTTAACTTACACCTGTAATTGTGCTTTTTGCTTTTAAGTTGTAAAGAATGTGTGACATTTTGGCATATGTTTGAAAAAAAAAAAAGAAGAAACACTGAATGTTTAAATGATGTTAAATGTGTTTACTTTAAATATAATTGCATGGAAAAGTAATAACATTTGAATACAGGTTAATGTATAAAAAAGGGGGTAACACTTTACTTGAAGGGGTGTTCATAAGACTGTCATGAAACATTTAAAATTATGACATGACACGTCATCAATGTAAATGAGTTTTTATGCATGCTTATGGCAACTGATATCAAGTGTCATTTGCTTAGTTATGTCATTTTAAATGCAAAGATTGTTTGTTATGACAATTTAACAAACAAATACATCACAATACATTCACCTGTCACGACAACTTGACATTACCAAGACAGCAAAACTTGTCATAAAACTGTCATAAACATGACTGTCATGAGGCATTATAATTGTCATGATTTTTTTTCTGATCACATTTTCAGTGGATCAAACTGTAATTGTCATTAATCTGTCAAATAATTTTTAAATGTCATTGATATTTAATAACATTTTAATGACAAATTTAGCTACCACTGTAGTATAATAATATATTAATTAAAGTATAATAATATTAATATTATGACGCTGTTCATAATAATATTCCATTGTAAAGTTCATGACATATTTAAAATGGTTTCATCTGTGCACCTCGAACCATTGCGGTCAACATCTCCAAACTACCAAATGTCCAACGAGTCATGTCTGCCCATATTATTGCAAAAATTAAAAGTCCCTGTTAGCCCTCGGGCAGGCACTCTTCAGTTTTTGGTTGTCACAATCACCAGTGATCTAATCCTGGCAGATCACTAAAATACTACTACAAATCAGTCTTTGAGCAGCTCCCAGCTGTGTGAGTGTAAACAGTTGTGACCTGAAACAGGTGTGTGTGTGTGTGTGTGTGTGTGTGTGTGTGTGTGTGTGTGTGTG